>OY101443.1:64409607-65009607 GCA_956483585.1 Gymnocheta viridis | reverse complement strand
AACGCCACTGTTTATCGTCTTATAACTGATGCTTAAACTAGGCTTCATCCAAATCTAAGTGACCAAAGTGTTCTTAGCAATGTTTGAAGAAAATTGTTTTAGCTTTTTCGAAGTAATTACTTCTTTTTTACTTGTGTTCATAATTTTCTTGTCAAATAAGTATCTAGTGCCTGTTTTCCCTGTTCTGAGGAAACAAAAAACGCTTTCAGAAAAAGCTAGAAATAAAAAAATACTAATGCTATTTTATTAACAATGATAGTAATTTTTATAGCCTGTTTGTTTGTGTTCAGTTTTAGTTTGCTTAACAGGAAATATAAAAAACTCAGTAAAACATAAAAGACTTTAAAAGATATTAGCAATCCTCAAATAGCTGCCGACAATAAAATTGTATGGTACAAATTTTATACAATAAAAAGATATTTCGTTATTGTAACTTGTTGTTTACTTGATTGTGTACTTGTTTCTACACAAAGACGATTCACTGCATTTAAAATGCATTCCAAAAATTTTTGTGTGACACAAATTGATGTTTGAATAAATGGTACAATTGAATTGTTCAGAGAAATATTATGTGCAATAAATTCAGCCAAATGTAGAAGACGCAACTACAAGGCGTATAAGTACAGCAGAAGAGTATGAAACATTATCACCACATGTATAAATGCGATACAATGTTAGGTTTCTACAGTGAAGGACAGAAGTAAAATACATTACTAAGAAATAAATTTAAAAAATTTTTTTTCTATTAACTCAATTAAGGGGATTACAAAGAATAATTAATAAAAATGTAATATTTTACAACTGCATTTTTTTAAAGGAATTTTAACTCATCTTATTTAATCTCCTATTTCTTTTCCCACAGTATACCACACTTTATTATTATTATTTTTCCTCATTTGTTTTTAATTTTACCGCATTGCATGCTGAAATGGGGCGCAAATATTCTCTAGGATGTAGACATCAAATAGGCGCCTTACATTTTAAAATGCAAAAATAACAACATCAACACAAGTTACAACTAAAAATGAAATAAACATGAACAAAAACACTTGTTAGAGTTGACTGCATGTTACATTGAGCAGTGATATTTTAAAAAACGTTACGAATACAGCAGCTACCAATTCGTTTGGAAAAACACTCAGACCGCACAAAAAAATTGTGATATAATGAAATAAAATATAGAGTATAAGAGCTGTAATCATATTTTAATGAATTCTCCGAAAAAAGAAACCTTCATGTTGATTTATTGTGATTATGGCAGTAACATTAAAAAATTTATTTAAAAAATACTATGAAACTATTTGCCGAAAATTATGGAAAATCGTATTTATATTTATATTTTCTTTTGCCAAAACTGGTAAACGGAAATGTTAGTAACTATAAAATAAATTATAAATTAAATGCAAATATTGATGCTGCTAAATATAAAGTTATATTAAATTCGAGTTTATAATTGTTAAAAATTAATATCTTATACGTAATTTGTTAAACTATTTAGGTTTGTATTGAAACGAATTTTTGGCTTGAGTTTAAATCTGAGTTTTCCATTTCTTCTTAATTTTTAAGAAATTGTTTTTGAATAAATTCATTATTTTATTAAGAGAATACTTGTTTTGGAACAATATATTCAACACACTAGCAGAACAGATCAGTACTCAGCCCATCAGCGTTCTTCCCTCGATTTTACCACTTTTGACGGTGAGTACTACTGACTACGGGAATATGAACTATTTCACCATATAATTTAACGAATTAGAATACGAAAAGAGCAACTTATTCATTTCTTACAAGTTAATCAATTTCGGTTAGTACGTAATTTCATCTCTGATGATTAATTATTCAGAAGACTCCATATTCTCCTGCTTTTTACAGAACCATTGGCTCTGAGATCAAGTTATTTTCCATTTATGTTTACGGTTTTTATATATATTTTTAAAAATTCGAGCTTTAGTTGGTCGCACAAGAATTAAATAAAATCTAAAAGTTTCAGTCGTTTAATAGTGTGCAATCATTTTTTTACAATTTATAATTTATCATAAAATTTTTTAAGAATTTTGCTTAACAAGCAACGATATTTTTATGTTTAAAATATAATAGAAAACAACCGAACAACAATTTTGGAATATGAAGTCGAACATTAATTCAGTATATCAAGACCATAACAATAAAATTGAGCCTAATATTATTTAAACAAATTTTTATTACAATGTATAATCATATTTTTTTCAAGTTTTCAAATTGAAAGGACCTTTGATTCTCGCAGAAAACGGTTGAATATATTAAAAATATACTTTCAACATCATTCGATGTTGCTGTATATATTGTTTTTGACCTTCATCAACGTTGAAGGACAGTATTTCGATTAAAAAATTTCTCACGAATGAATACGTGTGATATAGTGCGCCTATCATTTAATCTTTTACGATTTATATGGCGGATAAATTTTAATGTAAAAGAAGTCGTTTGTGGCAAATACATTTAAAATTATCTTTAATGTATACTAAATCTGTTTTACCGATGAATTCTTAAATAAAACCTTTGCAGTACCCATCAACTCTGCCTCATCGTCAGAAAGCTAATTTAAAACTCTGCCTATATCTATTAAGTTGTCGCCATAATATAAATCAGTTTTTTAACGAAGATCCCTATCTGGTGGTACACACACAAAAAAAAATCATTGTATATATCAACTAAAACAAGGTTGATTCAACTAGTTTTATTAACAAGTTTGCTTCATAAGCGTTTCATGTTAATTTAACATGACATTAAAGTAAAATAAAAGTTATAGTTATCAACTTTAAAACAACTAGAAATCATGTTGAATTGACATTGCACGCCAATTGAATCAAAGAGATTGTCATGTCAAAATAACGTTAAGATCCTTATTGATACAATATTGAAAAAATTTATAACAAGATGAATTTCATGTTGAATCAAAATAAATGTAATGTCTAGTCAATCATTACTATATTGAAATAACATTTACGCAATGTTGTTTAACAATGGGACAGGCAGTTAGTAAAACGTGATTAATTAATTTTTTATCTTTATTCATTATAAACACATACATATGCATTTAGGTTTACAAATATCTATTTCTTAAATATATTTTACCATAGTTAATTGGAAAAATATATAAATGTGAGAAGTTTTTAAAGTTAGTGAGACTGGATTATTAAATTAAGAGCAATCTTTCTGGGAAATCGGCTCTAAAGTTACCACACTATCTTTGAATTTCACTGATGAATGCATCCGCTTTGCTCTTTGGTAGACGTATTTCTCCTAAAGTTTAATGCCTTGATTTGCTTTCCTGCCACGTGGTATAAAGTAGTACTCCTGAAAGATACGAACGTATAAATAAATGTTTTGTAATATGTAGGTCATAAAAAAGTGTAATACCATTACGTACTCTTATTTCAGAGGAAAAGTTTTTCACTATTTCACCTACTATTGTTGGCTAATCTTTTGCCGCTAACCCTTGTTAAATTCACATTATCATTGTTAACTGCAGATATAATGCAATTTAAAGAATTTAATTCACTTAAAATTTACATCACTGCACTTCTAATACGTGGTAAACCTGCGATATAATGGAAATTGCGGTTTCTTTAATGCTGTAAAGTAGCGGTACTTTTTGATATTTTTCTCTTTCATCATGAATTAATAATTAATATTTATTCGTAATTGTTGAACTGTTTAAGGTTTATATTGAAATGAAAATTTTTGGCTTAAGTTCAAATCTGAGTTTACCCATATCTTCTTAATTTAAGAAATTATATTTAGATAAATTCATTATATTTTATTAAGAACAATTTATTCATCAGACTAGCAGAACGGATGAGTACTGATTTCGAGGTCGCTACACCATCTCATCAGCGTTCTTTGTTCGATTTTACCACTTTTGACGGTGGATACTAGTAATTAGGAATATCAACTATTTAACCGTATTATTTAACGAATTAGAATACGAAAAGTGCAACTTATTCATTTCTTACAAGTTAAATCAATTTCGGTTAGTACGAAATTCCATCTCTGATTTTTTAATTATTCCAAATATTTCATACTCTCTTTCTTTTTCCAAAGCCGTTGGCTTTGAGATCAAGCAGTTTTCCATTTTTGTTTATTTTATTTTTGTCTTGTAGTTGATTTTCTTAGTATTCAACCCCCTGTGACAATCATGAATTAATTTCATTTCAACATGTTTCATGTTGTTTCAACATGTTTCATTTTTTTTAACATACAGCAATATTATTTAATATTATTCCAGTCATTATAAGTATTTCACAAGTTTTATTTAACGTTTTTAAAATGTTGATTTAACATAACCTAATGTTTGTTAATATATAAAATTGACAAAAAATTTTTCAAAGTATTCCAATGTAAATTTTAATGTTTATAACAATGTTGATTTTACAATAGTTAATATTGTTTCAACTTTATGCAATGTTAATTTTATATTGAAACTGAAATAATTTTTCAAAAACGGAATTTAAAAAGTAAACATTGATTGATGTTATTTTAACTCTGTAAAAGGTAAAATTTAAAATGTACAATGTTATTTCAATGTGATTAATATTAAATCAACAT
The DNA here is from genome assembly GCA_956483585.1 of Gymnocheta viridis. Lineage (NCBI taxonomy): Eukaryota > Metazoa > Arthropoda > Insecta > Diptera > Tachinidae > Gymnocheta > Gymnocheta viridis. The sequence goes on along the minus strand of OY101443.1, from coordinate 65,005,020 downwards.
ATTTTAACACTAAATTAACAATCTTAACCAATGATTTAACTTAAAACAACGTCAATTGGATTTTTTTCCACATATTAACAATGACTTTATATCAACAGTTCTTCGTGTTGATTTTACATTTGGGCTATTTTCTGCGCGCAGGGCCTTGGGAGCTTGCTTATACCTGCATACATAAAATGCATTAAATTAATATGAGAGGGTGTGTCATATTTTGACCTAAAGTACATGTATAGTTTAAATAGACTTCATTTACTATTTAGTTCTTCCTTTAAATATTTCATCAAACAGAATGACTAAATTTAAAATATTTCGCAGTGCAATTTAACAGACAAATTGTTCATTTTCTTTAATTCTGTTTTGTTCGTTTTCATTTTTGTACATAGAATGCCAGCCTAAAAGAAAATATCCAATCATAAAATGAAAAGAAACATCAAACTGGGTGTTGCTTAAAGATAACCTACGGCTTGGCATAGTGATTATCCTGGGATTTTATTGCTGTTATCTTTTTTATTTTTGTTTTGCAGCAGTTTGTACATTCAAATAATGTGTATGTGGATGCGAGTGTGGAAAATGTTTAAGTATAAATGACATACAAAAATTCTGGGAATTTTTCATTTTTGTTATTAAAGTGAAATGTTCTACTCATTTTGAAATATGTACGTACATATCAGTTGTTTTTTCTTCTAGTAAAATGGGCTCATTTATTGCATGCCGTACATTTGCGTTTCAGACTGTTGTTCTGTTTCTGTACTGACTGTTTGCAGTCTATATTTATTTATTTTTTTTTTGTTCTTTTAATGTACTTTAGTTGCAGTGCAATTTTTATTTTCTTGGAGTTCAGATGCAATTTACTGTTAATGCCTTTTTGCTGTATGACGAAATACATGCACTCATGTCGAATACTTTTTTGTTGTTGTTTGCGCAACAATTAGCAGACTAATTAGCAAGTTATGCAACCGCTTCCATTATTACTTTATACTGCGGTAACTAAAATCTTAGGAATTTTATTTTTGGAGAATAATTTTACGGATTATTCAATTAAAAACCAAATAATTAATGAATTTCTGAAAAATTATTTTATTTGGTGATTGTTATATATTAAAAAGTTTTCACTTTTTAATTTAGCAAACAAAGAAATAACACTTTGCGACAGTCTGAATTGCAATCACGTCAAGTTTGGAAGTGACTGATTTTTTTCTGTATAAAGCAAATAGGCATTATGGATGAACATTTCGAAAAATTGGAAACCCAATTTCTTATACCATCGAAGAGACTTTCTTAAAGATTAGTAGTACAAAATGTTCTGATCTCCTCGATCAACTCCTGCCATTCCTAAGGTATAGTCACGGATAATATCAGGTTTTATAGAAACTTTTTTATTCCTATTAGTGACTTCAACCATGTCACCGTAATGCTTGTTTGAGATTGTTAATACTTCTCGTTTATCTTTTCATTTGCAAACGATTACAGAATCTGACCGAGCCCATGTTGATTCTCCTCTTTTTAGTTTCTTCTCAGTCACATTTTTTTGGATTTTCCACTCTATTAGAACGTAGAGTACCACAAACATAGGTAGACCTCTCTGTAAGTTCTTTTGTTAAACTTACAGAATTATAAAAATTGTCCTTTGTCGAGAAATCCTTCCATTAAATTAATAACAACATTTCTTGCATGATTTTTTCCAGAGAACGCATCAAGCTTTTTACCTTCATATATCTGGATCCTTAAAATCATTCCTTTTGATTCGCAAAGCTCAAATAATTTGATGCCATATTTATGTTTCTTGCTTTTAATATACTGACGAAAAATTAACCTTCCCCTCCAGAGAACCATAGACTCATCAATACACAGATCTTTCCGAGGACTATATATACGGTTCATTGTTTCGTTAAAGTGTTTCAAAACAGGATAGACTTTAAACAAACGATCATTTGATTGTTGCTCGTTATTTGAAAAGTGAAGGAATCTAAGAAGCATTTGAAACCGATTCCTTGACATTCTGTTTTTAAAAAATTTCAAGTCGTAAAGCTTGTTTGTGTTCCAGTAATGAGATATTGTAGGTAGATTTACCGTACCCATATGAAGTACCAGTCTGAAAAACACTCGAAGCTCTTTAGTGTTTGTTTCTTTCCAATAATTCAATCGAGATGATCTCAATAATTGGGTCTTAGCAATTTCTTGAGCAGCATTTTGATTAACTAAATATTTTAAAAAGTTTTCTGTTAGAAATAAGTTAAAGAAATCACCAGGTGTTGCACAACTTTCTGGAATATTTATTGACGGTGTCCCTGCAAAATTAAATTGTGGAGGATCCTGCCGTATTTCATTCCAATTATGTAATGATGTAGAACTTTGATTTGCTTGCAACTGAGATACACAGTTTCGTCTTCAGAACTACTATCTTCATCATTACTTTCATAGACATATTCAGCTTCATCCGCAGAAAAATCCTCTTCATTATCAGTTGATGAATCTATATCATCTAAATATTCTTCAATGGCTTTGTCACCCATTATATTTTCTCGTATCAAAATGCACTAAATTTAAAGACCTCACTTGTCAATCAACTGAAGTGGAATGATACATATTTAATATAATACATGTATTCACCTTGCAGTGTACGAAATAAACAGAAAACAAAGAGAAAATAGGGAGATTATAACGGTACTAAATTGTCGGCAATAAAATAGTTACTACTACGAGTTATCTCGTAGGGCTCTTTGCAATAGTTAAATCAAACAATTCTCTATGCCAAAATAAGTAAATGAAGTCAACTTGACATGCCATGTTAAAATTATATTATGTGTAATAAAATCATTATTACTACGAGTTATTTCGTAGGCGACATCCGTAATGATGAGGCCGGCTACGAAATAACTCGTAGTTGGCACTGAATGCGTTAAGAATAACACACTTTTTAACACAAGCTTCATGCCAACAAAAAATTGTTTTTTAAGGGCCCAAAAATAAAATTACTTGTATCTAAATCTAGTTGCACTAGTGGCGGTAGGAACTATGTATGTCCGCAGTGAACCAAATCTCCAAACTAAAAATGAACTTTGGGAACTTCACAAACTGTGGGGACTTATTTCACAGCTGATTTCGGTCAAAGTTCATTGGGGACTTAGTTCTCACCGTTTGTTTATGTATTAAAGAATGAACTATGTAAGTCGCCAAACTTTTCCACTGTGTACGATTATGGGGTGTTTGTTCCTTTTATGAGTACTTAATGTATGTTGAAATTATTACGAACTAAGTCCTCAATCTCAATAACGTATGAAGTACCTAAAAGTATATTCGCGGAATTAGTGCATATACAAAATTTGAATTAGTTTATTTTTGTTTCAAGTGCAGTACAAAAAATCCATAGGCAGTAAAGGCTTCTCTAAGCTCTATGTACATCAAACCTGAGTAAGCTAGCTTCAGACCTGCTATGTCCTGTACGGACCAAATAAACACGCTCCAAATAATCATCCAACAATCTCTGGAAATGCAATCACCCCTTTGCATGCTGCTTGTTGACTATGAAAAAGCATTTGACTCAATAAATATAAACTATATTTGGGCTGAGCTTACTAACTTTGGCATACCGGATAAAATAATACACACAGTACGAACTAACTACGATACATTTGAAGGCACCTTGTACAATAATGGTGAAGTATCTAACTCGTTTAAAACAACGTATGGGGTTAGGCAAGGGTGTTTACTATCACCGGTTCTGTTCCTAATTGTATTAGATGCTGTTGTTAAGCGCCCAACTACAGATGGACCTAGGGGAATTATATGCAACCCTTTAGATCGGCATATTTTATTAGAGTCGCTGGACTACACAGATCATAAGTGTGAGCTATTTCTCAGACATGCTGATATGCAAGCAAAAATCGATCATCTAACCAGAGAATCAGAGACAGTTCGGTTGAAAATTAATATAAATAAAACAAAAGAAGCACGCATTAATGTAGAGTCAACAGAACCATTAACCATCGGTAATGACGTAATAGAAAGTGTAAGCGAATTTCAATACTTAAGCAGTATGATATAAATAAATGGGTATGCCCTTGTAGAATACCAAGAGCAAGATAGGCTTTTGCCATATTATCAAATACTTGCAAGTCAAATGAATACAGGAAAAAGACAGACTTAAATATATTTTCAACATGTGTGCTGCGTGTCTTATTATATGGATGTGAAACATGGCTTTTAAATGAAGAAAATGCTAGTTCTTATCAACAGATTCCTCCGCATAATAATTGCAATTTATTGGCCTAATACAATTACAAATGCTGAACTGCTCGCCACAACAAATATGGATGACTTAAACTGTGAAATCCGCAGACGTAAACTTTGCTGGATAGGGCACACACTTAGAAGAGAAGATGACAAGATATCGTCGGCCCGATGTTATCTTCGCGTATCTCTAAAATTTTTTTTCAAACTCAGAAGTTTCAACATTACAAAAAAAAATAATTACATCATCCGAATTCACATTACTTTCAGAGCACAAGTTCAGGATCTTAGACCCAGTTTTCACACACTTCAGGTTTTACTCGTCAAGTCATAAGTTTTTAGGAAAAGCGGAAAAGTTGTCTCATGTTTTTTGATTTTATGATATACGTGAAGATATTTTCGGGACGAGTAGTATTTGAGCCAAAAAGCTGGCTAAAATTATTAAACATGTTTTTTGAATTGAAAGATTAAGTTTTTTGTTGGTTCTAGGTGTAATTTGATATAAAAAATTTAGTGGCAGTTTTTTTTTGATTTTTTTTACAACAACCCCCCTCTCAACAGTAGCAAAATTTTCAAAAGATCACTTTCATAATAAGTAGCAAACAAACAAATTATAAACAAATATACACACTCAGATTCATTTTTATATATGTAAACAGATTTATAATATTTATCTTATATTATTTAATGCTTAAAACACGAAAAAGTTATAGCAATTAAAAACGTCGAAATCATTGTCACATGTCGCCATCTTCTTGAAATTTCGCACAATTTTCTATCTAAAACTGCAATTTCTCGTCAATAGTCCTTTACTATTTGGAATAACTGTAATCTTGTGTAAACTTTTTCCATGTTATCTCGCGATGCAATAACCCATATTTGTAGTGAGTAGCCTGGTACAAGGGTGACCCATGTATTTTTTATGCACCTGTATTTACTTTTTTAATCTAATTTTTGTATAATCCTTTAAAAATTACTTTTGTTAGGTATGCACAAATATGTTTCTAACAAATAATGCTATATAGAGGGTAGATAAATAAAAACTCTTTTATGGGACTGTGGGATACTCCCTTATAACTATTAGCCACAATAAGCATTCTGAAAATTTATTTTCACAGGCAGGTAATCACATTATAAGTTGTTAGAACTGACGTGAATAGCATTTGAAATCAATAATTCAACAGACACAAAAGATTATGATGTCAAAAAAGTATTTGAAGAAGTAGCTGATGACCAATCAAAATTTAAATATGAAAATTTTTAAAAAATCATTAAAATTAATAGCGCAAGCGCACCTTTTTTTGGGTCTACAATTAGAGATTAAAATTTTATTGTGGTATTAAACATAATTTCTACATATCGTCGGTTACAAAAAAATCGAACCTGTTTTTTTATGCCAAAAGACCTTGTTTGTCCTTCTACATGTTAGTACGTTTTATTTATTTTTTTTTTAATTTCCTTTCCTACTTCTCCTACCAATTTTGGTTTTTTATTTACTTCAATCACAATTTAGAAACGGAGTAATAACGTTTTTCTGTCTCCTGAAAAGTACAAAAAAAACATGTTAAGCCTTCACTTTTCAAAACCTTTTCCTTTTTTTTGCAAAAAATGTTTATAAATTTAGTTTTTTTTTACATTTTTAAGCGAATTGTTTCAACATTAGTTTTCAAGATAATTTCTTCTTTAAATATGAAAAAGAGCTTTTGATCAAATCTTTCAGTGAAAAAAAAATCAATGTAATACCTTTATTCATTTAGCTATAAGAAATATCATTTAAACATATTGATCTGCTTAATTTTTAAGCTTTCTTTATATTATCTTTTGCTTTTTTGACAGCGTTGTGGCTCAAATACTTATCTGTGTGACGATATGCGCTAACATATAACCCCAGGGTGCAAGCAGACGAGGAAGGCCGAACAACTCTTGGCGACGCTCAACAATAAACGAAATCAACAAGCTGCCTGACGTTAATGATAGAAAGATAGTTAAGTTAACAGAACAGAGGAGTATTGCAAATATACGCTCCAGATGGAGATTTCTTATTAAGAGACTATGCCCACAATGAGATAACTCTAAAATAATTTTAGAGCAAAGCAATTATTATTAGAGCAATTATTATTATATCAAAAAGTGGCTTCGTTGAGCCAAAAGTTTTTTCCTTAGGCGGCCTTAGGCCAGGCTTTAGGGTTTTTTTCCTATCTGTACGTCGAAAATTGGCTTTGCTGAGTAAATGTTTTTTGCTAAGCTGGCCTTCGATGGGTCACAAGTACTATCATTTCCTTGAACTCCTTATTTGACGAATCTAGAAGAGGAATCCAATAAGTCTTGTCGGCAAAAAACCCTTATTGAGCGAAGCCACTATTCGATTTACACAGAGAAACTGAACCCTACTATCGACATTCAGAAAGGGAGAAACTTAAACCCTGTCCAAGGAACTTATTTGCTAACGACTAATGCCCTATTCGTAAAAGCAAACTACGTCCCCAAAAATTATTAAGTAAAAAGCATCCTATTTATTGAAGATATCTTTCATTATTATTTATTTTATAATTTATAAAAATTCGCACATGGCGAAAAAAAATTTAATTTTTTACTACTAAATTCGAAAGCTACTCCTACCTGAAATAAATTCAGCTATCAAGACATTTGACTGATCACAAGCATTCATTCTCACAATATTGCTGATAAATATACTACATATTTGATGAATAACAAAAATGCTATTGGTTTTAATGAAGAAGGATTTAGAACAAAAATAATTCAATTCATTGCAAAAAAAAATAATAATAAATATTTAACACAAATTGCAACATTATTTTGTCTCTTACTGATGTTCTAAAATCTCTATAAAACTATTTATTTCGTCCCTAATAATACTTACAAAAATGTAGAGTATACAAAGTTTATTTTTCTACTTACTTATTGTGTCCTTAATTTGTTTTGGAAGATCTCTTAAGTAGTTGTAGTCATATTGTTGCATCATTATACATTTCATCTAGTAAATTCTTTATGCCACAAATGTCTCATTCAGGATGTAACACATTTCTGGTTGTTCATATTCTCTCAACTTGTTGTTCTTTTTATTTTCTATATGTTGTCGCTGTGCTGTGTGCTTCGTTTTTCTGGCTGACATTATGGCAGCCAAAAAGTGCTAATTGCTTTGCAAACACACATTCATACATATATGCATACACAAACTTTTAAGCAGATAAACGTAGAGACAGTTTTGTAGCGAGGAATAACAACAGTGCTTTTCAATTGCAATTTCGCACACTTACACACAACACACATTATGTTGGTGTTTAAGTGTGTGTAGTAACAAAAACTATTAATGTATTTTGCTTTATTTGGAAGTGTTGGTAGGAAAACGGACATTTTCCTCTACTCAGTGTCAGTTGCTGACGTTGTGAATGAATGTTTGTATGCACTAGTGTATGTGCATAGCTGTGCGATATTATATGTATCTGTATGAGTGAAAAATTCGTGGAATTGTGGCTTTTACTCTTATGACAGCATACTTCACACAGCATTGTAAAACCGCCATCAGTTAAGGTAGATTTTTTTCAGTTTTGCGGTCCTTTCATCTGGCAGGCAGCCATTTCAGTATTTTGTAAATTTTTATATATATTTTTTTTCTCGCACAGACAAACATATTTATGTAAAAGTTAAATTCTGTCACAGTGCGAAATACTTTTGCAGAAATGTGAGATTGTAAGTGTCGAGTAAGTTTCAAAAGATTTTTATTTTGAACTTAAACTCAAAAGCACTTAAGGTTAAATCCACTTGGTAAATATTTTTAATATGAGCTTGCATGTCAAGTAACAATAAATTAAAAAATGTTAGTACACTTATAAAGTAAACAAAAAAGTACTTTGATAATTATCATTAGCGAATTAATATGATTGTCTGTTTACTAAACTTTAATAGTAATCGAAAACAATTCATATTATAGTAGTCTTAATTCGTTGTGATCTTCATTTAGAGATCCTATGGAACATTCTAACTACACAAACTCGTAAATTTCGAGATAAATAAAAATATTACCATATAATTTGTATACCTGAAAATAATGAAGTGGAAGAAATGCGCTTCTTTATATTTATTTATTATTTCAAAGATTTTCAAAAACTTTTGTTTGTTGAGGGTTTTTTTAGCAATCTCGATTAATAAATAAACAACCAATAGATTTTAAAATAAAATGTAAATAAATTATGCTTAAATTGATCAAACTTTTATTCAAACATAAATACTCTACAAAGCAATTTTTTTAAATTGTCTAGTCCTTTTATGTTGTAAATATTTAATATCATGCTATCAAATTTAACCACAATTTGTAAAGTTAAGTTCAAGTGAATGAAAGAAAAGAGAAAGAAACAATCTTCAACTATTAAACTAATTAATCAATCGAAAATATACTTATAAGTTTCTTGGAAACTTTTACTTTTTACCGATCCTATATTTTTTAAATTGTTCTTTTTGGCCACATACAAACCACTTAAAAACAACCACAAACAAATCAATTATTAATAGAAAAACAAGTTATAATGCAGAGAAATACTACAAACGTATTTAGGGAAAAGTCAAAATAGACAAGCCGCACAGATAGTATTACGTTGTTTTAAGACATGCTATACATTTATAGACGTGTAAACACATGCTGCTAGAGGTAAGCAAGCAAAAATAAAATCGAAAAAAACCTAGAAGAAAAAGCCACCCGACCACTTTTTGAAATAATATTGTACAATCCAGCAAAATAGAATTCAGGAAATGAATAAACTGTCAATTCCATATTATTATACTAAAAGCCTGCAAAAGAAGTTCACTGGTATATTATCTTTTATAGCACTTTATAAACAGTGCTGCACAAAATAATAATGTATTTTTATATTTATATGGTGTTTGCTTCCTTAATCCTAGAGATAAATTCATATAAATGTTATTGGTTAAACGGCCATCATTAGTTAACTAAAGGTTGTAAATTTGGGCTTTAATGACAAATCTTAAAGATTTATTGAGATCCCAAAAATTAATTCGCTAAAAAAATGCACCCTGTATAGTTTAAAATTTTTTCCAATAAATTGCCCTCTGGATTTGCCAGCGGCTAATGTGGAAATTTATATTTTCTTTAGGCAATATAAAGGGGATTTTTTCATTATAATTACTAGGAGGTGAGTAATTATAATTATTATTTTAAGAGATAATAAATTAAACAAATTGTTTAGCTTTTATTTTATCTCATAGGAACTGCTGAGATGGGATGCTCACATTTACCCCTTTTTCTTTGTTATGGACCAGAGATCTGCATGATTGCGAATCAAATGGCATAGTTTTGCATTTTCCAAAATGAATACAATGTCATCTCATTTCTAGGCAACCTAAAAGCTTGGCAACGTTTTTCCCATAATTCTTTCGCATATTAGAAAAGCAAAAATATATTGCCAAACTAACAGGTTGCCTAGAAATGAGGTGGTATTGTACGTATCAAGAACTTGGTCTTTATTTTGATCTCAGTACTTTTTACGGCCGAAATTTTTGAATAGGTGCTTGGCCTTATTTTCACATTTATGTTTTTGTGCGTATATTCCTCTTTCTTTAAGGAACTAGATTTTGTGTACTTTATGATGAAAAATTCGCAAAAAATTAGGAAAACACACTTTAACTTTCAAAGTTACTTCCGATTTTTGTAGCGTGCGGAACAAAATTTTATGATATATTATTATATTATATTATATTATGATATAAGTACACTTATATCCCACTAAATACCATGCATAAGTTGAAGGTACCTCTTTTAAAAGACCAAACATCTTTTATAGATTAATGCGTAAACGCGTACGAATTTAGGGTTCGGCACGCAGGATTTACACATACATATGTATGTATCTACATATGTATAATGCGATTTCAAACTTTGTAGTTAATATTAAATTTGACAATTGAATACAATTGAAAATTCGTAAAGAAGATATCAATTTTCGTTTATTTTAAAGTTTTGAAGGGAAACTTAAAATTATGTACATATTAAAATATTTCGATTAAAATCAATCATTTTCTAGCTCATAAGTAATCTGTGTAAAATATTAAGATTAAGTAGGATCTTGTACTTTAGATATATGCAGAAATACAATTTTGTCAACATTTTTCCCGAGAAGTCTGTTTCACATCTCTTAAAGTATTCTTCCAGGCGTTGAAAAAACTCCTTCGCTTGTAGCTGAGCTGGATGGTAGACACAGTATTTGTTTAGCCAATTTTTGCAGAATTAGAAGATCTTTCGCTTTTTTCCAAAAACTTAAAATTTCTAGGTTTTGTTCGTCTGTGTGAATCCGAATGAAAAAACGAAAAAGAATTGCAGATGTTTTTCTTCCAAGTGTTCGTCAGTGGAAACTCGGATTTATACTGCTACTTTGGCTCGTTCATTCACATCAGTACATTAATACATAGCAGCACAACGTTTTATGTCTTCTTGACAAAATTGAAAACCATGTAGCCATTAAAAATATGAAAAAAAAATTGCAAAATCGAAAAAATTACGAAACAATCACGCAAAAAATCTACTCATGCACGCTCACTCACGCTCATGCACGCACTCCTGATTGAAACAAAAAACTGCTCACGATCATGCATGATCACGCGTGATCACGCATTTTTTATATATATTTTTACTAATGGAGAGTTAACACTCAAGCAATATCATTAGCACATATTGATGTTTAAAATCAAAACAAAAACTTTGAGTGAAGAGCAAAAGTGAATCATCTCATGTAGTTGTCTGGCGTGGAGACACGGTGAGAACTTATTTTTTTCCAAAGAATTGTTTTAAAACCTCAAGGGTAGAATAGCAATTAATTTTTAAATTTAACAAATTCAACAAGAATAATTTATTTTTTTTTAAGTATTGCCCGTTTCTTTGCTCTTTTTTGTAACTGATTTGCGAAAAACGATAATATGGTTTTTTCTCGGTACTAAATTCAAAAACAATTTATGTAAACAGACAAATATGAAAATGTATAAAGGAAAGATACTTATGTACTGTTCATACTTATGTACAATCCAAGCAATCGAATTGAGTGAACAATTTGTGTGAAAACCACTCAGTTATTCGAGTGGTTTCCATACGTATTTTCTTCTCTAGACGATTGCCTTGATTCTATGAACCGTTAATATATAAATAATAAATTTAAAAAAATATATATATTTAGTTTTTGTTCGCAATTATTTTGTTCACCACTGTAGAAGCCTTGAGTTCGTTTTTCTTTTCGTTACATTTTTGTTCCCAAAACATATTTACGAGAAGTTTTAAAACATATAAATCTTTAAGGGCAGACCATAAATCTTTAAATCTACTATATGAACACAAACGACGAGTAGGTGATTTTTCCTTTCCTATAACTTTATGTTTTTTCTCTTTGGTAAAGTTTGAAATAAATAGACAAATATTTAACAAGTGCGCTTGTATGTAGTTTACAGAAAAATATCTTTTACAAAAATATGCTCTAAACTTTTTGCAAGTCTATAAAGAAAAACTAGTGTAAAATGTAACGTTGGCAATATGCTCAATTGAAAGCGGGTTGCCAAATATTGCTGGTGTTTTTTTTTTGTTTTCTTATTATAAATGCTATTGAAAAATATTTTGTATCACATACTTTTAAAGGAAATGAAGTTGAAATAAAACTATTTTAAAAGTATAAAATATTAAAGATTAATGCAATGAAGTGAACAGCGATACATAAGACAGTGTTAAATTTATTGCGGACTTAAAAAGTGAATTTTTAATGACTGAGGAAATGAATTTTGTATATGTAAGGAGATGATTAAAAATATTGTATATAAAATGGACAATCAAAAATAAATAAATATATAATTTTTAAATTTATTATTCGAGACAGGTCTCGATATCTTTTTTCAAAGAATTCAAAAAGTTTTCTTTTATAGACTAGCTAAAAACCCTCGACAAGCAAGAGTATTTGAATAAATAAATATATTTAAAAAATATAAAACTATTTTGAATCATCAACATTAACATGACATGTCCTGGATTTTACATAAAGATATTTTTCATGATTTTTAAAAAGGCGATAAATTTCAAATGTTCTAATTTTTGGTCGCTCTCTTCCTAGTCCACATAAAATAAAACACTATACATACTTTTAGTGTATTCGCGTTGCACAATAACCCTGGGGTAGAAATTTAATAGAATTATTACAAAACAGCTGAATGAAAGTGTGTTCATCCGCTTAGACTCTCCGACTTACTGCAACATCTACAAACATCTATATATGACCTTGCAACATAGAGAGAAGTGGCTAGAGTGTAAGACTATTAGCGTAAGGTTCCATGTTGTATGGATACCTACCAAGATCCTGATTTAATTTGTAGACAATCTAAAAGAGTTTGTGTTTTAAAAACATAAAAATAAAAACACAGTGTGTTATCTTTATTTAATTAATAATGTTTATTCAAAGTACCCAAAATCTTGCAACATATTTAAAAAACTCTACGTGCAGATATGTGCACTTCCGATGGAAGTGCTACTTCAGAAAATTTTTTTGTTCAAATGTATAACGCATATGCCATTGAAAGATGTGTACAATTTAACCTTGACAGGGGCCAACGAGGACGGGAAATAGCAATCTTCTCGGATATTCAGACTGCTATCTAGGCACTCAGCTCACACGAGTTTACCTCTAAGCTGGATTGGGAATGTCACAGCAAGATTAATCAGCTAAGCAGGACGAATAAGGTCACACTCTGCTGGGTTCCTGCCCATGCCGGGGTGGCAGGAAAGAAAAACGCAGACAAAATGGTTAGGAAAGCGGCTGGTAAGCCCATGGTCAGACCAGAACGTTTTATGGGCTTGGATTAGATAAAATCCAGGAAGGCATATCAATGGTGACTAGAAGCACCAGGGAACATCGCTGGTACAATATCCCTGGACTGAGGCATGCAAAGCTAATGATGGGAACGTATAACCAAAAATGTTTCTCAGTCTCATGTCCCTAAGTAAAAACAACCTGAGAATTATCACAGGCTTCCTCACAGGCCATTGCAGACTGACAAACACCTCTACAGACTCGGCTTTGAGAGAGATAGCCTATGCAGATTCTGTGATTACGAGGACGAAACTCCAGAGCATATTGTGAAGGACTGTGAAGCTTTATGCCACAGAAGATATACCAAATCGGGCAAGCACCTATTGGAGGATTGGAAACTGCCAACACTAGAACCACTGGCAATCTTGAGATTCCTCAGGAAAGCAAGTCTAGATGATGTGCTCTAGTAACTGGCAAGGGATACAATAGATCTTCGGTCGCAGTGTCTTGTGTTTCCCGAACAAGTACAATTCATTCATTCATTCATAATGCATAATGCAATAAACGGAACGTATGATAAAAAAAAATTAGATCGCATTTTTTACTAATTACACTGTACAACAGCCAATCTGGGGGGTGAGAAATTCCAAGTCAGGGGGATGGTACCAGGTCAGTATAGTAAAACCATCAAAGGGTTTGGCGTTCGTATGTGTCAGTTTTTTTTATGACCTTTTAAATTTTTTCCTTATCTTGATGTTTTTTCGCTTAGTTGTAACATTTTGGCAAAAACGTAGTTTAACATAACTCGAGAACCACTTGTCCGATTTTGATGAAACAAATTTAGAAAAATTAAGAATTACAATTTCTCTAATCTGTTTCTATACCGTTTTCCTATATCTGCAACACTTTCGAAGTTAAAAATGAATGTATGAAGGGAAAAAAGTATTTTTTGCCTAAAAATTTAAATATTTTTTTTTTAAATTCATAAAAAATCCAAAATGGAAAAAAGTGCCAAAACTAATTACTTTCGCGTAAAGTCACATAACTCATGAGCAAAAAAAGGCATAGATCATGAAAATCGATGCATGCGTTTCTCATTTATTCACAATTAGGTAAATGTATGAATTTCAAAAATTTGCTCCAGATATGCACAACATTATTTGGAGAAAACATTGACACTCACAAGCCGAACTCTCTCATATTTTTATTTACTACGCCTGATTGGAAAAAATTAATTTGTTAAGATGGAAAATCACGGGAAATGAATGTGATATTATAACTTACCTTCTTTAATTTTACTTTCGCTGAGTCTCGGGTAAATTAGTTTCAAACACAAGAAAACTTCATCTCTTTTGGCGACAGTTTTGATAAAATTCTTAACAATTCCAAGTTTAATATGCAGTGGAGGCAGCAATATCTTCTCCTTCGGCACTAGAGGCTCACGAATAATATTGGCCGTTTGTAACCTGCTGTGCTCTCTGAGTTTCCATCCGTGGCATGCATATTGGTCACCGGAAAATCGTGTGTCCCAATCACACAAAAAGCACATATATTTTATATAGCCGCTTTGAAGACCGCAAAGCATTGCTACAACTTTTAAATCGCAGCATATGCGCCACATATGTTTGGCGTAGTTAACCATTTTTAAAATATTTTCCAGTGCATCATATGTTTCTCTCGTTTCTGTACTATAGGCGATTGGAACTGAAGGTTTTTTATTGGTCTTATGTAGTAAAACCGCCTTCAAGCTGAGTTTTGAACTGTCAATAAATAATCTCCAGTCATCTGCTTCATATTTTATTTCCATTGCGTCCATCAATTTTCCTACATCCGGGCAATATGCAGAAGTTTTTTCATCATTCACAAGGAATAAACTTTGTAGTGTTGCCTGACGACTTCGATAAGCTGTGACTTTCACACCGGGTGCCAACAAATTGTTTGATTTCAAAATGGAAGCCAGCTCTTCCGATTTATGCTGTGTTAATTCCAACTTGGCAACAATTGAATCAAGCTTATTTTGATTTATTTAAAATTGGCTCATTGGATACTGATGGGTCATATGGGGGATCATCACGTGCATGATATGTCGGAGCAGTCGTAGAAGAGAAAATATCTGGGCTAGAAGCTTTTGGCACAGGAATGTGGTCCGAATGAGGTAATGGTGTTGCGGCACTTATACGATTTTCTTATCCTTTTTGCGGCTCCTTTATTCGCACATGCATAGCAATTCAATGGATGTGACCTTCGCCAGGATTAGTCCAAGTCATTGGGATACCGAATGGCATACTTTCACGTCTTCTATTTTTCCAATCCATTAGACGGTTGTAGCAGCTTTTACACACTATATTTGGTACCCAATTTTCGTTCTCAATTTCAATTTCTCTTTTAGTACAGTAGAAAAATATGAGAGAGTTCGGGTTGTGAGTGTCAATGTTTTCTCCAAATAATGTTGTGCATATCTGGAGCAAATTTTTGAAATTCATACATTTACCTAATTGTGAATAAATGAGAAACGCATGCATCGATTTTCATGATCTATGCCTTTTTTGCTCATGAGTTATGTGACTTTACGCGAAAGTAATTAGTTTTGGCACTTTTTTCCATTTTGGATTTTTTATGAATTTAAAAAAAAAATATTTAAATTTTTAGGCAAAAAATACTTTTTTCCCTTCATACATTCATTTTTAACTTCGAAAGTGTTGCACATATAGGAAAACGGTATATAAACAGATTAGAGAAATTGTAATTCTTAATTTTTCTAAATTTGTTTCATCAAAATCGGACAAGTGGTTCTCGAGTTATGTTAAACTACGTTTTTGCCAAAATGTTACAACTAAGCGAAAAAACATTAAGATAACGAAAAAATTGAAAAGGTCATAAAAAAAACTGACACATACGAACGCCAAACCCTTTGAGGGTTTTACTATACTGACCTAGTACCATCACCCTGACTTGGAATTTCTCACCCCCCAGACAATAATCCCAAAAATGTTTTTGAATGCACCCGAACGGCTTAGGTTGCATTTGAACGTAACGAAGTAGTGATAAGATGCCACAGAAGTAGAATAAGAAGAGCTGGTTAGGAATTTGTGTTTATTAATTTGAGATTTTAACAACAACAAGATATAATATCTTATAAATTACAGTATTAGAATCAGACAAGTTAAACAGAACATTTAATTCAACTTAAAATTAAATTACAAATTGCAGGATCTAAAAAAATATTAAGCACTAACTGCGCCCTGCGACGTTACCCGCGATGAAAAATTATATTCTTTTCCTCTATGTCCTTTCCTGCTCACCTTCTAGTTTTAAAACTTTTATATCTTAGTAACTACACCTGGCGTCTCTCTTTTCTGTACGCCTGTCTCACGAAATCCACACATTATACCGGAATAAAAAGTAACTTGTATGCTAATCCATAGTATAATCTATCTCTGTGCCAAATATCATCCATATCCGTTCAGACGTTCTGACGTCATTGAGTAACAAAAATCCACCCGTCCATTTAAACTTTCATATTTATAATATTAGTTAGATTAGATATAAAATAATTAAAGCAATTAAAATTTAATATTAACCTTATTTTGTGCATTGAATTAAGATTATGATCAACTCCGGTCTGCAGAAAACAACCATAATAATTAATTTAGATATAACTTAACGAAAATATGTACATACTTACATTGTTTTCGAAAAATTAGCAATAAAATATCTGGCTGGCGTCAGCAAAATAACCGGAAAGAAAGAAAACAATTTCAGGTGATGTGACTGTACGAGTTTTTTGTTCGTCCTGAAAATAACCGAAAAAATAAATGGAAAATAACGAATTAGCTTAAAATTAACTGTACCTTTTTAGAAAATAAAATCAAAAGTATAATTAAGAATTAAAATTGAAATCAACAATCAAGTATTGATTTTTTCAATTCAAATTCTAACTCACTCGTTTTAATTTTCTAAAAACAGGTAGAAGGACTAGAACTACACAACTGACCTAAATTTAAAAATAAAATACACCAAGGCTGATTTAAAACCTGGCAGGATCACCTAAACTAAATACCAAGTTTACAGTAAGCTAAAACTAAATGACATCAGCCATTTAGAGATTCATTCACTGAGCTAGAGGCTGGGTCCCGTACCATTTGGGTAGATCCCGGGCACGATATCCACTTGAAAAAATAGATGAAGCGTCCAAAAAATTTTAAAATCTAGACATTTACGAGTATATCTGAAAAACATAAAAAAATGTTAGTTTTATTATAACCTCCGGGCAGCTTTGACTTGAGGTCGTATCAATACTAGTTACCCTTTTTGTGGCGAAAACCAAGACATAAACATATAGCCCGTTAAGATTTTTGGGAGGATAACACTCTTGTATGGAGTACAGAGCCTGGACGATTTACCAAACGACCCCTGGAATGGAATGAGTTTTGGTATCAGTAAAAAAGATGAAAAAGAGTAGAAGAAAAAAACTTTGACTTAATTTCCTATCAGTACGGGTTAGCTAGGGGAAAATTGAGCAAAGAACAGGGATAGAAAGACAGGCCAGGCAACACCACATCAGATATCAGTCAATGAGATAAGCATATCGATAATCAACAGAGGGTTCAAGTAATCGGTAGAAAAAGTTTTATGGGTTATTTTTGGGGAAATTTTCCTATTAATTTCTTTTATTCAATTGTCTTTGCGAAAGGCAAGATAATTTGTATGCATTTTCTACTTGTTTGGTTTGGCCAAATAAGTAGATGATAAGTAAATTTAGCATTGTCATCATGTCCTTCACAGGATATTTCCAAGAGTTTTATATATTTTTCAATTAAACTAAATGGTTCTGAAAAATGTTAGCATTTTGCTTTGGACAATAATAATTTTATAACAATCAGAATAAAGTCTAATCAAGAAAATGAATTTCATAAACAAAACGTGTCCATCACACTTTTGTAATGTTTGACTTGTTTTAATTGGTTTAGATTTTTCTTACTGTTGACCGTGCATTTTCTTTTACTAGCAAATAATAAAAAAAGAAGCCGTATTAATTTTGTTTGCATTTTTATTTATCTTGCATTTCATTTTTAATTTACCATCGTCAAAAGCCGATTTTAGAATAAAATTTGTGGTGCGTAATATACTAAAAAGTACTTGCTTTTTGATCTGTAAAATCTCTTTTTAATTAAAATCGAAATCGCTTATTTACTACTGAGTTTTACGAGCTGAGAATCCTCTTGAGTTTAACATTCTACCTTTTCTCTAATTTTTGTTTATTAATTCTAAATGCAAGTTGTTCAACATTCCAGTATAAAAATTCTTTATACAACAAGAAAAAAAATCATCTTAAATCGCCTACGACTTTTTTCAGAAACTCAATATATTTTAACATTTTAAAATGAATAGCAAACATTTATTTTAAAAAAATACATACGAAATGAAATGCTTAGTGGAGCATATTATTTACGTTGCATTTAGTTGTTGTTTTTTCTTGGTCTTTCTAACTTTTTTTCTTCCTTCTTCTGTTGTAAATTGTTGCTACATTGTAATACAAACACTAAGTACAAGTATTATTTTCATTCATACCAACTTGTCAACACCAAAACTACAACGAAAATGCTTTTGCTAGAGAAAAAAAAGATTGTTGGCAATCTGCCTCAGGAAAATAAAACATTTTTATGAATATAAAAAATTGTAAAAATAAAAAAATAATTCAACGAATTACTAACCAGCTACATAGTTAAATTTTGTAATTAATGTGCATTGTTTGCTTAACAAATAAATATAATGTGAGCTTTGGTTTAAGGCTATTAAAAAAAATAATTCTGTTAATATAAAATTTAACTTTTTTTTCACTCAAAAATCGAGCTGAATTTTTTTGTTGAATCGTTCATCTGGTGTAAAAATTGGAAACAAACCATTTCTTCACTCACAACTTGAAAGGATAATATATTTTTCTTTCCCCATTGAGGTGTTAGTAAATTAAAAACTTTAAGCTAGACAATGAGTGTTTTTAGTTATGATTTTATTTGATTAAATTAGCAATATATGTGAAAAAAATATAGCGTGATTGCTTGTATTTGAAAAAGAATAATTTGTTAGCATTCTTTATTAATAAAACATAAGCAGAATAAAGCCATTGTTCTAAAAGTAAAGTTTTAATGCCTACTTTGCCGATCACCTAAATTTCTGGCAAAATATGATTTTATTTTTCTATAGCCAATAAAATATGAGCTATATATACACGATTATAATAACATATTAGGTGCTGTTGGCTGAAGTAGTTAGTGCGTTGACTACAAAGCAAATAATGCCTAAGAACGTGGATTCGAGCTCAGCTTCCGACAAGTCATAACATCCAGCATTTTTCAGATTTTAAGTGACGAAAGCATGGCACTGGTCACCGAACAATTGATACTGGTGCATCCTTCTGGACATCAAAGTAAAATAATTAGTAAAAATGACTACTCAGCTTAAAAAACATTTATTGCGCCTACTTGACACTGATCTAAAAACTAACACAACGCGCAATATCAAAGTTGTAAAACAATTAAACTTGTCACTTTCATTATCTGTCCTCTCTCACACACCTACCGGTTGGTAGGCATACTAATTGCCTGAGTGTTACTTCTCTTTAAAAAAAAATATTACTCATCCGTACCCAGTTACAGTACTCTCTTTGATTTATTCACGTATTATTAATATTAATAACGTAGAGTTATTATTGTTCATACGACAATATTTTGAAATATTTTGCAATATATCAAACAAAACCAATG
The DNA here is from genome assembly GCA_956483585.1 of Gymnocheta viridis. Taxonomy (NCBI): domain Eukaryota; kingdom Metazoa; phylum Arthropoda; class Insecta; order Diptera; family Tachinidae; genus Gymnocheta; species Gymnocheta viridis. The sequence continues at coordinate 64,985,216 of OY101443.1, read as the reverse complement.
CACAAGGATTTCCAACCTAGTCACGTTTATGAAAACTGCGATTAATAGCAAATCTGAATAAAAAAAGATCAATTCACCGTGATTAACCCTAACTTGGGCACCAAACTTTTTCTTCGAATTAGGTCACTATTTACATTTGTAAATATGTGTGCTTTTGTTTATTTTCTAAGCAAAGTTTCTGTTTTTCATTTTCCGAAATGGCAGAATTTATCCCAGATAAAGATGACCGTGGCCACTCCAAAGTGAAAGGAGCTTGTTACATCTGCTATCAAGAGGAATGCAAGAGGAAACGATCAACGCGAAAAATGTGTGGTCAATGCAAAAAACCGATTTGCATTGAACATAGCAAAGTGCAAACAAAGTGCACACAATGTGAAAAATATTAGCATTTTATGCTTCTACCACTTTTTTATGTTTTTCATACTGTAATGCAATAATTTTATGAATTTAATAAACTGAAGTACATTAAAAAATTAATATAAAAAAATTGATTTACAAATGTAAATAGTGACCGATTATGAAGAAAAAATGAAAAATGTCGGAAAAACTACGGTAAACTATTTTTTTTCTTATTTTTTTTTCATTCACGCAAAAAGCACTAAAAATTAGTCACTGACTCCAAACCACATCTGTATACACCCTTACATATAGAAGTTACAGCTATTTTAAAAATTGAATATTTACAAATGTAAATATTGACCAAGTTAGGGTAGAGGAAAAAAAGAACCTTTTCCACATTTTCGTTATTAAATTTTTAACTTTTAAGCTGTAAAAAATTTCATTAATTCACAGTTTCTGCTGAACAGATTTTTTATTTACAATGCTTAATATTATAATTAATTAATTAATTAGAGAAGAAAAGTATTTTCAATTTACACTCAAAAGCTTGTCCTACTCGAATAAAAAGCGAATAACGAATGCAACAAACAATACAATACCACATATTGGCAAATCCTGCGTGACCAACGCTACATTCGTACGCGTTTTCTCAATAATGTATAAAATTTTTTTGATCTTTGAAAAGAGGTACCTTCAACTTATTAATGGTGTTTGGTGCGATATAAGTGTACTTTCGAATGGCATAAAAAATAATTTTTTAGGAGGTATTTGTTGCGAAATAATTGATCACAAAGTTTTGTGACTCACGCTACAAAAAACGGAAGTAAATTTGAAAGTTAAAGCGTGTTTTGTAAATTCTACTGAATTTTGCATAATAAAGAACACAAAATCAAGTTCCTAAAAGAAAAAATAATATAAGAGTTTTTTTTTATAAAAAGACATGAGCCTTTTGTGATGCATGCTACTTTTTTTTCATGCTATTTTCGACTCTAAAATTTTATACCTAATTTCACTGTTTCCAAGATAGGAGAGACAAAATTTTTTTAGTAAAATTGAAGTGAATTCAATATACAAAAACATGACTTTCGATCGAGCCATCTTCATTAACTCTAAAGTAATGATATGAATACCTAAAAAATTTTTGATTTCTGGTATGAAATTAGAAGATCTGAGGTAGGGCAGGATTTGTTAATGACAGTGAAGCCAACTCAGTTGTTTCGCCACTAAATTTTGTGCTTCTTATTCTTGTTTAGTGAGAAAAATAAATTTTTGGTAGTTAGTAGCTCTTTTCAGTAGTTCGGCTGATAACTATTTGTATACAAAAAATAATCGATTTCTTATTTATTATGCTAATCAAAACGTAGTTGCCGCTTAGCGCCAATTTATACGAGGAATAAAATTTATGATGTTTTTTTTTTTTTGTTGCTGGGCGAGGTACAGAAGCAACCTTGTCATAAATAACGACAAGTTTTTAATTGAATTATTCGTTGCAAGCCTCAAAGGAAGTCTTAGTGGTTTTTTAGTGATATTTGATAGTCGATTTGGTGGGATGAAATTCAGTGTCTTGGTAATACTGATTAATGATCACCGAAATACACATATTTTATTTATAAAATTATATATCTAGTATAATATTCTGTAAATACAGATAAAAAATAAGTTAGATAAATTTAAAAAAATTTTGGTGGACTGTTTCTGGGACTTTATCAAACCAAACCACAGCCGACAAGGATTTGCAATATTTTATAATCCTAGTCACGATTATAAAGCCTGCGATTAATTGCAATTATGATTTAAAAAAAGTTCAATTTACCGTGATTAAGGAAAAAAATAACCCTTTCCACAATTTCGTTTTTAAAATTCTAACTTTTAAGATGTAAAAAATGTTATTATTTCAAAGTTTCTGATTAACAGGTTTTTTATATTTATGATATTTAATATTTATGACTATTACCTAATTACACAAGAAAACCTTTTTTGATTTACACTCACAAGCTTCTCCTGCGTAAATAAAAAGAGAATTTTTGATGCAAAACATATTACAATACTACATACATATTTTTTGACAAACAGCAGAATTTTTCTTTAAAAAAAATTGCAAATTATCTCTGTCAATTTAGTTGTATTTTTTTATTTTATTTTTATATATTTATCATTTTCCGATTTTCTTAAGAAAGTTAATGTAATTAAATACCTTTTTTATTGTTTACTTCATTAGAACTTTGCCATTTATGAAACGATTTTAAAAATGTTCTCTTTATCTGCAAAAATCACCTCCCTTTTTTTTAATTTTATATTTTGGCTTAATTGTCCGTTTGTTTCTCTTCTTTGAGCAGGTTAATATTTGCTGATAATAAATGCTCGCAACTTTTAAAATATTTATATGTTGAGCCGTTGTTCTTTTTCTCTATTATATATAATTTGTCGAACGTTTTATTCTAGAAAATTTTCTAGGAAAATATGAGAAATGAAAAAAATTTTCTAGATATCCTTTTTGCTTCTCTTCATTTTTACTCATCTGTAAACTTAAATTTTACTTATCAGTAATTCTGTTGCGACTAAATGAAATTGCCAGGCACAGCAGGCATAGAAAAGGCTTTCATTATAAAATGTTTTGTGTTTTGTTGTATGACATCTGAACGCTGAAGTGGCTATTGCGTTATTGCACTGATCGGTGAACAGTACCGGCAGCTATTAATATAGATTTTTGATAATGTACATCACAGCACCCTCTTACATCGGCATTGTAGCAAAATCATGTGCAATTTAAAATAATAAATAAAATGCCTACACAGCTTAAGCGAATTATATGTGTCTACTTGACACAAGACACACTGCAACGCCGCTCTGAAAACTAACAAAATTAGCAATAGCAGAGTTGTAAAAAAATTAAGATTTCTGTTCTCTCCCATGATCTCTTTTCTTATGAAGGGTAGCTTAGCTACTGGTTGGACCTATTTGTCTGAGTGTTACTTCTGCTTGAAAAAATAATTGTTCCTTATAGCTTTTGTAATTTTTACTTCTTACTAAAATTTTATCTTTTGCCATGACAAGACAATTTCTTCTTTATATTCGCGTCATTAACAAACAAAAATACATCCTTCATATTTGCACTCAACGTAAAACATTTGCAAAGAAAAGTAAAAAAATGCATTGACGCAGATGTTTAGAATATAATTTTGATTCAATTAAAGCTAAATGTTTTATCGTTATCGAAAAAATTGTGTTTCGATTACGATCACGATTAAATAGTTTAAATAATCGTGATAACTAATACGGTTAAAATGTATTTGTAAGCTCTGTTCCCAAAAACATGAGCGAAGAAAAACCAGTAGTGTTCACTAGTGCCAAAGGTTTCGTTGCACATACCGTCATAATTATTTTTTTTTAATATACATATAAACAATTTTTTAATGTTAAATATAGTAGCTCTCCTATAATTTAATTTGAGTTTCTAATATTGTACTATAACATCACATGTTTGTGCAACATCATAAGTAAAGGTAACACAATATATTGACAAAAATAAATAGGCTTTTGATTTTGGTTGCACAACCAAGAAAAGTATGATAAACCATATTAATATCGCATACTGTGTACATAAGCTGCTTTTTTGCACGCGTAATCTATATGTAATTATAAATTAAAGCTTTTAAAATACAAAATATTGGAGCAAAGACGGTGCTAGTTTGTCTGACATAATCGTAAAAGAATGCAGATCACTAAAGAAGGAAACACGTCTTACGCGAAACATAAAAATAAAATGGTTTTTCTCTAAGAAAACTTTGAATAGCAATTTTTTGGATAAAAATTAAAAGAAATATTAAATTTTTTTTTAGAAATTAGAACGGCATTAGTTAATATTTTAATAAATGCGAAAGAAAATATAATACGAACTTTTATATTGAAATTAGAAACAAATTTGAGTTTTTTATTTTTGCTTTTAACATAAAAGTTCGAATAATTTTTTTTTTTTTGCATTTTGAGAAACAAACCTCAAACATGATTAAGTTTTAGCAATTCCAAAATTCATTTCTCAATAAAAAATAATAGAAAATGTAACAAAAAAAGAGCACATTTGTATATGAATAAAAAAAATAACAAACATTGATGGTTGATAATTTTTTTTACTACTCTCCTTTGATTAAACTTATTATTTAACGTGCACCTTACTCGATTTTCATCTGACGTACTGTTAGATAAACTACCAGTCATGAAAGTAAAGTTTTGGCCAACCAGCCAACAAAACTATTCATTGCGGGTATCTTTTTTTATAAAATTACTTACTGCTATTTTCTGTTTTGTGTTTCTTGTGCTAAACAGATATCATATGGAGCTGCTCTAGTAAGGCTTTGTTTTTGTTGTTGAGAACAAGAGTAACAAAACAACAAACAATACGAAAATGTAATGTACAAGTTATGAAGCCAATTGTTGCCACCATTAAGTGCAAGTTTTTACCTTCAACAAAGAATGTAAAGGCAACAAAACACAAAGTTTGAATCTTTAGAGTACAATAATAGTGGAAATAATGGAAATAATAGAAATATTATGTTTGCTTTTACAACTAACAATAGTTAGATTTTACTAGATTTTTTTTATTATTTCTATTTTTTTGTGTTCACTCCTCTCAGACTCAAAACAAAAGAATAAATGTTGCCGCAGTTACATAAAGAATTTACCATGTAAAATGAAAAACAAGACAATGATTATGGTGATGATGGTGGTGATCATCAGTTCGACAAGGATATTGAAGTTGACACAAATTGTTCATGTCCCTGTAGAAAGAACTTTGCAGACATTTTGTTTGTATTATTAACTTTTGAGATTGAGATAGATGTCTTGTTTTTTGGTTTAATGAGACGGCATTGGGAGTGAATGTTAATGATAATTATGTTGCTGACAGTTGAACTAATATAATTGTTTCATTTACTTATGACTTTTGCTTTTTTGAACTTAATGTAAAAGTCTCTTAAATAGGAAATGATAAGTTGCACAAAATTTTTCCAATCGGAAACAAAAATCTTTTTTTCCAAAATAAACCTTAATATTCATCAAAGTTATTTAAAAATAGTTTTGATACTGACTTCTGCCTGAATTTTACATTCTCATGAGAAGTGCGTATAAAAAAAATCAAATTCAGGTTCATACGGTTCCAACGCGAATCCCTATTTGCTGGTGCTGATTTCGAAAAGAAAATATATGCAATATTTAATATTACTAGTGTATCCAGCGGTCGACGGCGAATTGCCCGTATTGTAGTAATTACATATTAAGCATTTACATAAATGAATACGATAAAATACAAAAACATTCTAAAAAAACGACGTAAAACTCTCTCACGTAGAAAACAGTCTGTCTCGTTTTTATGCAAAAGCAAATTAGACAAACACACATGCACACTTTGCTTATTTTGCAAAGTTGAAGCTGATAAGGCCGAGACACATAGAATCCGTCGTACATTATACGTAGCTTTTTTCAACTGACATTGAAGTATCGGCGGAGGAGATTGACACAATGAGTACTTTGTTGGTGGACACTACATCAGCCTCATATAATAAAAGTACATATTTTCAGTGGAATTCGAGGATATTCTGTTTTATTTTTAATTTTTATTTAATTTAATTTTGTCGCCACACAAGACAAAAAGCTGAATAACAACAAATCAAAAATAATACTGATATTTGTCAAAGTACTCAACGTACGTTGAAAGTTAAAATTTGCCCAACTTTAGTACTTTGCGTTGACGGAGACGTACTGAATGTGAAAAAGCTCATAAGAAAAGCTGTACTTCAACTTAGTCGTCAGTTGAAAAAAGCAAAGTATAACGTACGACGGATTTTATGTGTCTCTTCCTCTACTTGCATGTGTAATAATTGTGCGCGGGTTAGTTGCTATTTTGAATGCTTATAGCTCCCTAAATATCGAACCGATTTAAATAAAAATTATTGATTGTGCGCATCTATGCAAAAACTCCATTAAAAAAATATAAATCTTTCCAAAATCGGTAAAGTATTGCGGTCACAAAAGGGATCTAAAAAAACGTGTTTGCCTACAAAAAATATAGATTACTTATTCTTGGTATGTTGTAATAATAAATAAGTATATATTTTTTTCCGAAAGCTTGTCACGGAACTTTTACCATTTTATTTTCTTGTTCTTTATAATTTATATTTAATTCCTTTGTGCATGCACTTTATCTTTTAACATATTTAGTATTTTTATGTGAAAACCACAACAATTTTCCACATATAGTCTATTATTATTATTATATGTAGAAAAAATTGCACATTTTAAATCATGAAGTTCAGACAGAAGTTAATTTAGAAAAAAATCTTAGCGGGGAATACATAAAATATAGTTAAAATTTATTTTGTCACACTTTGCAAATGTCGATTACAAAACTTTAATTTTAAATAAAATATTTTAGACTTATTATAAATTTATTTTGTAGATGATCTAGTTCATTATGATCTTCTCTAAACGCCGATTCTACTGCATCAGCAGTTCTTCATTGATATGAGATAAAAATTCAAATAGCACATTATTAGCTTTTAAGTCAAATTAAAACTTTTGTGAATGCAATTCGGAAAAAGTTTATAGTACGTCTGAACAGCATGCAAAAATCGTCATAAAAGTCAAGAAAACATTTTCAATACGAGTATCTTCGCACTTAGTACTACAGCTTCTTTTGATTCAAAAGAAGTTACACAAAGTGAGAAGATAAAACTATCCTGATTCTGCAATACAAAATTGATTTATTTTAATTTTCAAAAGAAAGAAAAAGCAATCCTGAGATAAGATTTATCAGGCAAAACGCAGCCTGAATTCAGCCTAATTTTGTAAAAAAAATACTTTCCAAACAATTTAAAATTTTTACTCTATCAGTAGGCAATACAGTATTTTGTTTTTAAAAAATCCACTTTTCTGTATTTATATTCCAGTCCTTATACAACAAATAAAAATTATATTAATAACATTTGTTGAGTCTTTAAATTAATTTATTTTTTTTTTAAATATTTTCAGTATATTACTTGAAGAATTGTAAGTTATTTGTTACTTTACTAATTATTGTAAGTAGTTTTTGCCACTTTAACAGCAATTCATTATACTAAAGCTCTAAGCAGAAGAATCTGCATCAGAATGTTGCAGCATTAGCAGACTTTTACATGTATTATGTGCATACTTTTAATTTAAGTATGTTGCGAAAAAATATCACTCGTAGTGTTGCTGTCATTCTTGTTGTTCTAAAAATAATTGCATCAATGTTGCTACAACTTTGCTGTTCCTTTAAACTGTAGAACGAAGAGATGTAGCGGCTGCATGTTTGCTGTAGTTCATTTGTATGTTTGTTGATAAATTTTGTAATAAAGTTAACACTTTGTTGCCTCGAAGGCTTCAAGGAAATTAGTATGCAACTGAGTGTTTTTTTTTTACTTTGAAACATTTACTCGTATTGTTTCCGCTATTATTGTATATATGTATGTATACGTTTGTTGTATGTATGCATATACATACGTATGTGTAAAAGTATGTCTGCCTGCATAAACTAGTTAAGAATGATGAACTTAAAACTTTAGTTGTAACGGTAATGAAGATGAGTTTAAAAGATTTTAATACAAATTGTTTATAATTATTACTTGTTATTTTGTAGTTTTTAATGATTATGAATAAAGTCTTAAGAAAGTATTAAAATATTAATTTATACAGTCGGTAAGATAAATTTTTACTAATCTTACATAAAAGAATTAATAATATTTTAAAAAACTATTACATATTGTATAATAGATCTTTTGTTGTATTAAATGTACCAAGCTATTTTTGTGTTTTAATCCAAATTCTAGATTAATTTTAAAACAGCCAATATGCACTTAAGGATATTTTTTAAACGTGTCTACGCTCTATAAGTTAGAAATTGAAGATATTTTCGTAACGTATACCAATCTAATTTATAGTCAGCAATTAGAAAATAAAATAATATCAATCAGTCATAAAAATACTAAAAAATAAAATTTACTTACTTTATTTAAATAAAATTTATTTACTTTACTTTACTTACACCATGAAAAAAAACTAAAAAAATATATTTTGTAACTGAAGTTTTTTTGATGGTTAAATGAGTTCAATAAGCTCTTTTCAGAAAAAAACTTTTTAAAATTGAAAAAACCATGCTCATAAAATTTAAGAAGAAATTAATATTTTTGTCAGAAAACAAAGAGTTGTTTGTTGAGGGGTTTTAGATAGTCTATATACATTAGGGTGGGCCGATTTGTAAGGAAAAAAATGTTGATATTGTGCCATCGAATTTTTAAAAGCATTTGACATGAGAAAAAAAATCCACTACGACATACAAAAAAAATATTTTCGAGACGCCCAAATTTAAATTTTCTCTATTAAATAATTAAATTTTATCAAAAAAATAATACAATAATAATTCAAAAATAAATTGCACCTTGGAAAGGTAATATGAAAAAAAATCCTACTAAAGAAAACCTTAAAAATAAAATTAAAATTTGGGAGCCTCGAAAACTATTTTTTTTATATGTCGAACTGAAACTTGTTTTCCACGTGCTAAGTGATTGTTAAATCGCATTTGATTGGTGCTTATGCCAAATCATCAGTATACCTTAAACCATATTTTTGAAAAGATTCAAACCACTTACTTTATACAACAAGTTAAAAAAATGATGTGATTTGACAAAAGCACCAATGAAATGTATGTATATGGACTAGCTGGAAACCCACAACAAACTAATCTTTTGAAATAAGATGTCGATGCATATCTCGAATAATAAATGAAATAATGAATGAAGTAATCATTTCTAAGAAAACTTTTTTTTTCACAAAATTAATTTTTAATAATTGATTGGTCGTTAGTATTATAAAAAATAATTGATCATACTAATTAAATTATAGAATCTCACATTATTGTACGAGTTTTGCACTAAAAGAAAAAACAAAAGCTGTGTAATAACACCAAACTGGACACGCTTGCAAAGTTTTGTCATAATCGGAGACATATCACCAAAAACGTGATGATTTTTTATGGAATCTCTTTATTGCTTATCATAGGGGTTACAAGATCAAGTTTTGCCTATCAAGTTTCCACACGCTCACACTTTTTTTTAAATGCAGTCGTACTTTAAAAACTTGATACGTACTTGCTTTTGAAATTCTCTTTCATTCAAGTTTTTCAATTTACAGAAAACTGCTGAGTACAATTCTTATGCAAAATTTTTATTTTTTTTCAAATATTGTGCCACGATTTAAAACTTTTATTTAAAATCAAATAAAAATATAATTAATTAATCGTTTCAATATATAAAAATATATGTTTTTAAATAAAAGTGATAAGTGTAATAACTTTTTGCGATGTATAGAGCTATAGAGCAACAATTTGTTTGAAGCTGTTTTCTTGACGATGACATTTTGAAAAATTAAATTGCTTTAAAATTGCGTGCAGCCTACATCATAACTATCTATTTAAATGAATTTTTATAAGTAGTACGTGTGAAAAACTTAGAAAGAAAATTTTGAACGTGTGACTACAGAGTAATTATTTAGAGGCTTCCTTGAGGTGAAAAAGTCAACACATAACACATAGATCTATGAATCTTTATATATATTCTTTTCCATTTGAAAGGTTTTAAAGACAATATCGACTTATTCAGACCGATGATATCAGAGACTTGTATGCGAAAAAAACAGATATTGAAGTATATGGACATGTCATCTACTGAGTTGACACAAACAAACAAAAAAAAACATGAAAGACAAATCATCACAAACGCATTTTCTTCGAAGGGATGCTCCATACAAATAAAATATAAAGAGAAACTAAAAGGTCAATATGTCAAAGTTAACATCAATTTAATCGCTTGATAATAAATTAAGAATATACAACTTACAAACAACAAACAAGTAAGAGCGCTATATTCGGCAGTGGCAAGTCGTATAGTAAGTAAATCTTTCATATAAATCGGTGAAACCAAGCGACTGAGACGTTTTTCGAAATCGATTTTTTATACCTTTAGGTCCAGTGGAGTCTGTTCTTTTAAGAAGCAAGAAAATTTCATTTAAGATATTTTTTTAAAATATAACAATTTGCTCTTTTATGTAAACGGCTTTTTAAATATGGTTAATTTTTTATTTTTTACGATTTAAATAGATTTTTCGTATTCATGTTTATTTTATGAAATTTACATATTTTAATTTTTTATTTTTTAACTACTGTATCCATTTATTTGAACTATATTGTCTGCAATTAAATTTTACTGGTTTAAATCAAGTTTAAATACCGGACCTGACATTCGCGAATAATAATTTTTCAAATCATAGAATATATCATAGCACATTGTAGTGTGCACAGTATAAATAATAAAGAACTTTCAGCCGGCTAAATTAAATGTTTCGTGACATTTTCATCAACAACAAAGACCACAGCACTATTTAAGTATAATGCAGAAGAAGAAAGAAAATACTTAAAAAGTTATAAAAGTTTCGAAGAAGCAACAAACTTTTCTGTTTTCATCTCAAAGATAAACATCGCTAAATCATGAAAACAAACTGTTAAATACCAGAAAGAGGTATGAGCATAACAGTGGTCTTTGGTCAAAAAGTGTGCATACTACGTCATCCTCTAAAAAACCCATAATAATAATAATAATAATAGAAGCAGTCCTTTGTATATATTGCATGTACTCGTATGTATATGCATATGTATTTTATGGAGTATGGGAAAAAGAACTAGTTATCCCCGACTATAGTTGGGCATTTCCGACACGCGACATTTGTACTCATAAAGGTTTGACAAGTTAAATTGCTATTTTATATATTATGCTTTGCTAAGATAAGAAAACAAACAACTTTTACTTATTCATGTTTTTAAGAAGAAAAACTAAGAAAGCACACACACAAAAGTTTGTAAGAAACGCTGAATATGTTTATGTGTTAAGAGTACACTTTTTCCACTTTATATGAAAGTTTTTTCAATTTGCCGGCATACTATTTTGTTGAAAAATAATTTTCTTATTTAAGTCTGATATGAAAAAGAGGGATGTAATCCTAAGACTGCTATAAATAAATTTCATTACAATTTATCTAAAAATATTGTATAATATAATATTTTAATAAAGTTATTATAAGTTGAAAAGTATCGACTGGGTTACTTTTATTTTAATAAGAATTTTTGATAATTTCTCTTTATTTCTAATTAGAACGGATTAGCACAGATTGCAAGGTCCTTCACTAGCTCTTCAGCGTTTTGCGTCCAATTTTACCACCTGGGATAATATCAACTATTTAACTGAATAATTTAACAACTTATAGTACGAGTACGAAAATTTCTTATATTGATTTTTAAAAGTTAATGTTGGTTATCGTAAAATTTTCTTGTCTGAATTTTTTAAAGAAAATGCATAATAAATAGGTCGAAAGATTTTTTATGGAAAATTTATTTATTTTCGTTGAAGGCTTGGCTAAAGTTCGAATCTGACTTTACCGATCTGTAGCGACCTCATTCTGCTAGACTCATGATGATGAAAAATATTTTAGTCTTACTATGATTATAAAAATAATTTTAAATTGTCAAAATTTCTTATTACAAAATATATTGCAAAGGTCAAATTTGAACTTGAGCCAAAGAAATCTGTATGAATTTTTTTTCTCTTTTATCAAAGAATCTGCCAGTTTGTTCATTATTGGGGAGCTTTAAAAATCAATTCATTTATTTTATGTGCTGTAATGAACCATAAGTCAGTTATTAAAATCTATTCAAAATAGAATAAACGCTAATTAAATTACTTTTTATTGGAAGCATTTTTCAAATTTGATATTCTATATTATTATATTTTTCCTAAAAACACTTTTTACTCCTCATATTTTAATAACAGAACCATTAGAACGGGCATTCCTTCCCGCTTATTTTTTTGTTACCCTCGAATAAAATCAGCATCATAGACGTTATTTTTATACGTTTAGCTGCAGTTAATAGAAAGTGAAAGGCTAAACATATTTTTTCAGCTTCTTTTTTTTCCTATTGTTGTCTATTTTTTTTCTTACCACATAAACTATTAAAAAAAACTTTTAGATTTTTTCTAACTTGATGGAAAAGTTTCTAGCGACTGAAATAACATCAACACACTCGCATATAAATACACTGTTGTCTCAACATTGAACTGCTGCGAGTGTGTGTGTCTGCATGTATGTATGTATGTTGACATAAGGTCACTCGAGCGTATGTTTAACAAGTCTATTAAGTTTATATCTTATCTTATGATGACAGCTACTTTCATTGCTTTGCTCTATTAGCTCTTAATGCGTATGTGAAAGTCGAGAGACCAACAACTGCACAAATGACACCATCATAAATTCTTTTTTTACTTTCTTTTCAAGTAGGCGTTTCTCGATCATAAAATATATTTTTTTTATTTCTGGCAAAGTTTTTTTTGGCTTTTCCTCAAGCGGCGTCTAAATGTCGCATTTTATGCCACCGTAAGCTTAATAATCAACCAGGAGTTACACTTTAGGTAAAAGAAAAGTTTTAAGTTACTTTATTTTATCAAGATTATTTTTTATCTATTTGCAAACAATTTTTTTCTCATCTTATTTCATTTATTCATGACTCATTCATTCATTCAAAGTTTCATTTCCCACCCGCAGTAATGGCAAACAACACATGTCAATCATTTGTTTTGTTTGTTGGTAACAACTTTTGTCTGATGTTTTTTTAAGCGCTTTCTATTGATTTTGCTTAAGATATGAATCTATATATACTCGTATTTTAGTATCTAAGTAGTTTAAGAGAAAAGAAGTGCTCGTATCTGGTACTTGTCTTAACGGTAGGAAAAACTTCAAATTCATTTCCGTTTCCTTTTTTGTGTTAAACAACATTGATTTCAGAGTTTTAACGTTAGTATTTCTACATGCATTATTGGCTTTTTGTAGTTTGATTTAACAGCAAACAATGCGATGGTTAATAAAGATTTAAACATCAGAGACTTGTAATCAAAATGATATATCTTTGGCGTCGAAATAGATTTATAAATGTCAAATATATATATTTAGTATTCGATTGTTTATTTATCACTGAACATATAAGATATTTAGAGATTAAATTTTTTTATTTTAACATAAATGATGTGTACTAGAAAGATGTAAATTAGAAGTAAAAAGGAAACTTTTTTTTAATTTTTATTAACAATTTATTAATATATTTCAGCATAATTTTCTAGCCAAATTACAGAGGTATTATTATTATTAAGATAAGATTTTATTCGAAAAGTATTGGAAATGAGACGAATCTCCAAGAAAAAACGAAAATGCAGTTTCCTTCGACTCACGCAAATAAAGTAACAACGTTGTTTTTGGAGACTAACGATTCCTCATAAGTATTCAAGTGTATTTAATGCATTTGAGCATTTTTAAAGTATCACTGGTTGCATGTAAATCAATCCTTATGTGAGTAACTAAAAAGAAACTTATTTTACATGAAAAATGCTGAATTTCTTTTAAATGACAGTATTTTGTAGACTGGCTACGAGTGAGGACGAAAGTAAAAAAAAAATCCTTCTTTGTTGGGAATTTATTAAAAATTTCAAGCGAAGATTTTCAATTTTCAGAATAATTTTTTTACGGCTTTGTTTTATTGTTTGCGTTTAAAATTTGCTATAATTCTTCTAATTCATACTTGGCTTATTACAAAAAAAAAGTTCAACTACCAAATACAAAAATCGAATAAACTTAAATAGAAAAAAAATCGGCAGCCTATGGCGCTGGAAAAAAACGAAGGGAGTAATAAAGAAAATTAAATAATTAAACACATCACAGATAGGAATCATGTACTTATCGAAATTGATTTACATATTGAAATATAATAAAAAGAATTTCGCCCCGGTCGGTACAATATATCCCAAAAAAATTACAAACACCTCTTGGTGATATTGTGAATGAAAATGTATTTTATCCGTTGTTTATAAACTTCAATACATCTTTAGTACAAACAGATTCCTTCATGTTCAAAGAAATTTAAAAGAAGATAAAGTGTGTGCTGCGAAAATCAATTTGGACCGGGATGCGCGTACTGGCAGGATACAAAACTGGTCACTGTAACGAGTAATTGTCATGGAGGAGAGATTGGGTTTATCCAACGAAAACAGGAAAGCAGTGAAAAAACTATCTTGAGTTGTCCGAAGTCCATTATCGTCTACAATCAATATATGGGTGTGGTCGATTTATTCGACCAAATTTCGCAAATGTACGACATCAACAGAAAGTCTACAAAGTGGTGGAAAAAGGTATTTTACAAACTTTTTCAGAATGCCTGTGTAAATGCCTGGATAATATATAAAGAAACGCATCATTTGCCAATCTTCCATAGATTTTATTACTGCTTTGGGGGAGGATATGAAACAATCAGGGTTGGAGAAAAGTATGGTACCCAAGAAAAAAAAATCTGGATGCCACTTGCAGATTCGAGGCATCAGTTTTGGTATAATTGGCGATCACATGCCTATTGAAAGTGCTGAAAGGACAAAAAAAAGCGGAAAAACGAGAAGCGCACCTTCTTTACATACAAGACATGCATAGTTCCACTATGTTTTAAGTGTTTCACGCCATATCATATGTAAATTTTTTAAATAAATCAATAAAATTGATAAACTTTTACTGTTCCAGCCTCCCCAGCGCATCTGGTTTTGCAATATGAATTT
The DNA here is from genome assembly GCA_956483585.1 of Gymnocheta viridis. NCBI lineage: Eukaryota > Metazoa > Arthropoda > Insecta > Diptera > Tachinidae > Gymnocheta > Gymnocheta viridis. Next base: position 64,970,172 of record OY101443.1, on the reverse strand, counting down.
CTGGCGCCGTAAGATTTTTTACTTTTTCCTATTCTTTAAGGTTCAGCTATTGCCAATATCGTACCTCCAGCAGCTTCTGTTCGGTTCGAAAGGGTTAAGTAATATGGTTAATATACCTAATTACTAGTATTTGCGGTATCTAGTGGTTAAATTGAATAAAGAACTATGACCTTACAGTGCAACGAGCTTAAAATCGGTACATATTCATTCTGCTTGTCCGATAAATAAAATCTTCCGAGCCAACCCATTTACTTTTTAAGTGAGACCTAAAGAGTTCAAAGAATTTGCATACGTAGAATTTTTAGATATTGATTTTTTTATTATTTATATACGTTTTTTTAATCACAATAGGCTTTTGGTTCAGTCTTCTTTCGGAGTCACAATCTTTCTTTTGTGTAACTTGAACAAAAATGTGTTACAAATATGAATTAAGATTTGATTGCATTATAAGATCTCTACCGGCTTATTTTAAAAATGTATGAATTCCGTTGTGTTAATGAATGCAAAGAATCATTAATAACTTCCAGCAACAAAGTGACTAGCAGATAAAAATATGACTGATTTCATTTAAACTTGAGATCTGTTTAAACAAATTAATTTATGAGAAAATTTACAGTCGTTTCGAAGCTGAGAGCACGAAGATAGAAACCAAAGAGTAATTCAATGGTCCATAATTATTTTTTATAAAAATTTGTGCCATAAAGTGTATAATGTTTAAAATATGTAAATAGAATTTTGTTTTTTATAAAATCAATAGATCTTTAGATTAGAGAAAAATGTGGGGATTTTTTTATATTAAGAAAAAATACAGCTTTTTACGGACATGAATTAATATTTAAACGTTTATGCCGGCATCACTGTTGCATACTATGTTTAAGACATTTTGTCTTTAGAAATAATGTCTTATTTTTCAACGAATCTTAACGATTTCATGTAGAATTTTCTCTCAAGTTTCCTTTGTTATACAAATGTACTTCTTTAAAAAAAACTTTTTTCTTTTAAAAGTTTAACCGCTTCTGACAATTTGAATTAATTTAGACCAGTTTTTGACACCTCAACTGTGCCTTTAAATAAGAGTCAACATTCAAGACGTTGATTTATTAACCAAATAATGCCAACGCTTATACATCATTGTAAACACTAACACATAAAAACACATTTTTAACTCATTATAAACACATAACCGCATCCGGAAAATTTCCAAAAGTGTCAGAACTTATTTGCATGTGTGTTAAAATTGCTGGTTTCTTCTTGCAAGTGGCACTAACGAAACGCCGTAGTGTGTAAGTATGTGTGCGAGAATAAAGTTTATAAACTGCATATCATTTATGTCACATTCAACTACTTAAAACAATACTTCATAATTTTCCAAAGGCACGTTTTATTTTATTGAAACACTTTAACATGCCAGCTACCAAAACTCGCATGGACGGTTGAAATACATTTTTCTTCTTTTTCGGCTTCTTTTACATTGTAAAATTGGAAGAAAACAAGTAAAACTATTTTACTGCTTTTGTTTTTCTCTTTTTATTATTTGAAGCGAACACATACACACACACACGTTTATGGTGTTGCTGTTCAGCAGTTGTTTTCTTCCTTTGCCTGTTGGTCATTGGTATTTTTATTGGTCGTCCATGTTGGCTTGTTGGCTTGGTTTGCCTGTTTCCTTGTCAAGTAATAATTTTTGTTACCAGTTTATATGCTCCACATACATGTGTGTATGTGTGCCTGCGCTTGAATCTCTGTCCTTTTTGCTACAAGCATTACTGTTGTTGTCATTAAGTGTTGGCATATTTTTATTACAATTTAAAGTTTCTGTTATTGTTGTTACATGTATTGTGTTGACAGCAAGTGAAGCTCTGTTGATGTTTATTAATTATTAACTTTTTCGTACTAGTTAATTTTTTAAATAAAAAAAAATAGTTCTTTTAAACTTTATGAATCAATTTAGCAGTGGTTCCTGAAATTATTACAAAATATTTAATATATACGGAATTATAGTAAAACTATTTAGCAAGGAACAGTTCTGTAAGTGCAATGAAAGAAAAACTGCCTCAAAGTATGGTGACCGGTTCGTGATTGGTAGCGATCTTGTTCTAGAACTGTATATAAAATTAACCTAACACTTTTACATGGCGTTGTAATTAGGGTGGGTTAATTGGCATTATCAAAGTGCTCTGTGACAGGCGAAAGACTTTACTTTAACACGCTTGCTATGTGGCAATTTATATTCAAGGGATTTTATTCTCTCTTGATATTTTTTGGCAAAACCACCTTTGTCATGAAAAATGTGATCACTGTGTTTCAGATTTAAAAGGAAACGGTACTTATATGATTAAAATAGTTATATTTTTTAATTTTTTGCTTAAAAAGAAATATGTATATATATATTCAACCAAATGTAGAGTAATTAAATAGATTTAAATCAAATATAAGTGTTTTTCTTTAACTTACCACTAAGGGTGTGCAATTTCGTAATCATTACTCAAATATTTGATGACTAATCAGTTCTTCAATCAATTGCTTTATTAAACATGTGGTTACTGATATTCATGATTATGCATAAAATTTCATTAAGGCCTCATTATTTTTACTTTTCATTGCCGTTCTGTGTAGTTCCTTTCTGTATAACATATTTTTTAAATACTTTTTCTGTGTCAGAACCTTCGGACGTGGGCGATGTTATTATAGGAATGAATTTTGTACATGATTGCAAAATGTTTATTATATGACAAAAATATGACAAAAAATATGACAAAAAAACATAAATCTTTAAAAATATAAATTTTCTGACTTTTATTACAAAATGTTTTATACATATATCACACCACAAAAAAACTAATACATACAAACTCTTGGCTTTCACTCAACGTTGTATTCTATTTTCTGCAGAATACTCCGTAACAGAACAGAACAAAAATGTAACAACAAACCACATGCAGAGTTTTTAATGGAACAAAAACAATACAACTGATCCGTAACAGAGCAGAACGTACAAACTAATTCTGCTTTTACTCTTACGTATATGTTTCGAACCAGCTGATCCTTTTTCATTACCATCCAATTGGAGACGAACCCAATAAAATTAGAACTTCTCTCTAGACAAAAACACTTAATTTATTATTTAAACAATTAGATTTTTTGCATGCATGTGTAATAAGTGTGCATGTGTTAGTAGCAATTTTAAACGCTTATAGCTCTCCGATACCAATAAAATTAAGATTGTGCTCATCTATGTAAAAACCCGTTTAAAAATATATAAATCTTTTCAATATCGGTTCAGTATTATGACCATAAAAGTGATCTAAAAAACGTGTTTGCCTATTAATATTATAGATGAGCCAAAAATAAATATAATCTTTTGTTACGCGCTAGCATTTTTTGTAGAAAGAGGATTCTTTGTATGGACATAATATTTCTAACCATTCAAAATACTCTCTCAGAACATAAATTATTTGCAGAAGTAATTAAATATATTCCACATACATATATTATATTCCCGAACAACAACATTAATAAAACTAAATGAAAGTGGCATCATATTTTCCGCAAGTAATATAAATTTTATTTTTAATATTTAAGGCGATTTTCTTCCGCATGTGTTATAACTGTGGAACATTGTTAAAATTGTAAATGATTAACAAGAAATATTTATTAATCTGATAGTTTAATTAATCGAATTACTGCAAATCTCTCCTTAAATTGTTTGTATATTAAGTAGATGTCGTTTATTTTTTATATAAACAATCAAAGCGTTGGCTTAAAATAAAAACTCCACCACAACATAAAACCTTTTCAAAAAGTTGAATTTTTTAAGCACAAAGTTTAAGATATTGTTTAAATTAAAATATTAATTTAAGGTATTTTTTAGATATTTTGGTTGCAAAAACAATTTTTAATAACGTATTAACTATCTACTGATATACGTACTTATGTATGCAAAAAAATCCGTATAAATTTATAATAATAATAAAAAACGTTTTTTCTTGGAAATAATGATCATATAAATTTAATCATTGCTTGCGACTCAAAATTATTAATACATAAAAAAATCAGAAAATTTAAATCGGCCTGGCCTCATATCAGAATGTATCATAAAATTTACGTTCAGATTGGCAATATTTTGTTTTGCAGCACATGAAATTTGTACCAGCAATTTTTATTTCAAATTGGTTAAGATTAAGAATGAACGTATGGCTATTTGGCCGCAAAATAATTCATTAGTTGACAAATTATTTTACGTTTGTTGAAAATTATGTTTTTTTAAGTTTCAAGTGTATTATTTGAGAAATATGACTAAAATATATGATTGAATAATCGGTGTTGCACTGGCACAAACAACTTAATTTGTTTAACACTGTGTCAGAAAAAAGGGAATAATGTTGTCTAAACAAAAACTAAACAAAGTAATTACCGCCCACACATCAAACCAATTTCATATTTATACAGCCATGGTAGTTAAAATCTAAATTATTTGGATTTTCGTCAAACTCAGATCAACTTATACGTATGAGTTGTTTTTACTATCGAAAATGGAGCATTTGATCTGTGGCCGTGCCGCTTAAGCTATGTTCGCGTATGTCAGGAATCAAGAAAACAAAACTTTGGTAGACCGAGGAAGCTCTTCTTCAAATAGCTTCAAGCCCAAACTCAAACGTTTTACTCGACTGCATCTCTTTTCTGTCCATTTAAAATTTTGTTCTAATCTATTACACTTTTTACAACAAACACTCATTTGTATTCTATGATGACGTAGATGCGCAGTAGAAAATAATTTTGTACGGCTGAGTGCGCAATCTTCATCTTCTCTTGATTCATGCGCGTATGTTATTTATTAGTTTGATGCGTATAATAATTGAGTGTATTTACATATTACTCATTCGCAGTGTATCGCATTCACTTCTCTGAAAGTCCCAAATAGTATGCAACGGTTTTTGAACTAATTCAAAGCTAAAGTGTTACCAGTTTCAAAATAAACAACATTTCATAGACACTTTAATGACGTAGAATGGAAATATCATATTATTTGAGGAAATATTAATACTTTAAATACTAAAGTATTTTCTTCCCACCGCATTCTTAAAAATTATCAAATAAATGTATTAGCATTTAAGATACAAACTTCTTAAATAAACTTCATAGTAAAATTTACAGTAAAAATATAATTTGCGTACAGAGAAGAAGCACTTCCAAAAATATATAAATATTTCAAATACCAAAGGAAAGAGTGCTCTCATATTAAATAAATAAAAACCATGATAAATTATTATAAATGTTGTCATGTTGTCTGACATTTGTCTGCAGTGATTTAAAAACTACTTAAAATGTTAATAATATTATAAATACTGAGTACGGATGAATAAAAAATAAACGAGCTTGTGTTTTAGTGTATTTAAGGATAAATAAACATGAACATATTACATTGACATTGAAAAAATATTATGCAAAATAGCGGCAACATAAAATAGCAAAGAATTATCAACAAACTAAAAATACAAACAAACACACACACACATACACATTTACAGTAAAACACAATGAACTTACGCTAACACATTATTTACACTCATTTATTTACACAGACAACAGCAACAACATACATAAACAGTTACAGTACGAATAAAAGAAGAGAAAAAAAAACATAACAAATGTGACTGATGACATGTCATCAACTTTTCTACAACAAACAATCACTTGTAAAGTAGAGTTACACAGAGCAGTGATAGAAAACAGAACGAACAGGAAACAGCACAAACAGCAACAACAGCAAAACCATCAGTTTACAAATAAAAAAAAACAAAACTCAATTTAACATACCATTAACAAGAGTATTTATCAAGTGCACGATAAGAGAACTTTTGTAGGAGGGCAACCCAAAACAGTGTTTTAAATATTAAGAAAGCGGAAGCTAATTTTGTTAACGAGCAATAAATATATGTGTATAAGCGTTAAAATATGTGAAATAGATGCGGTTAGTTAAAGAAGTTATAACTCACATTTTGGTCATATTTTTTAATATACAGTAGTAGTAAAAAGGGAAATCCGTCATAAGTCTTTTACATTAAGTAAAATAAATAAAAAAGGAAAAGTTATTATGTTGTTCATATCAGCGCCTAAAGTGCGAATCGAGAAGACTTTTAAAAGAGAGAAAAGAAGAACTTTGGACTAACTAAAGAAATAAACTAAAGAATTGCATACGTAAAGTTATTTCAAAATATGGGACAGAAAAATTACAGCGATGCCGATACACTGAAAAATTTTGAATTAAAACACAAGGAGGTAATTTTTAGAGTTCCGTTCCCAAAGTGTGAAACCGGTACCCGTTTAAGCTGGGATGTTTAACAATCTTTAACACGATTGTATCCCGTGTACCGTGCAATTTTCACAAAATATATGGTGCTAATGTCGTTATTGCAGCTAAACATTTTTAACAAGATATACATTTAATTTAATTATAAATGGTATTACTTTTCTATCTAAAAAAATATAAAAATATAGCACCTTGTGGGTGATAGTGACAACTATATATATGAAACGTTATTATCAATATCTAAATATAAATAGGCAAAATTAAAGCAAATCCTTCTCTCTTTTTTGGTGGCTGTTGACAAGTTTAAGCGCAAGATGTATGGAATACAATATTAAAAAGATTTTTCTTTAAGAGGCAAAGTATTCTTAAATTTTGTGAAGAAAGGCGAGCTTGCAAACTCCTTTTGTTCTAAGCCAACAGAGAAACTATTCACTCAAATGCGGCAAAAAAGATCTGCTTCCCTAGATCCTTAAATCTCTTGACTTCTTCTTTAAGAGAATTGTAACTTATATTGAAGAGGTACTTAACTTTTCTGCAGTTTTCTAGCAATAGGCTTGTCAGAATTTTTACATGATATAAAAAGTATTTCGTTATGTTAACAATAAAAGTATTACCGATACCGACTTAAGTATGGCTGATAGATCGTTATCGAATGCAGCAATGCCATCCACCAAGAAACCTTCGAGTATAAAAAAAGTTTTAATCGATATCCTCCCCTGTTGTCTCTATAAGGCTCAATAAAAGGTGAATTCCCGATTTTTGCGCATTTTGTACATACATTGGCCAAAAATATAAAGAGGTTTCGTTTGTAAATTAAAATTGGAATAGTTTGCTTTTATAAACCTCAAAGGGAAAATATAAGCTGTAATGAAACCCTACTAAAAGACATGCTCACCTCCCACCAAAAATTAAAAATAAAATTTTTAAAATATTAATTTTTTATTTCAAATTTATTATTATTTAAATAGTAACAAACTTATAATAAGAGCACTAGCACCTAAAGGCTATCGGCTCGATAAAAATATTAACTGCTGCTATTTATGGAAATCGCCTCAATAATGAATTTAAATTTGTTTTTAATAAACCGTTTTACTAAATATGTATGTAAAACATTAATTATGGGAAATAGTACGACTAAAAATATTAGAGCACGCCTAATGGTCGAAATTCAACCGCTAGCTTAAACGTATTCATATTTTAGTTGCATTCATTTAAAGAGAAAAAACTACCTACATAATTGCTCATTCTCTTCGCCATGGAAAAAACAATAAACGAAATAAAATTGCATATAAACACACACATTTATAAAACAAATCTTATTACTTACATATGTATATACATATGTATGTAGGTACTCTTAAACACTTTCATTGCTTTGCTTATGTATTTACTTGAACCAACACTTACATATGTGAATGCGTGTACGTGTGTATGTTTAGCATTTGTAGTAATATCAACTTTATGAGCCTTTTTTTCCTTTACTACCGAACTGATTTAAATAATATTTAGTCGGCTCAATAAAGCTCAACAATGTTTACCATTTGGCAAAAGAATGAAGAAAATCGGTAGGCAAACAAAGGAGAAAAAGGGAATTTTTCTTTTGATTAAATTGTTCAAAATTTTGTTAAAAAATAAATAATTAGTGAAAATCAAACAAAACTTTCTCCTTTGCCCAAGCAACACAATGGGCGAACAAGACAGCAAAAAAATGGCTACCGTCCTGGTTTTCGAATATCATTTGCATAAATTTGTATATCCTGACTATCAAATTTTAATTTAAATGCAAGAATTTATTTGTTTTTAGTTTCAAAATCGATTTTTTTGATTACTTAAACTACTTTTGTAAATAATAAGTATTGTCAAGTATGATTTCTTTTGCCTCTTTTATAAAATTATGTGAACAAAATTTATCCTCCTGATATCTGGTTCAACAGATGCTATTCTGTGGCTTTCGTAAGAGCTCCACAATTATTTTCAAAACTAATTTTCAGACCTCTCTATAATATACATGTTTGAATAGTAAACTCTCTTGTATTTTATTTTTGTATTTGTATTACCGTATGCACACATAAACACGTTACATAGAAATACTTAATCAAAAGCAAAAGTATTTAACACGTATTCAAATTACACCCAAAAAGAACAACAAGAATAATGATAACGATTAGAAGCGTTTTAAATTTATCGCCTTCAATACTAAATCTTATTTATTTGGTTGGTTTTTTCTCTCTTCTCACTAAAAGTGATTGTTTTATCTTAGAGAAAAAATATCTGACCAAAAATGTGAGAATAGATTTAATTAATTTATATTTTTCAAGCATATGTACTTGGAATAGCAATGACTATGATTTAAATATTTTATTAATTTTAATTATAATTTATATGAAAAAGCTAAGGGTTATTAAGTATAAGATGTACTCACTTCAACGGCTGGTTAGCAGCTGATCACTTTTCGAACGTCAACTTTTGTATATGCTGCGAGAAAGTTTTCAATAGATCAACGATTAAAAATAAAAGAAAATAAAAAATAACTTTGAAATAATTTAATTTTTTTTTCCTTGTTTGTTTATTTATTTACAACTTTGAATAACTTTAAACTATACTAAACACTAGTTACAATAATAGTTCTATCTACATATATACAAAGTCCCAGAAACGAGCTCTCTAGTATTTTCAATATAATAAATTTTGTTTTACAAATAATTATTTTATATATTTAGCGTTGTGTATACGAAAATCAATATATTTATTTTGTAAAGAAAATTTTATAAAAACATTAATTATATATAGGAGAAGGGTAAAAAACTTAAGTCTAAATGTAAAAAGAAAAAGGAATTTTATAATTTCTTATTCATTTAACCACAAAAATTTGGCTTTTGTACTTTGCAAAATACGAAGCTCCATATTAGCTATACTTTTGTCGTATCGACTATTATTATTTGGTAAATTGCAATTAACTGCTTTGATGTTCGCACGTCTAAAGTTGTGATAAAATACTGGAATGCCATTCACATCATGAGTTATATTTAACTTGTCTAAGTATTAGAAGGCTTCAGGGAGGCCAAAGCCTTGCTGTAAGGTAATAGATATATAATTATCGTTTGTATAATATTGTGCCATTATTTAATTTTTTTCAATGCATGATATGCATCTCAGAATATTGTTCCTAATTAGATTGCTGATAAAGTTATCAATTCTAATAATGTTTGCTGTATTATACTATTTTTTATTTGAAACGTATTTCATAAAATTACTTTGTGACCATCTATACAAGGACGTACAAGCCAATAAACATTTTCTTTCGAATACTCGTATTCTTTCCATGTAAGATGGCTAGATATTAAACCAAATTGAACATCCATATGTAAGGATTGGTCTGATAAGTGATTGATACATAATAATTTTTAACCTTCGTTTTATGTATTTTGGGTAAAATAATGACTTATAAACAAAAATACATTTCGTGCTTTAGTAAGTGTTTCTTTAACATGATTATCAAAGTATAAGAACTTATCTAGGCGAATCCCTAAGTATTTGATCAGTTGTTTGTTGGGTATATTTATATTACCTAAATTCGATTTAATCCCAAACGATTTCCAGTTTCTTTTTATGCTATTGTTACATTTATCGACTGGGGTCTAAATAAAATTGATTCTCATTTTTGAATATTTATTTTCATATTCCAATCTACAGTAATCTGTTTAACGATGTTAAAGGATTGTTGTAGATTTATGTTTATTTTTTCAATCGTGGAGTCGGCGTGATATATAACAATATCATCCGCAAATGCTATAACGTTTTCTATTTTGTTGAGAAGATCAAAAATAAATAGATTAAAAAGAATAGGGGAGTTCACAGTACCTTGCTGTAATCCATTAAGGATTTGTAAAGTTTTTCTGCTTCTATATTTCTGATGAAATACTCTAGAAGATTTATCGCTAATCATATTATATATGATTACTATCAGATGCAGAGGAAACTTAAATTCAAATCATTTAAATATCAAACCTGGAATCCATATGCTGTCAAAGGCTTTCTCTATATCTATGAAACAAGCACCTGTACAAAGTTTCCTGTTCCAGTTCCAATTGATATTCGATGTGAGTAAATGTATTGCATTTATAGTAGAATGCTTGTATTTAAATCCAAACTGTTTTTTTTTTTTTTTTTTTTTTTTAAGTTTGTTTATTTATTTACAACTTATAATAGGCTTACACTATAATAAACTCTAGTATTCATATTTACGTATTTACCTAAATACAATGTCCCGAGGTCGGGCACTCGAGTATTATTTTTATACAAAATTGTTTTTTTTTTTAAATAAAGTATATTCTATTCATGCTATATGAGTAATGATGTTAGTTTGTAATGAAAAATATTAAAAAACATTACATATTTATGAGGTTAGGATAAAAAATGATTACAGTGTAGGCTTAAAAAAAATATATGAAAAAAAGGAAAAGTGTTTTATAGTACATTATTCATTCAACCACCAGAATTTTCTGGTGTTTTTGCCTCGAAGTTCTCTATTACTTAGACTTCTATCATATCTGTTTGAGTTATACAAAAAGTTAGAATTGATAGCCTTATCATTAGCCCTTCTATATTTATGATAAAGTATTGGAATACTATTTTCATCCTGGATGATATTTAGTGTATCTAAGTATACGAATGACTCTGGTGGACCTAGTCCCTTTTCCAGAGCGTTTGCAATATAGGAAAAGTTAGTGTAGTATGGTGCCATTATTAAACATTTTCTCTCAAACACCCGAAGTTTTTCCATGTAGGATGGTGAAATATTAAACCAAATAGGGCAACCGTATGTGAGAATCGGTCTTATGAGCGATTGATACATGATTATTTTTTCTGAAGGTTTTATATGTTTCGAGTAAAACAGAGACTTGTACATGAAAAATGCTTTTTGCGCTTTTTTAATGGCTTCGTTAACGTGTTCATTAAAGTATAAAAATGTATCTAATTGTATGCCTAAGTATCGGACAGATTGCTTGTTCGAAATTATTGTTTGACTCAGCCTTGACTTTATTCCAAAGGATTTCCAGTTCTTTCTTATGTTGCTATTACATTTGTCTACAGGGGCTCTAAATAATATTGTTTCACATTTATTTATGTTTATCTGCATGAACCAATCAACTGCAAACTGATTTTAAATATACTATTGCTTTTGTGGTTTTGGTAATATGTTCTAAAAGTTTTATTGCTTATCATATTATGTATAAGAACTATCATATTGATTGGAAATTCGATTGTTATTAATTTGTGAATTAGACCCGGGATCCATATATTATCAAAAGCTTTTTTCATATCTATCAAACATGCTCCTGTATATAACCCTCTATTCAAATTCCAGTAAATGTTTGACGTAAAACAATGCACTGCATTAGTCGTCGAATGCTTATATTTAAACCCGAATTGTTTTTCATTTACGAGACCATTTTTGTTGCAAAAATTTATTATGTTGATGTTAATGCATATTTCAAAGACCTTACTTATATTAGGTAGTAAACTTATGGCTCGTAGATTGTTTGGATCACTTATCTCTTTGTGCTGTCTTTTGTTTATCAAGCCTCTGTCCTTATAAAATTTGTTGACATTTTATTGATGTTATTAATACACATTTCAAATATTTTACTGATGTTTGGAAGTAAGCTTATAGCACGTAATATTTTTTAGATTACTCATATCTTCATGTTTTTTTAGGTAAAATTACGACTTTAGCTCTTTTCCATTTTTTGGGAAAATACTACAATACATGAAAATCAATATTTCTGGAATATTTTTTAATATCATATTTGGTATTGTATCAATTCCTGAGGATAGTTTACCTTTTAGATGAGAGAACATATATAATATTTTTTCTCTCGTTACAAAGTAATCGCCAGCTTGTATTTCATCTAAATTGTTAGAAAATTTTTCTATATACATTTACATGAAAAACTGCGCTTAATAGAAGAACACCACATCTCATCCCCTCAACGTTATCTTGTAATATATATGACACTGGAATATCTTTTTCTATTATGGGGTATTCACCTTTTTTAAGAGATTGTCGATTTTTAGTTCCATTGTAGTATATTTAGAGTTTTCCACAGTTTTATTTTCTATCTCTTTTAGAATACATATTTAGAATTTTGGTTTCCAAAATTTTTGAGAAACTTTTCACTGAATGATATTCTTTTTCTATTCACCATCCTGTTTTCGGAAAACATCAAACACAATTTATGCTTGAAAATAGCCAACATGCATGCTCTTCTAAAAAATAAACAAAAAAACCAAGAGAAACGACTAACGACATTATAAAGACTTTTGATTTTGCGTTTTTTGTACCATTCGCCAAGCAGGACGTAAAATAGGATGACCATCAGTAATATAAGGAAACTAATGGAAAAATTTGGTCATTCCTTATATCGGAATTTCATTAAATCGCGTATTTGTTATACCGGGCTTTAACTGTACTTGATTTTTTCCTTATGTTTGTTTAAAATATAAACCTAAACAGTTCAACAAATTACGCATAACCCTTAATTATTATAAAAAACGAAGGCACCCGTAATAAAACTCCATCTTTACATTGTCACAGGTGTTTGAATACTAAGAAAGTCAACTACAAAAGGCAAAAATAAAGTAAACAAAAATGGAAAATAGCTTGATCTCAGAGCCAATGCTACTGGAAAACCCGTTAGAGTATGGAGTCTTTGGAATAACTAATCATAAGAGATGGAATTACGTACTGAACGAATTTTATTTTACTTGTAACAAATGAATAAGTTGTAACAACTGAAATAGTTCATATTCCTCTAGTCAGAAGTATTCACCGTCAAAAGTGGTAAAATCGAACAAGGAACGCTGATGAGATGGTGTAGCAACCTTGAAATCAGTATTGATATATTCTGCTAGTCTCATGAATAAATTGTTCCAAATAAGAGTTCTCTCATAATAAAATATCGAATTTATCCAAACAATTTCCTAAAAATTAAGAAGATATAGGTAAAGCTATAAAGAAGATGTAACCTCAAGCCAAAAAAATTATTTCAATATGTGCTATTTTAATAAAAACAAAAAATATGGGACTAATAGTAGTACCCAAAAACACATGTACAGAAAAAATTAAAAAGTTAACATATTTCGAAAATTTTGCAAAGCATAATGTTTGTTATGTCCACTTAGTGACAATCTATTATTTTCATTACTTTGCAAAATATCGAGATAGTAGAAGTTTGTTTTGAGAAATAAAAGCACAGGTTTTTGGGTATTATTAAACAGCTTAATTTGAAAATGCTGCCTTTTATTTAATCACTTTAATGATGAATGGCAACAAAGTTCTGTAGCACAAATAAATCATACAAATATTCCACAAGAAAATAAGCGTTCATATTTTAAAAAAGGCGTTTTGGGAAAAAGCTGTAACAGATCCGATTCTTAATATTTTTCATCCTTTTCCAATACATATTGCAAATTCAGTTGTAAGTTATCCAGAAGTAGTCTCTTAAAGTTGGAAAAGAAAATTCGCGCTTTTCCACCATTGTTAAGATTTTGCTATCATTTCATTTTCAAAACCAAAGTCCTTATCAAATACGTAATTTGATTTTTTTTCCATTAAATTTTCCTTCAAATAACATTTTTATTATAATATTTTCATATTTGTTTGTTATTTGTTTTATACGATTTTATTTCTGCAATCAATGTAACCAATCAAAAAATAATTTCGCTGTTATTACTTGTTTATTTTCACACAAATCAAAGACTTGAAGACTGAGGCACACACTTTTGTGTACTCTCAACAAACAAAAGCTCAAACATTCGAACTAAGATGATTTCAGCATTTGATAGCAGACATTTTTTATCCACATGATTTTTTTTAAACCACTTATGTACATACATACATACATAGTTATACATATGTATATGATGCTTAACAACAGAAAATCTTGTATTAACATTGCCCTCTAAATAAATGGAATTACTTTAGTAGGGATTATTTGAAACTTAAAATACAGAGGACGATTCATCAAATATCGTCCTTGTAAAGATGTTGTTTAAGCTAATATCAAAAGCTTACAAGCTTTTCAACCTTGGTCCTGCTTTCTTTTGCTACTTCTAAAAGCTTGATGTTATTGCAACTAGAGAGTTACCAGCCAGAATTTTAACCTGAACTTCTTATTGGTATCGTTTCCTGGAGCACAAAGTCTTGGCTATTGTTTAATCTCAACTTTTTATTTTTCACACATTCGATACACAAGACTAAATATCTTTTTAGGAGAAAATTCGAAAATAGTAGAAAGAAAAACAGTTTAACTATGAGAGATCTTATGTTTGTCCTATATTTCGACTTGTAGAAAATAACAGATGAACTTTATGCACTAAAGTGCGCCCACAAACTAAAACTCCAGTAAATTATTCAATTTACGAGTTTTGATAAGCTTTCTTTTTCATGTTAAGAAAATTCTCTCTATATAAAGTTTTTAAAAAATATCGGTTAAAATCTAATTTGAATTTTGTACGCAGATTTGCTTTTTTTAATTAAATGAAAGTGGTCTAAACCACTGTTCGAGAAGCTTTTTCGATATCCTAAGTTTCCAGTTTCTGTCGCTTTTTTTGTAAAATATATTTGTATACCTTTAATTAAGGATTTTAAAAGTTCCTCAAGGTTAGATATTTAGTTTAAATTAATTGCAATTAGATAGATTGCGGTTTAGTCTATACATGCCATTTTTACGTCTCACACATAAATTTATGAAACCAAAAGGCATAAAAAATACAAAATAAAAAAAATTTTAAATTCAGTGGTTGTTTTTAAAAATACTTGTACGATACCTTTTTTACAACCTTATAAATATCTACATACATATAATTAAAAAATATGATTATGTTAACTTATTTATCTGTTACTAGTGCATCCAGCGGTCGACTAAATCGACCGCATTCTAGAAATTAATATTAAAGTTTCTTATAAATACATACAATAAAATACGAAAACAAAAAATATGCTAAATAAAAAAATTAAAAGTCTGATCTGTCTCATTCCTATGCAAAAGCAAATTGGACAAACACACATGCAAACTTTACTTTGTTTAGTTTTCAAGTTGAAGCTGATACTTGCATGAGTAAGAAGTGTCCCTGTGTTAGTAGCAACTTTAAACTGTAAACCAATTTAAATTAAATTAACAACTCTGTTAAACCCCTTTTCAAAATCTGTTCAGTATTGCGTCCGTAAAAGGGATCTAAAAAAACGTGTTTGTCTATTAATATTATAGATTATTTTATTTTTCTTTTATTAACTAATTCATAAATTTCAATGCATTGATGTTTATGTTTATCGAATAAAAGTTGTGGCACATATTAATGTTTTCGTCAAATCTTAATTACATTAATACATTATACCAATAAAAAAGTTTTGTTCTAAGCGAAAGGAAAAATTCAAAAAAAAATTGTTAAAAAAAATTCAAAATTTTCATTTAATAAAAATTTATTTTAAGTGTTCTGTATTTTTTTAATTTTAAAACTATAAGCATCTGTATCATTTTGTATACAGAATATTTTTTGCTCTTAATTTTCTTCACTGCTTTAGCATATATTTAACGAACATGGTTAAAGATCTACTAATGATTTAAAATGGTCATCAATTAAATATATATATGTATATGTATAGACTATCTCAAAACGGTACAAATAAAATTTATTTTAACATATAAATATTTTTAACTTCAAACTGTTAACCATATACGTATTATTTCTAATTTCAAAATAACTAGATTGCAATTACTCAGGAAACTACAAATATTTTTCTAATAAACAAACTAATATTCCAAAAATTACCATGTATTGGCTATTTAGTTACCTACCACCTTAATTTGAATGTTTTGAATTTATATTTAATGTTTGGGTTTTTAAAACATACAATATACAGCATAGAAAAATATTCTATATATTCCTAAACAAAACCACGTCCTAGCAAACCCGTTAAAAAAGAACACATACAAACCAACTAACAAAGCAACCTAAATAAACTAGTAAGACTAATAAGGTTGGTCTTATTTGTATAAAATTTACCTTACTGCGATATCATTTATGAACAAAGTTGAATTTTACAACATAAAAAAACTTAAGTTCAGTGCCACTAATGTGTCCTTATAAAAAATAGAAAATCTTTCAAAAGTTTTATAAGTAGTTAAGAAAAAAGAACTGAACTTGAATTTAATATTAAAGTTTTATTATCGGCAATTCCGAACTATTACAAAGATACCTTGGAAATATTAATACTATAAAAAAATAAAGTTCACAAATATAAACCACAATTTTTAGATTCCTTTGCTTAGTTTTTTTTTAATTTTAAGCCCTGAAATCGCAAAAGGTTTTTACGAGGGACCGAAAATTCAAAGGAAAATTGCAATCATTATGAAATATCATAGAGATAATTTAAGCAAATTGTTTTCCACAACATTTTTAGAAAATCATATGCTTGTTAAATATTTTATATTCATTCATATAATTTTTTTAAAAATAATTGTCAAATTCTGATTTTTTATATTGAAATGAATTTTTTATTTTTTTTTGGCTTAAGTTCAAATCTGAGTTTACCCATATCTTCTTAATTTAAGAAATTATATTTAGATAAATTCATTATATTTTATTAAGAACAATTTATTCATCAGACTAGCAGAACGGATCAGTACTGATTTCGAGGTCGCTACACCATCTCATCAGCGTTCTTTGTTCGATTTTACCACTTTTGACGGTGGATACTAGTAACTAGGAATATCAACTATTTAACCGTATTATTTAAGGAATTAGAATACGAAAAGTGCAACTTATTCATTTCTTACAAGTTAAATCAATTTCGGTTAGTACGAAATTCCATCTCTGATTTTTAATTATTCCAAATATTTCATACTCTCTTATTCTGATTTTTTTTTTGGAAAAACAATTGTCATTTTCAGATTTTGATTTTTTTGTTGAGAAATAATTTTTATTTTCGGTTTTTTTTGTCAGAAATATTTGTAAGATTCGGATTTTTATGTTTTTGTCAGAAATATTTGTCAGATTCTGATTTTTATTTTTATAAGAAGCAAGTTGAATTCGTAACAGGTGAACTTAATACTACAACAATTACAACACTAAAAAACCACAAGCATTTTGTTTTTGTAAAATCTAAGTACATTGTCAAAAATATTTAACTGAGGCGAAAAAATTAAATATTAAAAATTATTATTATTTGAAAAAGTTTTTTTAAGGGTTGTTTTTTTAAATCCCTTGAAAAATTTAACAAATAATATTTTGTTGGAGAAATCTGTTGTGTGGAAATATTTTAAAGATCCGCTGATCAATTATTGGCTTCTGCCATCCGTAATGCCGTTCAACGTCGTTGTCAATAGGTGATTGATTGCCTCATCAGCCACCAAAAAAATGTCCACGGATGTAAGTACACATTGAAATTCCATTGAGGAACAAAGTGTTAATGCTTTGATGGCTTGTGCTGTGGATGCTGAATTGGGAATTAGTTTTATTTTGCGCTGAATTTAATTTAAGAAATATCATATGATTGAAATCTATTGTTAATAAATCTTATCATTACACATGGCCAAGGCACGTTGCTTCTTCAGAATTTGGTTCATCAACTGCAGTTGCTACTCCTGTGATATGAATTTCGTTTTATATGTTGTAATCTTTTTATTTAAATCTTCGTTTAATTTTTCCTTGTTTTCACAATTAAATTTTTTATTTTTTGTAAATTTTCAATTTGAATTTAAACAAAAGAAATAAATAAATTTTTACATCCAACATCGCCTTGAATAAAACTAAAAAAAAGTTATCAGCTGCGCTATTAAGTCCAGCTGATATGAATTCGCCTTGATAAGAAGCTTAAAAAGTTATAAAAGAAACTCTTTCGCTAACAAATACTTGCTACGTGATATTGATATTCTGAATACTCATTCAAAATCTCAGCAGTAGGGGTTAGTAGACAGAGGTTACGTAAAAGCTTCTATTTCTTATCCACTACGATATGCCTCAACATTTTTAATAAATTGAGTCATAGTATTTTTTATTTAGAGCTTGGTCCTCATAAAGTCTGTATGCTCCCAAGAACTTAACCATTTTATCATTTTGGATAACCAGATATTCATTAAAAAATAAATAAGATAAGTTTGAAATACTCGTACAAGGTTTTTAATACTAAAACATGCACGAAACTTATGTTGTAAAAATAATATTATTTATTCCAGTATTGATAAATTAAGCGATAAAGAGCATCAATAATCAATTTCAATATGTTTTGAATAAACCAATTTATTTTATTTATTTTATTTTCAACATATTAGTAATTATAATTATATTATAATAAATAATAAAAAGAAAAAGTTAAGGCAGCTCCACAATCATCCAAATTCGCCTTGAATATTAGAACAGTTGTATCAAAAAACGTTTGCCAAATTTATGTGCAAATAAAAAATATGAAAATTCGCACTACACAAGCTTCGGTTACAGGTACTGGCACTGTGGCTACGGTTACTGGTATAAATACTACGTTAAAGTTTGTTCATGGCACATCTGCAAGTCGAAGCAGTTCATAACCTGCCGATACAGTTATATCACCAGCACTACTTCTATGGCAGCTGGTCCTGCCAATTGCAATTAATACATGCCATACCGCTTCCGTGCGATTCCGATAACTTCATAAGGAACTCTCAGGGTATTAGTGGCTTTCCAGTTTCCGCAGGTGGTTCAGTTGGTACTATTAATGGTACGCTGGTTGGAAGTACTGCTTCAGCTCTATAGACGGCTGGTATTGATAAGCAACAGCGAATAAATAATTTGTAAAACACCTACAGCTCAATGTAAGAAATTTCTTTTATATGAATCGTTATTTAAAATAAAAAAATCTTTTTTTACTAACATACATACATACATAAATAAATTTTTCTTATTTTTTTGTAAACAAACAAAATAATATAAAAAATTTTGGCAGCAAAAATTCAAGCGAATTCAGTCACCTGATCTGTCGAAGCCACCTGTCACCTGTTTTGAGTTTGCCTTGGAAAAAGTATTAGCATTTGAAGCTTTCAAGGCGAATTCATAACAGGTGGTCTCAACAACTCAGCTGATTATTTTTTGCTCCCTGCATCTCCTTGCATTTTGATCTGTTTTGTTTGTCAAAATTTGTTTATTCTTAATTTATATATATAGTGTTTGACGTTGATTTTGACAAAGAAAGTAGCTATTTTTCAAAGCGAATTGAGGCGATTCTACCTGGTACGAATTTGCCTTGTGATGCTTTCAACTCCATTTTAGGTATATATGTGCATTTTATGTAAGGGTTTGCAAACAATTTCTAGCTAGAAATTTGTAGATTAATTTAATCTTTTTATCACATGTGTGTCTAAGGAGATCAGTAGGTGTGTTCGTTCCGAAGATGCTTGTTCTGGATGAGTTGTAGTCAGAATATGAGCTTTATTGAGGTGAGTGTTACAGGTGAAACAAACTGGCACTTGTGTTCTATCGAAACGATATTGATGGGATAGCTTTCAGTGGCCGACTCTAAGGCGCACAGATGTTTTAGTTTAACTTCTGCAGCAGTTGGTGGGATATAATGAATAATTCGGACCATTTGTGGGCTTTCGTACAGTTGATTTTGGTAAAAAGTGTGATTATAAATTTAAAAACAAACTAAGTTTTAACAATTCTCAAAAAAGCTTACAAAATCCAATTGAATAGGCATGAAAAAGAGATCTTCTTGCAATGATTAATTTTTCTAAAATTCAATTGAAATGATCCAAATCCGCACTTGTTCCGGAATCTTTGGAAACTTTTATTTTACTGGTTAATATTAAGTTTGTCATTTTATTAAGTATTCAACATTAATATGGTGAAATGAATACACATTTTCGAAATATTTCCCAGATTGAAAAACTGATCAGTATACTTTCTTTCCATTTAGGGTGAATGTCAGTGAAAGTGTATGAAAGTTCGCTTTCCAAAGCACTGACAGAGCTGTAATATAATCGTATAAAAATTCTATGCAACCAAAAAAAATAATGAAAATACTTTCATTATAATAACAATTATTATTAAGTTAATTTACATACAGAACGAAAGTATTTGTGCAAGCGCGAGTGTTTTTGTATGGAACAAATAAATAAATTTGTGGTTTGGAGCAACCCAGTTGACAAGATTGTGGTCATCGACAATTCTTGCACGACTTGTCCCCTGCTGACTAGATTTTCTAAGCGACAATTTAAGGGAAGCCAACGTTCACGACTTTGGACTTCAACGCTAGTGAATATGTCTTAAAGTATGTCTTCTATCAATTATTGGTTATGTCAAGATAATTGACGTACATCTCTGTACATATGGTCTTCTGCTAGACATTTCCAGCGACAATGACTTTTTTATGAAATTATTTTAAGCCATTACGACAGACTATGCGATGAATGTGGACTTTTATCCAACTTTGTTTACAAAAAAAAATGATCGACATTCTTTTATATTATGTCTTCAATATAAAATACGAATGGCGATTAAGCAGACGACACTGCCCTCTACGTAGTCGTTGACGATAAGCTGAGCGTCTTCAACATTTGCTTGGTTTGACAACTTCTTCGGGCTGTCCCTATATGTCGCCGAGAATTAACATTCTCGAGCACCCATCATTGAAGATGTCTTACAGCCTTGGCCAACTGGGAAATACACTCTGTCTCCGTTATTGGTGTTGGTGTGACACACACATTTAATTACACGTACATGTATGTAGTATTCATTTACATAAAACTAGTATCAAAATTAATTCTAATATTTTTTCGATTAAACCATAATAATAAACTTGTGGTGGTGTAAAAAATAATGAGATGTATTTATCTATCTTTCTCTCTCTTTGTCAGGCATTCTCGCTTTCGTGGCACAAACTTTTGTTTATTTTTTGTGCGGCTTAAAGCAAAAACTAATCAGTTGGAATTTTTACTTTTTTCAATTTCCCACTAAGTTGCTTTCTATTGTTTTTAATAGCCCGACAATGTGCTACTAAGCCAAGCTATTTTTTTTTTGCACAAAAATATGTTAGGACTCGCAGCTAAAAAGTCATTTAGTGGCAAACAATGTTATGATTTAAGTTCATTATAAGCTCCATTCTACTTAACTGTTCCGGTCAAGCTCACATTTAGGATGTATAAAGGGTGCTTCAAATACAGATATATTAGAAGAAAATTTAATACATTTAACAAGACTCGATTAATTTTTGTATACACCATAGTCAGTGCGCAAATGAGCCAATCTGATGCCGCAAAAATAAACAGACTTTATTGAATTTCAAAATAATTTAACACCACAATGAAACATGCAAATTCATGTATTGAGAAAGGCAAACTATTCATTACTAATTTATCTTATCAAGAATATATGATCTTTCAAACACTTTGAACAAAATGATGTTTTCTTACTGATTTTTATAAAAAAATGTTTTTCGTATAGTATTGTTACAAAATTCAAATGATGATAGAAATTCAACGAACATAAAAATACAGCGATGATTAAGCACTGTTTAATCAACCGTGTGTGCAAGATTGGTAGCACTAGAATCCAAAATAACAGAAACGGAACTTTACGAGAAAGTTCTTTAAACAGCAACGAGAATTTGCAAGATTGTTCGAGAAAACTGTATGACAAATAATGATGGCAACTGTAAATTAGAATACCATCGATTAATATGATTAAAAAAGTTGCAACATATTGTTATAATATATTCATTATCTACATTGAAGAGCCATACTCATATATGGATATGATATGTATGTTCCACTGTTATACTAGTAATCACATACTGGCAGCTCCAATTAAAAATGCATGATGAACACTATCTTCATATATTAGCTGCTTCATATAAGTTTTGTAGTCAAGTCTTGTTTTAAGTTTTTGTTTCAAAATTAATTCCAAAAAATTCTTTCTTACGAAAATCATAATCAAAATTTTGTAGTGTGGAAGCGTTTTAAGCATTAGCTGCTAATTACATCAGTTTTTCTAACTATATTCCTTGTTTCTAATAAAATTATTTTATTGTAACTTACTCCGAAAACAATTTGCCACCAAACTTAATTACCTATGAAATAGTTTTTCACTATATTTAAATACAATAATAGGTTTTAACCAGTTTTATTTGCACAAAATTCCACTTAAACTAAACGTATATTTTTCCCACAACATGCATTCGAGTCTCCATAAAATTTTAATCTTAGTGTTGAAAAAATGAAATTTGTTTAACATTTTTATTTAAAAAATAAAATTTGCCTAACGAAATATTTACAAAGGCATACATGGACTCAAGAAAGAAAGGCTGTAGAAGTTAAAGAAAGTTCCGCATAAAACAAAATACCGTGCATGATCTTTTAAGCACACTACTCCATTTATCGGACATAAGTTCATCATCGATATCTACGAATATATATGCCAGACGCAGGGTAACTTTCATAAATCTTATACAATTTGTAATGCTAATAAAATTAGAAATAGTTAAAGAAAGAATATTTAAAATGCAGTTGCCTAGCTAGCATTTTCTGGAAATCTCATGAAGAACGTTTTTGATCGCCGAAGATTCCTTCCCCGGAAGATAATGTTACACGAACTGATTCATCAGGGAGATTCTTCCATAACACAGCGAAAGACGCTTATATTAATCTTAGAGAGAATCGTTTGAGATTTGTGTAGCACTTGTAATAATCATAAGAAGATTGTTTACGACTTGCATATTAAACATTCCAAGATTATAAGAAAAGCAAGCGTGTCAGAAAATGTGTAAAAAAGTAATAATCAAGAAATAAGTAGATATTTTTGTTACTGTTACTCGTCAGACCATCATCAGAAGATTTTTTTAGGAGTCGTATATTAAACACAATCGTCTATTAAACATCCTATGCCAGCTGGGTGACGACTACAGTATTTTGCTTCCAAAACTTTAACAAACATTCATGATCACCTCACTTGCATATTATAGCTAAACATTTTCGATAGATCTGACCATTAGCTTGTAAGGTAAGATATTTCCACGATGGCATTTCACTGTGCATTGTATGAGTCCAAGTGTATTGTAAACCTTACAGTAATAAAAATATGTTATTTCCTCTAAGTTGAAAGCTTGTCTATATGCTGCATTTCATAGGAGCTTATGCTCCATCAGCAGGAGAGCTTCGGATGAATTAAAAAAAAATGTCTTTTATCAAATATGAAAAAAAGAAAATATTTTTCAAGATTTTTTCAATGCTTCTTTCAAAGGTTCTTGCAAAAAACCAAACAAAATCAAAGTCAAATAGAAAATTAAAAATTCAAACCCGAATTTTCCTGATTGCCTTAGGGCCAAACTTACAATTATTAGTTAATTGTTAGTAAACTAAATCGATGACTATTTTTTAACAAATACTTTATACTCTCAGTATGAACAAAGAATGGTAACACTAACAATTTTTTAAACTCCAATATTGGCTGCTCTGCTACAACGTATGTTTTTGCTTACATTTGTTATATTAGTTTTAAAAATATATAAAACAAACGCGCGCTCCTCAAACTTTACCGAGTAAGATATTGAAATGCTGCTGAAATTGGTTCGGGAAAACTAAAATATAATAGAAAATAAAAAAACTGACAGCGTTACATCGTTTCAATTTCACAGGCCATGACAAAATTTATTCACAAAACAAAAATATAAATAATTATTTTCAACGAATCAGCTGTTGTTTGACTATTTGATAACTTATGATATTTGCTGGCTTAACTAATGGTAAACAAAAAGCTGTGAATCAAATACTATGTTTTAAACTATTGTTATTAGCTAACTACTGGATGTGAATCTCGGCCTTATTCGTAAGAATATATTTTTGATTTATAAAACAAATTGCTGTGCTGAATTTGTTTTTTAAACCTTTCATAAACCCAAAATATTTGTTTATGAATAACCCCATTTTCCTTACAAAAAATCCAGATACGCTAAAATTGGTTAGTCTGCCGCTTATATCTTTATATCCAAGCTATATCTCATCATGTAATCCAGCAGAATTTGGTTGTTCAAAGCTTAAGCCAGTCAGAATAATTTGTTGTAATAATCAGATTAGTACTTTAGAATATATTTATTTGTAAGCATTTTTGCTTTGTTAGCGAGTCCCTCATGCACCGAACTAGTTTTCAAAATAGTTTCTTATACATTGTTTAACGATTGATTATCGGATTCTTATCCCAGTATTATGACCACCCTATAGTCTCTGATAACTACAAATGAATTTGCGTTACCACCAACAAAAATAGTTTTTTTTAACCAGTCGCAGTTACTATCGGTGAAGCGAGTTACTGTATTAAAAGTCATGAACTGCATTTTTGCAATAAGTGAGAGTTGGGAGACTGAAAAAGTGAAATTTCACTAAACCATACATTTAAGGCATAATTAGTTTGTACGTTCTGTTCTGTTACGACTCAGCTGTTTTGTTTCTGTTCAATTGAAAAACTGTATGTGTGGTTTGTTGTTACTTTTCCGTTCTGTTCTGTTACGGACAATTCTGTAGAAAATAGAATTCAACGTTAAGTGACAGGCAAAAGTTTGTTTGTATTAGTTTTTTGTGGTGTGAACTATTACAAATTTTGTTTTAAAAGTCAGAATATTTTATTTTAATTCAAATTATTAAATATTTATATATTTTTGTCAAATAAAAAACATTTTGCAAATATTTACAAAATGCATTCGCATAATTATATCGTCCACATTCGAAAGTTCAGACACAGAACAAGTAAGTAAGAAATATTTTCTACAGAAGAGAATGGCACAGAACGGCAACGAAAAGTAAAAAGTAATGAGGCCTTTAATGTCTATAAACAGTTAAGTAATACGCGCCATTAATGAATTTTCAGTAGAAAAAGTTAAAGTTTTGCGTTTATTGTAAAATTCGAGTTCATTTTTTTTTGTTTTCTTTGAAACTGTGTAAAACACAGTTTTTTTTTGCAAAACAAAAATTTATTTTTCAATATAATCTCCTTTTAACTCAATACACTTAGTCCAACGTTTCTCTAGTTTTTGTATTCCTTCCAAAAAACAGGATTTTTCGAGGTCCTTAAAATAGGCATTTGTTTGGTAAATAATTTCATCGTTGGAGCTAAATCTCTTTCCACCGAGCCATTTCTTTAGGTTTGGAAATTGGAAGTAGTCACTAGGTCCCAAATCCGGAGAATATGGCGGATGAGGTACCAATTCGGATTGCGGTTAAACAACAACGAACAATCCTTTGAAGTTGTCACACGTTTCGTTTATGGTCAATTAAGAGTAAACGCGGCACCCATCTTGCAGATAACTTTCTTAAACCCAGCTGATCACTTAAAATCGAAACCACTCTGCCATTTGAAATGCCTATGGCATCGACAATCTCAAGCACTTTTACTCTTTGATCGGCCAACACTATATCATGGATTTCTTAGACATTTTCGGGTGTACTGACCTCAATTGGCCGTCCCGAACGTTCAGCGTCATTTGTACTTGTGCAACCACTACGAAAGTCAGTAAACAGTGCAGAGTTTCCATAGTATTTATCGAGCTTTTCTTAAGTTTGATTGACGGTCTTTTTTTTCAAAAAATAATGTATTTTTTGAACAGCCGTTAAACGCAGAGTAAATGACGAAACTTGCTCAAAATTTGCCAGTATCTTATTAACAGGCAGTACTTGATGGAAGTTCGAAAAGTCACGGACTTATTGATCCGCCCTCGTAGCTTAATAATAATCGATTGAGATTACAAAAAGTATAGTATTCTTATATTTTATTACCGATCGAAGGACCATATTGGTCTCCTTACTCAAGGATTTCATTTGCAGGTAAAATTTTAATCTTTTTTATAAATACATACTTACTGTGCTACGGAAAAACATCCCTTAAACTAAAATATTACTTTTTAACCTACTTTTATATTTGCTAACAAGTTTCTGCTGCAAAGGAAGCAAACAAATTATCTGCAATGCAACTGTACACAATAGAACAGCAAAAAGTTATAAAAATTAAACATATGTTTAATGCAACTAACTATACATAATGCATTATTTACATGGTTAATAAGGACAACACCACTAAAAGGTTGCTCTGTTTTACTTTCTATATTTCAATGCCCAAATCCTATTACAATGTCAGTCAGCCCATTATATCTCAGCAAGGACTTTTCGTTATTTAACCAACGATTGCGTGAAACTTTTTTGCTGCCCTTTTGTGTTGATAATTAAGTTGTAATTGTGGTCATTTGAGCGTTTAAAAAAACCACTGCCATTAGGTTTTGAGCTGCAACAACCCGCGAGCTTCCGTAATTAGGTTAACGCCTCTTCATTATCTATTATTGTCCAAAACATATATATGTTGGTATCGATACAGATAAATCGTTACATGTACATAAAAACCTGTACGTGAAATGTAAGTAATGTATGTAGTGGTTAGCTACACTTTGTGTTGCTAGCTGATTCATTTAAAATTTAATTATTTTCAAAAATCTTTTTCGTTGGTTTTGCTGAATGAAGGCTGTTTTGAAATAAAGTGCATAAAATTCAATAAAATTACTACATTAAGAATTCATTAATGTTAACAATATCAGTAGTACTTTTGTAAGATAAAAACTCTGTGCGTGATTAAAATATTCATCTTTAATTATTAGCATTATTTATTTTTTACATAAAGGGTGTTTTTTCTTGCTTGTCCGATCTTTCAATATGTCAAACTTTAAACTTAAATTTGATTCTCCGTTTCACTTTCGTAAATTTTGGCAAGTCATCATGAGGAGTGTTACGATCCAGCAATGCACCCAAATTGTGAAAAATAAGTTAAAAAATCAGTGCACTATTTTACAAAATTATAGAGTACATCTCATTGCGTGATGGAGGCTAATTTTTGATAGATATGGAGTGGAAAGAAAATGGGACACCATTCCATCTACAAAAATCTGTCAGCCAACGGTATCATCGGTCTATATTTCTTCCGCAAAGAGAATGGTGTATTCAATTGACTCAATTCTCAATGAACTTTTGTTTCCAAAAATAAATGAGATGTACATAAAGAACTTGTAGTTTCAACAGGATGGTGCCATACATCTCACAAAATCATCGAATTACTGAAACAAAATATTAACGATAAAAATGTTCGCGATGCTGCGATTTGGTGCATTTTAACTATTTTATTGCGAGTACGTTAGTTATGTGAGTTATTCCGAAAGATTAACAACTATTGAGCAATTGGAGATCAATATAACCCAAGTCATTAATAAATTTACTCCAGAAGTTCTACAAAAAGTGGAGAAAATTTGTCTAACGGGATGCTTTATGAAACAGCTAGTCATAGCGGTCAGTTATTAGCTGTAATTTCTAAAACATAAGCTCCACGGAGTTTCTCTAAACAACAGAAAAATATGATTTACTACTTTTATTTCAAATTAGAGTTCGGACGCTCCTATAAAATATGTATGGAGTGCCATATATAGGACGCACTGAATCCCGTATTTTATCAACGAAACAATTTCTACAGCAGCTTTTATATGGCGGGCGAGCATCAAAAACATCACGAAGATCTAAGTAAGGATCCCAGTGAAAATCCGTAATGACTTTTTAATAACGGTCTCAGTTTAGGAAAAACAAATTAAGAAAACGCAAGTTCTTATCAAAGCACAATTTTAGAAAACTAAATTAAAATTTAAAAACCTATAACAATCTGAAACCCAACTTCTATAGTTCATAATATAATAAAAGTAAAACATACATACATATATTCTCTAAGACAATAAAAATCAGCAAAATAAAAAACATATAATATTTTCTTTTTAAATATAATTAGCTATCAAAATGTTCATAAAAAACACAATAGAGCAAAATTATATGTTGCAAACAATACATAAAACAACAATTTACTAATACACCACACCACAGCCGAGTCAAGCACTTTCATACAAATATTCACATTTTATAATTTATCTTCAACTGAAGTGCTCTGCAATTCTTGAGAAATGTCAGTCATTGCCATTATCAAATGTTGACATAAGATTTTAAGCTTGTACGCAGAGCTTTATGACACGTGTAATACGATACAAAGTATGCAATTAAACAAAAACAAAACAAGCACTGAAATACTTGTAATACAAATAAGTTTTGTATGTATAAAATACAAACAGAAATGACATAAAAATAAACTCCTAAAGAAATGAAAACTTTTTTTGCTTGATTTTTTAGTTAATGAAATTTTCGTAAGATACTATATCTATCTGCTCACTCCACACTAAAGTGAAAACTTTTTCAATCTCACTCACACTACATCACAGCACTTCAATTAAATTCTTTTTCAAGTTTATGAGTCTACTTTAAGGCGCTAAGATTTTCGTACAACACTTGCAAGCAAGACAACAGGAAGTAAACGCTTAAACACACAAAATAACATTACAATAATAAAACAAACTGCAGAAATATTCAAATTATTTATTTTTTTAACTATACCAACACTGAGCTGTACAGTAGTGGCCAAAATAAATTAACAACTTTACTAAAGATTTTTTTAAACAAAAATTAAGCTTTTTTCACTCTGTATTATGTTTTGGTTTACTAAAAAAATTGAGTCTAGGTTTAAACATATTTTATATAAAATTGATTCGGAAACCCAATTTTATTGCACACATTATTTGTATTAATCGCATGAGGCCATGAAAATTTAAAAGGCATTTGACAGATTAAACAAATGCCCCTAATAATTATTATGAAAAACTAATTATAATAAATTTTATCACAATCATATTATAATGACGAAAGACGAAAATATATGTCTGTATATAAATTTCAAAATATATATTTTTTTAGTGTACATATATTTTTATTTATTAAAAAATGTTTAAGTTGTTTGTTGAGAAAATTTGTTAAACAAATTCGTAAATTTCGGAGAAATTATACACGTTTCTTGAATGAAGAAATGCATTAAATGAAATTACAAGACAGTTGTAAAAGTACATGTTCCAGTTGATTGACATTAAGAGAAATTTTGACAAATTAGTTTTGGTATTGTGGCAACATTTTCTTTAAGGTTATATCACATTTAGTCGCAAAATAAGCTCATCGGCGAATCAAACAGAAGAGATAATGGCAACAGAATAAATAAAATATAATAAAATTTGACAGCGCACTTACCTATCGGCTTGGCTGTTATAAGCAACTTATTAATGTGTTTTGGTTTAATCTAAAAAAAATATACTAATGCGCGGTTAGTTCAAATGTAATTTTAATTTCACATGTTTTGAATGCCACTGTATATTTTTTATGTCAAAATAAAAGTTCATGATTGTGTGAACTATGGACTGTTCTTAAAAAAACAATGCAAACTTCACAACTGTTTCGTTTTTCTTCCATTGTGTTTGCATTAAACATACCACAACATACGCGACATTAGACAGCATAAATGTCATTTGCATATCTAAACGAATGGATATTAAAACTTATCACAATATGAAACCAAAAATTTGAAGAGTAAATAAAAATGTATAATTAATGAATTATATATATGTATGTACATATGTACGAGTATGTATGTATGTATGTACGTACGTATTTGGAAATTTTAAATTCCATTTAAAAACATACTAATAGAAAGTTCTCCCCTCATTTTTATTTCAATAAGAGTTTTACTTACATAATCAAACAAAGCCGTACAAGCAGTAACACTTACAATCTCATCTAGAAAAGAAAGCTTTAAGAAACAGTGCAGGAAATATAATAAGTACGAGGGAAATCAATAAAGTGCCAAGATGGTAAAAAACACACAAAGAAATTGTGGCATTTTTTTTTTTATTTAAACTTTTATTTTTATCAATTATAATCCATGTGTAATTTAGACTTCTTATAACTAGAAATGAAAGAAATCCGTTTTTACAAAAATGGAAATTTCAAAAACTTAAATTTTTATAAAACTTAAGAAAAAAGCACATCTTTAAAACAAAACGAAAGTTTATTCCGAAAGCACTTTATATATTAATAAAATAAAGAAGTTCAAAAGAAGCATTCAAGTGCCTCGGAGAAAATTCATTCTTTAGCCGAACAGTTCGTATGTGGAATAAACTCCCGACAGAGGTCTTTCCTGTTACTTTCAATGTGCGAAGATTCAAGTCGAACGTCCATCAGCACTACTCCCTTTATCCTCCTTCCCATAGCCAATTCCGGCATAATGCATTGCAAATGTAGAGCTCATCCCCTGAGTGCTGGTCCAAATAAAAAAAAATTTATGGTATGCTTTATCGGTTGTATGTGCTAAGTTTTTGCAAAACCTAAAATCTTGTTATATTTTACTATGTGATCAGAGCCTCTTCTGGTATGTTTCACAAATGTGCATACTTTTTGCGCTTTTTACTTCCGCCCTCGTAGCGTGCCGAGAAATACTATGATTTTGTTGTTTAAATGGTTTTAAGTATTTAGTAAAACGAGTCGTTAAGACAAATCCCTGTTGATGTGATAACGCTTGTTGCTACTCGCACATTTTTAAGCACACAAACAACAACTATTGCTTTGTATTTCATCCTTATTTCTTTAAAAGTCTTTAGTTATGCTGAGTATGGAGCGGTTTGAAGATTAGTGTAGTGATGGTTTTTATTGTGTTTTTAGTTAAACTGAAACAAAAAAGAACATATTCATCAGCCTTACCAAGAGCAAGTGTTGCTACAACAACATTATGCTTATTTGTCACTTGCAACTTTTATAGTTGCCCTCTCATTCAAGCATATTTGAACTTTTTCACCCTTAAAACATAATCCTGGATGTCATTGTCATTATCCCCATGAAGCGATTGTAAAAACAAATTATGAAAATCTTCTTTGTCTCTAAACTAGTTAAAAAATCTTTTTTGCCGTTCAAAAGCTTCTCACATTCATGTATTTTCATCAACCAACCAAGCAGTCATCCATCCATTCATTCATTTATTCACTCTTAATTCATTTACTTCATTTAAATGTGTTTTTTTTGTTTGTTTTGACTTTGGTAGGATTTATGGTTTCTGTTATATATTTGTGTTTATTTCCTTTTGTCATATTATATAAGGGCTCGTTTTCTCTTCTGCTTTCTCGCGCTTCACATAGTAGATATTTTCAGAATTTAAAAACTAAATAATTTCAAAATACGAAGAGACGATTTAGTATAATCGGATACAAAATTTATCGTAAAATTTTTTTTGATAAATTGTCTTAGCTCACATCTCTTTTTGATTAATTGTTGCAATCGTTGAGGTATCGCACGTTACTAAATTAAAATATAATTGTAATTCAACAATTAAAAAAAACTATTTAATATCGTCGCGTTTCTTCTTAAAACACGAAGCGCCATTTTTTCGAAATTGACTTTTTTGGTTTTTAAGGTAGAATGTAGCATTTGCATTGTTTACATGAAAATGAATTATTTTTGCATAATCGACGGTTATCCTTTTCATGGCGTATCCTAACGAATAGCTGCCCTTATAAAGAAGACAAGTACTGGGTATCCGCCGAGAAGGTGAAATAGAATGGAGCGTATATTGACAAATGTTTTATTTAATGTCGGCAATTATGTATGGAATACAATATCAAATAAATGTTCGCCTCTGTTAAGCACATTTTTCATTACATTCTCACACATTTCACGCAATATTTCATTAATTTCATCACGAATATTTTATTTAAACCTTGCTTTTCAAATATCCCCACAAAAGAAGTCTGGAGCAGTAAAATCAGGCGACCGTGGAGGCCAATCAGCATCACCATTTCTTTAAATAACTTGTTGTGGAAAGCGGTGTCGCAGTAATTCCATTGTAATCCTGTCTGTATGCGATGTGGCACCGTCTTATTGATACTACATGTTAATCAAGCCCAAAGCATGCACTTGTGGCGTTAAAAAGTTTTCAATTATATCACGATAACGCTCCCCACTCACAGTTACCGTTACACCATTTTCATTTTCAAAGAAGTGATGTCCAATGATTCTTCCTGACCAAATTGCACACCAGACTGTCACTTTTAATGGATTCAAAGGTGACTGATGAATAATTTGGGAGTTTTCCATTGCCCGGAACCTACTCTCCTGTTTATTCACATATCCATTCAAATGAAAATGTGCCTCGCCACTCATTTTGATTTTTTCATCAAAATCGGGGTTGTCATGGGCGAGCTGTAACATCCTATTGGCATATGTACGGCGTTGTAAATGGTCTTGTGGAAGAAGCTATTGTGTCAACTGAATTTTAAATGAAAACAAAAGCAAATCCTTGTGCAAAATTATTGCCGAAGTTGTTCTTTGAAGAGCAAGCTCCTAAGCACGGCGGCGAATTGAGGTTGATGGATTGTTTTGAACAATTTCTTGAGCAGCAGTAATTTTTTCAGCCGATCTTGTAGTACGTTGTGGTCCATTCTTGGGTCTATCACCTACAGACCCTCTTTCTTCGAAATCGTTTACTACACGATAAATAGTGCGTTTTCTTGGCACGTTGTTTCTCCCAAAACTTTCACGTAACTTTCTCATCGTCACAGTAATCGAAGATTGATTTTGATAAAATGTTTTGCCGATTAAAACACGTTGGTTTATCGAATATTTTTCCATGATATATTTGCACGTGTCACGACTGCTAAATATGAACTATCAAGACTAATGTTTACCAAAATGGCGGCAAACCAAAGTAGTACACCTTCCCGGCGGACACCCTGTATATTGAAGAAAAATATATTCTTTTTTCAAATAATGATAATAAAATATTTTATATTTTGTGTTAATAAGTCAAGTGCAATATTAGTTTTTAAGTTTTCGGAGCGATAATACTGTTTGTTAACAATAAGTTGTTGAAACGAATACAATGTTTTTCTTAACTCTTTTTAACATCAATGACGTCACAAGGCGCGATCAATAAACCAGAAAATGTACATTTGTTACGTATTTTGTAAAAAATTGTAGTATTTGCGATACACAAATGCAAACATGATTTACGTCCATAAATTTACTTGCATTATGTTTTATTTGTATTTTTGAAATGCTGTAGGATTAGAGTGGTTTTCATAGATAGAATAGGGGAAGATCTGGTCAAAAGACCAGCATTGCAACATCTGAGGGATCTTTTGTGGTGCTTATACAAACTTATACACACAATTCGATTGCTTGGATTCTATGAACAGCACATAAGAAAAACACTTGTACTTAGATAACCCGGTATATGCATGGATTTTGTCAATTAAATTAAAAAATATTTAAGCTCATTAAGTGGAAAAATAAACCCTAAAGAAGTATATCTGCAAAAAAGTAGCTCTGCATGCTATAAATGCATCAGAGCTACTGGAGTAGTTAATAATAGATCTTGTCTTTTAGGTCAACCTATATCAATATATTTTTGTTTTCCTTTACGTTATCACAACGTTCAACCCAGCTCTCGTCTGGAGACATTCTCACAGTCTTTGCTCTAATCCGAAACAACAACAACATTGCGATACAAAAGACATTCCATGTTTATATCAAAGTAATAGATCGATAAGGTGTCACTTTACTGTTGTGTATACATTAAAAAAAATTTTATTGTTGTTCTTTAAAAACCTTGAGTTCTTTTTGGGCATATTTTCGTCATATGGTCTGTCTGAAGTCATTCATCAATTAGTTTCTTACGAATTTTCTTATAAGGTTTATGTTTTGCAGATGAATAATATTAAGCAAAAATTTTAAGCAAACTTCTTTTAACTATAAATATTACAAAAGCTAAAAATATAGTTTCCATTTCAATGTATTTTTGAGTAATATTTGGGACAGATAGTGCATTTAAAGTGCATCTAGAACACTGATTAAATAAATTTAAAAATATAGTTTAATTTAATTATAGTATGGAAATGCACTGCTTTAATTTAGAGACTTGAGAGCTTGAAGGTATACTGATAATCTGGCATAAATACCAGTGAAATGTAGTTTCCAAATACAAAAATTCAGAATTGACAAAAATTTTAATTCTAAAATCATTTCACAACCTACTGGATGAGTTGTAGACTTGGATCGAGCTCGTTCAGTCATTCGTGTTAGATAAATAACTTTGACCAAACCGATTTAAATTATATGGGACTGGCCAAAAAGGTTTTTGACTGAAGCGAACGACTGGACGAGTTCGATCCAAGGCTAGTTGTAAGTTGCATTAAGATTACCACTTAAACAAATGTATATATAGAAAATACTAACAACATTTCTGTGGATGAATATATCACTCTTGTATGACAACTTAGCCATATCTAGAAAAAAGTAGCGGAATTCACTGTTCGTTGCACATCTGCAATTCTAGCTCACATAGCATGATTTTCTGCTTTCCGAATTATTTGTCTTTCATTCTTCATCTTGTGTGAAAAATATGCATACAAATGCCTAGTTTATTCATCTCTGGAAACTGAGCCGCAAAGAAGACTAGAGGTGACACGAAACGGCATTTGCTATCTCTGTCACACAAAATTTCGTAAACAAAGAATTTTTCATATTTTCTTTTGATCTATTTTCTGCCGCAAGAAATAGGACGAGGCGCATTGAATCCGTCCTACGTTATACGTTGCTTTTTTCAACTGACATTAAAGTATCGGTAGAGAAGGTTGACATAATGAGTACTTTGTTGACGCACATTAAATCAGCTTCATTTGATTAAAATAAACATTTTCAATAGAATTAGTGGATATTCGGTTTTTTTTAATTTTAATTTTTATTTTAATTTAGTTTTGCCACCACATAACACAAAAAGCTTAATAAAAACAAAGCAAAAGAAAACTGATATTCGTCAAAGTACACAACGTACTTGAAAAGTTTTCCAACTTTAGTACATTGCGTTGACGGAGACGAACGGAATGTGACAAAGCTCATAAGAAAACGTGTATTTCAACTTAGTCGTCAGTTGAAAAAAGCAACGCATAACGTATGACGGATTCTATATGCCCCGGCCTTTATTTCTAAAAAACTTTGTTTTATTGTCAGATAAATTATTATTTTATTTACAGGAAAATTAAAATTGTTCATGTCACATATTTTTCTTGGCTTCAGTATTTTTCTACAGCAACTTTCAATTAGCAGTTTCATTGAACAAACGCATACATGTAAAACACAAACACACTATATAAATTTTTAATCTAGGCTTTTATTATTAATTACACTAAACAACTACCAGCACTTGAACAACAGATTTCTCACTGCACATTTAAAAAAAAAAAAAAAAGAGAAGTAACACTCAGGCAATTAGTATGCCTACCAACCCGTAGGTGTGTTACCTTCCTTTGGAAAGGGCTAGTGAGAGAGGACAGATGGTGAAAGAGAGAAAGCTTAATTTTTACAACTCTGATATTGCGCGCGCGCTGTGTTAGTTTTTAGATCAGTGTTGCAGCGCCTCTGATGTCAAGTAGGCACGTTAAATGTGTTTTTTAAGCTGTTGTAGCCATTTTATTAATTATTTTACTTCGCCGGCGATTTTGCTACAATACCGACGAAGGAGGGCGCTGTGATGTCCGCTAGCATACACCAGTATCAATTGCTGCCAGTACTGTTCAGTGACCAGTGTGCTATGCCTTCATCACTTAAACACTCCGACAACAACAAATACAATGTCATACTAATGCACATCTGAAAAATACTGGAGTTTAGGACTTGTCTGAAGCTGGGGCTCGAACCCACGTTCTTAGACATTATTTGCTTTGTAGTCAACGCGCTAACTACTTCAGCCAAGAGAACAAATTAAATATTTTATTTATTATATAGTAAAAAGTTTTATGATTTATAATACTTTTCTCCTTTATGATTTAGTTGCTTCTAAGGCGATTTAATTTTGTTTTATTTATTTTCCCTTATTCTTAATTGATAGTGCTATCTCTTTTCAACGAAAAGTTGATGGCGTAAAAAAGACAATTTAGGCCAAAAAATAACCTCATAGTTTTACATCTGGTCTACCCTGCAAGGTAGTGTGACTGAATGAAAACTTATTCTATAATCTGTGCTTGAAACTTTGCAAACCAAAAAAAATATTTTTGGGTATTTTGAAAAGTATTTAATAACTTTTCTGGAACATGTTCATTTCTAGTAATTTTTATACGGGAAATTTAAAGCGAATACTATAATTCAATATCATTAAGCAATTGAACCCCGCTAGGTATAATAAACTTAAGTTACTCTTCAAAATATTTTAAAATCGTCCATTTTAATACATTAGTAGTTTTGACTTAGCTGCCTTTTGTTTAGGAGCACTTTTGACTTAACTGCAAAAAATTAATAACTTCAGTCACTTTTCTTCAAAGACCCATACAAATTCCTTTTTGAAGTGCCCTTTCTGTTCTTGCACATTTTAGATAGATGCCCCAAATTTTTGGCATTTTAAAAGTATTTTCATACAAAAAATCATCGTTAGCTGCATTTTTACTTAACTGCCCAAAAATACATATTTTCTGTAATTAGTCTTCTTAAACCTTGTTTAAGTGCATTTTGTATACTTGCATATTTACCATATTTTTTTGGCAGTTTTAGAATATTTTCATATAAAAAATCAATTAATATTAATATTAAAAAAATATTGTGGCCAATTTTTCGTATAAACATACCAGTTTAGCCATTTAGAATTAAAAAATATCACAAACAAGTCACACCAGTAGCAAGTCGTCATCACTAAAATTCATCTACAGTACAACCTCCCTAATCCGGACACTCGCTAATTCGGACTATCCAGTAATACGGACATTTACATTTTTCGGACAGTATAGAAATTTTTCCTCTATAGTCCGCTAGACAAAATAGGTTGTTATGTGTTAGCGGGAGCATTAAAGAGGGTGTAAAATGTTTTAGTTTATGGGCTGAACAAACCAAAGCGACAGTTAACGATATTTTATTTTTAAAAGAAACTATGTATAGCTAAATCAAAATTACTATAATAGTCATTAATAAATCATTAAAAATATTGCAATGGCAATGCTTCTCATAAGTTAATATTTGACTTCCTTGCGGAAAAAAACTGAAGAATTTTCTTTCTTGGTGTATGTCTGTAATTAATAGGATAATATGTTGTTGCACTACCGCCCGCAAGAATTTTACTGATGATTGTTGGCGTAACTCGTTGTACGTGGTGCTTGACTTTGCTACAATACTAAGTCTAACCCTTGAAATCACAAACAAACATTTGCACAAAGTTTCTAAACAATACTCTGGGATTGTTGTCTTTTATAAAGTGGTGTTGGCTTTCACTGAAAATTCCACAGGATTATTTAAAATCGGAGTACGTATTCATATTTTCTTTCAAGAAATAAAAATAAGGACTGCTGAATGAATGCATTTATTCGTTACTTCTCGATATCTTAATAATACGTACGTATATAAACTATCAACTAAAAAAATTTATTTGTTTCCAATTTTCGTCTAATCGCTTTGTCGAATAATATTGAATGATTAATTCAACGGTTGAAAGAAGGATTGGAGCATTATTGGGACTTTGTATTATTTAGTATAAGCAAAGAAATTTACAAGTATTATAATTTTGAGTATTTAATAGAGTTCATTATAAGTGAACATTCAGTACAACCGAAGTTGTTCGTAATAAATTATAATTCCTTATAAACTAAGTACGTCACAAACGTACCAACTCGCTATTTACTTATTAACCTATTATTTCAAAGTCAATTTGTTCTACTCCTTTGCTTCCGAAAATTGTTCATCTTTTAAGTAAACTATTTCCATTTCTTTGAGCTTATCTTCATCGTCGTCAAATACTTTAAGGTTCTTAACGTGATACCAAACGCCAATATTACAGAAGGTACTCAGACCTACAAATAAAGCGGCCACAATGTTGAGACTGATTCTGAAATTTTATAAGGAAGTCGCTCAAACGATTTGCCATGTATTGTTATACCTCTATATTTACCTCAAATTCCTTGAATCATATGACCAGCAGTTCCCCTTATTCGTACACGTTTTACCCCACACCAAACAGTTTTTATCAAATATCCAGCCATAGAATATTGGAGCAGGCACGAAACAAAGTAAAGATATCAGCATCATGCCAAAACCCATTATAGCTGATTTATCTTCTGGTGCTACCGAACGCATTGTTATCAATAGATTTGAGGCTCTTCCTGTAGCAGCAAATAATTTAATGACACACATTGCCGCCAAGAAGGTATAAAATTGATGGGTACAATTAACGGGACAGGCACCAGCAACTGCTTGACCACCGGTACCTAAGGATTGCTGAAATTTTAAATTTAAACTATTATTAAGCCCTAAAAATCAGCATTTGCTCGTAATCCTGATTCGGAATAAAAGTTTGAATAATAGCCCTCTAGAGAATCTAAAAATATGATTAAAAACGAAAAACTTAACGGGGCACTTACTCACACACATAAGTGCGAAACAAAATAGCATTGACTTAGAAAAAAGAAGGATAAAAGATGAAGAACCACGCAAAGTCTATTAACCCTTTTCTTACCGCCGTGTGCTGGAACTCACGTTTATCATTTCTCAACTTTGAGTAAATATAAAACACAGATAAATATAAATAATTAAGAATAATTATTACAACTTGACGTTAGTTAAAGGCAGCATTTTGTGTTGACCGAAAATGGCTTTCAATTATAAAACCTTCTGTTATTATTTTTTTATACATCAAATATTATTATTATTAATAATAATAACAATAAAAGATTGAAGTTGTAATAATTCAAAGCTATTTAGTGGGCAGACAAAATCTTACTCTTAACTAGAGGCAAATTGCAATAATGGCCTTAAATGTATGGTGCTTATTTGGCTGAAGTGTCCAAAAATAGACACCTTTTAAATTAATAGACCCATTTAATGGAATTATTATATACTTATGTATTGCTGTGTGTTACCAAATCACCAAAAATAAAATAAATAATAATAAAATAAATAATGAGAGATGAAAAAATATCAAAGAATATTTGTTGCGATGAGAGCCCGTGTTCAATGTTTGGATCAAAGCGGCGTTGCATTGGATTATAAAAGCGCATATGTAGCTCTCTTGATCAGCTGTGAAGAATAAACACAACATGTTGACTATATGTTGCGAAAAAAATTTATAATAGAAAAAATGGTAGCAAATACCGTGTGGAACGGAAATACTTAACTATTCATTTCTAAGACAAACACTCAGAGGTTGAGCAACATTTACGTCTTATTAACGCGACCAATGTCTTAATATGTTACTATAGTTTAAAAAAAATTATTGTTGTGCTGTAAACAAAATGTCATAAAATAATACAAGGTGGCGCAAAAGTAATCCTCCTATCAGAAAATGCTATAAATTTTGCGATTGGCCCCTAATGTCAGTTCTGTTTTGACATTTGTGTAGTAAACACATGCGAAATACACGTTAATAAACAATGTTACGCTACACTGCCCCAGAACGCGGAATATTGGTGACTATTTATTTGACCAATAATCGGTCGGTGACTTTGGCACAACGTGAATGTGGTCGCAGATTTCCTGGCCGTCCAACGCCTACTGGTGAAACACTGCGACGTTTAGTCGCTCGCCTCGAAGAGACTGGCACAACACGAGATGCTGCCAGGCGTGGCAGACCCGGGAATAGCCGTTCTGCAGAGAATGTTGCTGCTGTAGCCGAGGATGTCATGGAAGCGCCGTCGACATCGACCAGACGACGTGCCACGCAAATGGGTATCAGTCGACTGTCTTTACAGCGAATTTTGGTAAAGTCTTTTTGAGCTATGTTTATTATTTTGTCACAAAATAGCAGAAAGAAATCTAAGCCGAATGATCGAAACTCTTTAGTCAAGCCGGCCTTACTATATGGAAACCGGCGCTACTTATTTGTAGCACAAGAATAAAAAATTGTTGACTCTTTTATATCTTTACATCAAATTACACTATTATCAGCTAAAAATAAATAGGAAAGATCAAAACTACGACATCTAAAAATATACAATTGGAAAAAGTTTGCTTGTGAAAGTTATGTGACTGGCAGCCACTGAACATTTTTCCACTAGCCGCCGCCCAAAAAAATTATTCGGCTCATTTCACCGGCAGCAGCTGTTTCTCTTTTTACGTATGTACATACATATTTATTTCAATAGTTTTGTATGGCAAAAAAAATTTTACAAAATTAAATAAAAACGAAATTTTTAGAATATTATATTTATCTACTATAATAATTAGTTCAATTAATTTAAGCAAAAAGTTAAATGTTCGCGCATTAATTCAACTAAAAAATGAAATCTGGTAGAATATATTCCTTGATGTCAAATATTTACAAATATTTTTTGTTTATATCAGCTGACTGAATTATGAAATACCATACGGGTTTGACATATTGTCATTGAAATATTTTCCCTTACATCCTCGTTATATTTTTTCTGTTTGTGTTTTTATTCAAAATTTTTTTAATTGTCAACATTATTTTATTTGAACATAAGATACTTCGTTTTATACAGTATAAGCGTGCAGAGAAAAATTAGTTAAAAATAAGGACATTTCTTTGGCCAATAAAATATGAACATTACTAATAATTGAATATATTCCAAATGTTAAGGTCGATTTAAAAATTGTTATGTTTTTGTGTTTAGCCAAGACATAACTAACGGTAGGTCCAGCTAAAAAGCAATACGCATCATGCATTAACACGTGAAATTGAAACGAAATAGGAAGCGTGGTAGGAAACGTTTTAGAGTAAAAGGGAAGAGATGAAAAATATCATGTAATATAAAAGCGCTGAAGTTAATATTTTAACTTTATTTGGAAATTACTCTGGCGCAAGAGTCCAGGTTGATGTGGATGATGTGCATACGAGGAATCCGACGTAAAGATCGTGTGTGACTAAAATTTAGATCTTCAAAGATGAACCTCCGATTGAAGCTGTGATAGCAGCAGTCGTTGTGTGTTAGAGACCAGCTTTGGCTGTCATTGAACTGAGAACCAATGGCCAACACACTAAGTTTCAAGGGCGAAACTCATCCTCAGACAGTTACTAGCGATTACTAACCCAACAAAAACTACTACTTTGCCTTAATCGGATCTGCAAAGGATCCGCTTACGTATGCTACGATATTTGTTCACGATGTCCCAGTTAGCAGCATTGCTTATTAATCTCAGCCTTACAATAGTATTTTTCTATGTTCATCCATGTAAGTAAGTGGATGCTTAAAATATAGTTTTTATATGCACTAAATAGAAAAAAATTGATCAACAAACATTTTTTTCGTACAAATTTATGTGGGCAATTTGAACATCATTAATAACTATTAAGTGTATTCGTATACCAGAAAGATTATGTAGTGCTTCTAAAATCTCGGTAATTTTATCAGTCGACTAATAGAAATCTTTGATTTCTAGAGCAAAAACAGAGGCTGGTACACGTCAAAATGATTAAGTGGCAGGTCGACCGACCAGTGCCAACATTCATTGATGGATAAAGGGGGGTCCGAAAGGGATCCCGGGGGCAGTGATCTGCTGCGACAAAAGTGTGACTAATGAAAAAAAAAACAAATGATTTAATATATTAAAAAAATTAAACTTATGGCATCAAATTTGTAAAAATTTACTGATGTTTGTATAAAGCTGATATAAAAATTCCAAAAATTACAACAAAAATATGATAAGACTTTTTTATTGTCTACAAAAACATCAAGAGTCTTTGGCGAAAAACAAACGCGCAACAATCAGTTTGTTGTACCCATTACGCTTCAAGTGTTTTGGCAATCTTTAAATAAAGAACGACAGAACAATAAAATATAAACAAATTGCGTACTTAAAAGCTTATTAAAATGTCGATATTTCTTTAAATATTAAACATTATATAAGAAATTTAATAACCCCTAATAAATAAAAATTATTAATAGAAATTCAAATAAAACACAACAATTTTTTTTTCTCTAAATAAATCGAATAAGAAATTCAATCAAATTTATGCAGCTTTTGCAAAAAATAAATAAAAAAATAGGTAAAATCGAAATACAGATTTCCCAAAAATTTCAATTTTAAAATGAAAATTTCACCAAACAAAATGTTTAAAAATATTGCGTCAGTGGTAAAAAATAACACAGTACAACATTTTTCAGCTCATTGATTTGGGACTCAATTCTAAGAATTGCACGTGAAAGTAGCCCCAAAAATAAGAACATCTGCATTCGTTTTGTCAAGTTGGATGCATTAATAATTTAATTTACATTTTAAAACCACAAGAACATTGAATATTTCAATATGGCAAATAACAAGTATATGTACGATATACTGAGATATAATAATAATACTGGGCAAAACACTAGAAACAAATATGTATTTATTGTAAATAAAATTTGAAATAAATTATTGCCAATTTGTGAAAACCAAATCAATATTATATTAATAATACTGAAGAGCTCTATTATGAGACATTGTATATAAAAATTGTTATTATTAACTAGTGATATAATACTTTAAATATGAATTATGTTCATAAATAAACGAAAAAAGTGATAAAAATCCACCTTGCGCAAAAAAAATCTAAAGGCCAGAAGTCAGTTATTGTTGTACTATGTAATTATTATAATTGAAAAAAATATATTAACAATATTTAAAAACCTCCTCTGTTTTCAAAATTTTTAAATTTGATACAAGATTCCAACTAAACATTTATAAAAAACAAAACTTTGTAATTTTATATTTATTTATAATAAAAAAGTTTTTTTTTTATGTGCAACCCAATCAACTTTTTGAAAATAAATTGGGAAATTATCTTAAGTAAATAATTTTCTAAATATTTTTTTATTATAAATTTAAATACTTACACTGTTTGTATTATTCAACGTGGAACTGTTGATATCATCTAATGTCAAAATGTTAAAGAGAGAATTGCCATGTAAGGTGGAGCTACTGTTGGCTATGCAAGAGCAATCATAATAAAACTGAAATTAATAACAAAATTTGTTTAGTGTTTTTCATTGATCATTTTTATGAAACATTATCGTAACCTTCAGTCCATTAGAATCCATATGTTCCTTTTTACAACCGGCATGACAGGGTGATATATAAGTCATTTGATCTTCACCACACACCGGCATATAGCGCACATAATCGCAGTGACAAATACTATTACAGCTTAACGAAGAACTTAGAGCACTTGAAACGATCAAACATAAACATTAACAATTTAAGTAGTAAACACAATATTTTCAAATAATCGCAACCTTTACCTATCGTAAGAATTATTTATCAGAGAATTATCATTGGCGGGACAGCCAATAAAAGCATAAGCAAACATGCCACACACTGTCACTATATCAACCCAAACATTCCAACCAGCTAGACATCGAGCACTAGGCTTGAATTTTGATATGACAATGCCCGATAACAATACACCAATGGCTGAGAATACCAATGCCACCGTACCAGTCACCATGCTGCAGAGAAAGAAAGAAATATATAAACAAACTAAACTAAAACCATTATCACTTCAATATAAAGTGAAGAGTCATTTTATTGATTTCACCTCGAAGTGGCCGCTGACTGACGATATTGTATTTC
The DNA here is from genome assembly GCA_956483585.1 of Gymnocheta viridis. Classification (NCBI taxonomy): domain Eukaryota; kingdom Metazoa; phylum Arthropoda; class Insecta; order Diptera; family Tachinidae; genus Gymnocheta; species Gymnocheta viridis. Next base: position 64,926,363 of record OY101443.1, on the reverse strand, counting down.
AATGTATTTGGCAGTAAAAATCCAATAGGGCAGATAACCGAAAAAGTATAATATATTTGCCGAAAGATTATATGCAATTATTTTGTTCTGAAGAAAGTTTTTAAACGTTTTCACCATATTCCTTAAAGAACTTTGAGTGTCCAAATGTTCCAGCGATTTGCCATTATTTGCTTCTTTAGACCTGGCATTCTGGAGTCTACGTCGAGCTGCTGCCAACGGCAATTCTTTCGGAAACATATATAAGAATATACCAGTGACAAATATAAGACCAGCTATTATTAACCAGCCCAACCACCAAGCACCCAACCATCTGGAGTCTGACTGGGTTATAATAGGTGTTAAGTACGGTGCAATGTACAAGCGTAAGCAAATCGATGCCAAAGTATAGCCCAAAGAGGGGCCCAACATTCCAAAGAAATATGATAAACCTATTGTAAAATGAAAATAAACATTTCATAGTCTCAAACCTTAATATACAAATAATTTACTTAGCATGGCTGGTGCTTTGGACTTTTCCGTATTATCATCCATATAGGATATACCTAATGTGTGATACAGCGAACCTCCTATGCCAGCTACAAATTGGGCTAAAAATAACAATATTTGAGGCAATAAGATACCATCATGTACTTCGCACTCTACTCCAGTGCCATCATTTCTACATAATCGTTTTTGCTGTTGTTCTTGCAAGTCTTTTAATGAAATATTTGTATCAGATATGGCTCCATATTCTTGGGTTAAACTCAAAGCATCATCGCCGGCACCATAAATAAAATGTGGTGTCACCGTCAGCACGCAAAAAACGATTAAAGTGAATAAGCCTAAAATTATATGAATTAAATAAAGAATTTTTAATACCTAATAGTACAAAAAAACATCAATTGACCTAAAATAAAGATTTCAGAGTAATTATAGAACAAGTCAACATAAGCGTTCCAAATCATTATTAAAATTATATATTCTCTGACTTTATTAAGATCGAGCAAAACTGCACATAAGGACGCGTCTTGAATGTGCGACCCGTTTTAATTTTTAGATTAATTTTATTACTTATTGGAAAATTTTATACAAAGTATGAGAAAATTTCAAGTATGATATCTATACAGCAGGATCAATGAACTTAAGTTTATTTGATTAAGTACACACTGTTATAGAGGCCGCAGAAACACCCACTTTCATGGCATCAAAAAATACAGTATTGTTGCAGACACCCATACAGACAGGTGCCAATTGAAATTCTTTGTCATTTCAAACATAAAAAAAAAATATTGCTCTAATAACTTATTTAAACGATTTTATTCGAATATATTTTTCTAAGTTTTAATTACAATAATTTTATTGAAAAATGTTATCAAATAATTTCTATTCTTTCAATTTTATTCGAGCAACTTTTGTTCAAGTAATTTTGTTCGAGTAGATGTTTTTCGAATAATTCTAATATAGTAATTATTATTGAAATAAAATAATAAGAACAAATTTTATTTGGGTTTTTTTTTAATTGTTTTTACAAAAATAATTTTATTCGAACAAAATTACTATAATAAAAACTAGAACAAAGATAGTCGAACAGCAATTATATAATGAAATAAAATTAGTTTACTGAATACGTAAAATGTTAATTTTGGGAAAAAAGGACTCTTTAGCCGACCGTAAATGTAGAATCGTAAATGTAGTTGTGTCAGCTGATCGTATCTGTAACATGAAAAAACAATGATAATGCTTACCTGTCCGAAATGTCACTTGGCCGTAACGTACCAACCAGTAGAAAATAGAATTTCATTACGATTTTACGTGAAAAATGTAGACAGTGATGGAATGCATATATGTTGAATATGAATGCTCACGGTAGCGCTTTTTTGGTACTTGCTTCTTTTGATATTTGAACCATTTTAATTGTTTAATTGGTATACTTTATGGTATATTGAATAAATTTAGTTTTATTAATCAATTTTTTTAAATAAATTTTTCTTTATAAAATTTAACAAGAGGCTGCCAATCGTATTTACTTATTTTTACAGAATGTAAGTGTCAATATCAAACATATATATAAGTATGTACGTATGTACACACATGCAAACAAGGATACACAAAATGATTTTTATTTTATAATACCAACAACAAGGTTACAAAAAAAATATTTTTAGATAATATGTGCCGGATTCATAAGAAATAATTTGTATTTGAAATGTATTTAATTTATATTTTTCATACAAATTTTCTATAAAATATCAACAACAATTATAATAAAAATAAAGCTAAAATTTTACCTAATAATATAAAATAATGTTTTGGTACTATTTAAATAGTTCTCGTACTTCTTTCACACAATTAGAAATTATTGTAGATATTGAAAAGGTGTTTTATATGTATAAATGAATTTTTTTTGTGTATATCAAAAACACATGTCACGATTTTAAGTATTCTATAAGTACACAAACATTTACATTTACGATACACTTACGATTTCTACGATCGGCTAGAGAGGCCTAAAGTAAAAAAAAATTTAAAAACGCACTAATAATTATTTTTATACAATATAAAAATCCCTTTTCTCTTTACATTTAGACTTAAGTTTTTATCCTTCGCCTATATATAAGTAATGTTTTACTAAAATTTTCATTACAAAATAAATATATTGATGTTCGTATGCACAACGCTAAGTAAATAAAATAATTATTTGTAAAACAAAAATTATTATATTAAAAAAAAATCGAGAGCTAGTTTCTCGGACTTTATATATATGTCTGTAGATAGAACTATTATTGTAACTAGTGTTTATTATAGTTTAAAGTTGTTCAAAGTTGTAAATAAATTAACAAACAAGCAAAAAAAATCAATGTTCGCCTACTTATGTATACTAGTGTATCCAGCGGTCGACTCAATCGACCGCATTCTTGAAATTAATATTAAAAATTTATAAAAATACATACAATGAAATACAAAAACAAAAAATTTTTTAAATAAACAACTTAAAAGTCTGTCTGTCTCATTTCTATACAAAATCAAATTGGACAAACACACATGCACACTTTGTTTGTTTTTAAAGTTGAAGCAGATACATGCATATTAAATAATTGTGCAAGTGTTAGTAGCAAACGCTTATATCTCTATAAATATCGAATCGGTTTAAATAAAATTAAGATTGTGCACATCTATTTAAAACCCCGTTTAAAAGCATATAAATCTTTCCAAAATGGGTTCAGCATTACGGCTGTAAAAGGGATTAAAAACGTGTTTGGCTATTAATAATGTAGATATAAAACTATTTGTATAAAAATTGCTCGAATAAAATTGGTTTGAATGATATTAGCAAAGTAAAAAAAAATTAATAAATTATTCGAATAAAGTTAAATAAAGTAATTGAATAATTGACATTTTATTAAGATTAGGCAAATAAGAATCAATCCAATAAAAATGTTTTAATATACAAATTTTTATTGAATGAATAAATGTTTAAATAAAAATTATTCGATTACATAATTTTATTTGCATAGATTTTATTCAAATACGTTTATCGAAACCCTTATTTTTCATTTTTTTTGTATAATTAAATTTTTAACTTTAATATTATTTGCTATTTTTGTTTTTAATCGCATAATATGTGTAATAAAATTTTTTTCGAAAACATTTTATTTGAAAAATGAGATCGAAAATATATAATCAGGGTTGTCACAGAAACCAATGTAGTCGGAATTGGATTTAAAAAGACGACAAAAAAATACTTTTCTATGATAAATTTCAATGCAATCGGTTTTATGTTCAAAGTAGATTGCAATTTTAGATTGAACATAAAACCAATAAGATAAAAATGCATAATAGAAAAGTATTTATTGTCGTATTTTTAAATCCAATTCCGACTATATTGGTTTCTGTGACAACCCTGTATATCTTTTTTAATTTTAATAAAAATAAGCCAAATAAAAAAACAATAAAAATAATGTTTTTCAAATAATTTATTTAAAATATTTTTTTTTTATTCAAAAAAATTTTACACGAATACTATTCGAATAATTTTATTATATACACTACTCAACTTTGCTGTACAATAAAATTGTGCTCATACAAAATTTTCGATGCAAAGGTTTCCGAATAAAAGTTATTCGAATAATATAGCTGAAACAAAGTTTTAAAATAAACTATTTGGTTTTTAGTACAAAGTTTATTATTAGTAGTTTAAAAAGACTCATACAAGTCTCTTGTATATATGCATTATGCGATATAAGAGGTGAAAGGTTGCAAAATAGATTTTTATTGATTAACTCGTTTTCAGTCTATAAAAAAAATTTCGTATTAAAATGTCATACAAATTCTGCATAAAAACACATTATTTGCGATCAAGCGTTTTAATGCTCTTTCTAAACTAAACAAGACTTATTATTTCTTTCACTCTATCACTTCGTTCTGGAGTTGCAGGATCACCTGGAAAAAAACTAGCTCGCAGTCAAACGGGGTTTTTCGCTATTTTCAGCAAAATGGTAAGTTTTATCTTAAAGTTAACCCAGACAAAAATTTTAGATCAGATAATTATCTATAAGAAATGTCTAAATACTATTTTTCCTAAGGAGCTACCGTTTTTGAGATATGATTCAAAAAGTTGAAGGAATTGTAATCCCCGAATACATTTTTTTCCAGGTGTCGGACTTTATACATTCCTTCTAATTTTCAGCCAATTGTGAATTTTTGTAACCTCACCCATATTTTTGGTCTAATTTGACCGGACTATTACACGGAATTTCATTTTGTTTTTATAAAAAAAAATCAGTTAATTGAATTTTTATTTTTATAACTTAAACTAACTATTATTAACCAAAGCTCAAGCCAGTTACTATATATTTATTTTAAAGGGATGCAGAATTGCCGCCTTGGGTGTGATATTACTACAAAATTATGGCTAGAAAAATTCACTGTGTCGTTAAAATAAAGAAGAAATGAAACAAACCTTGGGAAAAATTTAAAACTGAAAAAAATGCTTCTGAAAATAAATCTAGAGTTGGAATTGAATCACAAAAAAGAAGAGGTCAAGAATGCCTTATATCGCAAAATTTATAAAAGTTTAATCAATTTTTTCTACTGCTTATACAGAAAACTTAAAACAAAAAACGAAAATACATATTTGTTTTCCTTTTTTTACGAGCTATGAACATTGAAACCGCAACTAATGAAAACGGGAAATCGATGGTGTCGCCTTGTTAAAGTAACCTATTCCATTATTAAGCGTTGAGGGCTTAGAAAAAAAACGTCATATAAATTCAAAAAGCCAGATTTCAAAAACTTACCAAAAGTCATCCATCTAGGTCTATGTTTTTTACCAGCATAATAACCCAAAAATGCTGAACATAATACTTGGCTAATATCATTTCCCACCATTATAATGCCAGTATTACGGGTGGGAATTTTATAACGCTTCTCCAGTGTGGAAATTGTGCCATGAAAATACGAATTGGTGGCGGCGAAAACACAACCAGCCAAACCGTAAACCACAACATAAGCCGTCTGATTAGCAAATCTATTGCAATAGTAAAATAATAATAACACATAATAAATTCTATTACTTTTTATTAATATTTAATCATTTCAATTACTTTTGTAAAACCGAACCTTTCAAACAACCAAAACCGCATGTTGTATCTTTGGTCAAAGGCATGACATTGAAAATTCTTTTCAATTCTTCGTTATCATTTGATTTCTGTGTTGCTAATAATTTTTTTCTTGTTTCCACATCATTTTGAGTATCTTTTTCGTTCTTAGACATTATTTATAAAAGATTTTTATGTAACCTTTTTAATACTACGAAAACAGCGAATTGCATTTAAGCCAATATTTGTCTAGAAGTGTTGCTTAACTGTTAACGTTCTAATGCACAATGAAATATAATCGTTTTTGAAAAACTCTAGTAACAATATTTATTTAGATATGGCTAATAATTTATTACAGTTTTACTTGTTCTTATCAGTCAATTAGTATTTGTTTTATTTTCTTTTCTTATTGTGCCTGTGTGTACCCTACTTAACGCCAGGCAGTGATATAAATATTACATTATCAGCAGAGAGGCAACATCTTTCAGTTACAATTTTGATTAATAATCTTTCTGCAAGAATGTTTGTACAATAAATAATTGACAATTTGTGCAGCTTTTATATAATGAACTTGATGCATAAACAACTGAAGGAGGAAGTAATGGCAGGTTAAATACAACGCGATAATGACGATAGTCTCTTTAACCTTCCAATCAAATTAAATAAAACTTGCGGAAATGCAAAAGTTGAATCTTATTATTTTTAAGATAATCGTATTTTTTACATAATTTTTCTAAAACCATTAATTTTCAAGATCTTTTTCCGGAATTTTGTGATGAATAAACTTATTTTGCTTAACAATTTTCCTCTAAAAAATGAACAAATAAATTATTTATATTACCCAATCTATAAAAGTAAATGAAATTGAGAATATTTTAATGTCCCATCGCTTCCAAAGTATGTATAATAAAGTGCCAATAGATAGGAATGGATTAGAGTCGAAACTGCTGCTTCGTTTCCAGTTAAGGCTGTTAAAGATATTAAAGTTCTTGATATTCCTAACAACGTAACATAGTTTTTAGGTCTCGGTTTATAAACGGCATAAGAAATAATTCACTTCTTCTCATCTCTTTAACGAAATTCAATTTATGTTAATTTCGTAAATACGTCGAACTGAAAATCATTTGTGCGGTGTACGAGAGAGGAAAAAACTGATTATCGGTCACACTAAGATATCGTTGTTTCATCGTCACTACTATTGAATGTGTTTTAATGAAATCAGAGTATTTGCTCCAGATAGCCACACATTTTTGCAAATGATACGAAAGACACATCATCCACTTGTGGTTGACTGGAGAGTGAATTGTCAATCTATAGAAGTCGTACCCGTCCTTTATGTTATGAGAAACTTTAATTGAAATTGTTAAAAATTTATAAACACTTCTAATAAGTTTGAAAATTTATTTAATTTAAAAATTTTCGGAATTAAAAAAGATATTTTCAAGATTTTAATAATTCAACAAAACTGAAAAAAATGCACTCCAACATTTCATCAAGGATTTTGCAAAAAAAAAATACAAAGATTTTTGCTAAACATATTTCTTACTTAATATCTATATTATCAACAAACAAACATTTTTTTTTAGATGTGCGGTTTAGTATTTTGGGAGCTACAAGCGTTTAGAGTTGCTACTAACACATGCACGCTTACTGTTTCACATGCATGTATCAGCTTCAAGTTGAAAAATAAACAAAGTGTGCATTTATGATTGTACAATTTGCTTTTGCATAGAAATGAGACAGAGTTTTAAGTTGTTTAATAGAATGTTTTTTGTTTTTATATTTTATCGTATGTATTTATGTTAATCTTTAATATTAATTTCTAAAATGCGGTCGATTGATAAAGACGTCACACCGAAGGGGAACTAAGAATTGGCATAACCCTCATAATTGTTATATATAACAATTCAATTTTATTATTGTATTTCTACTTTTCGATTCTCTTAACTTTGTTTACTACGTACTTATACATTCTGATATTACCTTAATATGATTATTACGACTATCAATATAAAGCTCTCAGTTTGAACTTTACAGGGAATTTGATTATATTAAAAGAGAAGTTTTCATTTTTTAGTCCATTTATATCCACCGAAATCTAGTACTTACAAGATTTCGAGCAAAATCTATTTGTTTTTGACTAGATTTCCCATACAAAACCAAATCTACTTCTTTACTAGATGTTGACAAAATCTACTTGAAATCTAGTAGTACTTAGTGATGCAACTATTTTTTTTTTCTCAAATTGTGCTAACAAATATTACGCTCTGCAAGAATAATAACTGATATTTTAAATAAAAAGTAATTAAACAAAAAAATACTAAGTGCGTTCGAGTACCCAAAAGTTTTTACAAATTTTTACTGAACTTTACTGCATTTTACTACATTTCGTTCGTTTACACAATATACAGTAAATTAGAAGACAAATTGAGAGCGTAAAGTGACAGTTTATGGCTGAGTATTTACAAACTATTAAAACAGAAATTTTTGATGGTAAAATTTAGTAAAACAAAAAACATGATTCAAAAGTTAAACAAACAAAACGAATACGTTTTGCGATAAAATTATATAAAAAAATAAAAATTTAAATAATAATAATAATAATAATACTACAAAATGAATAATTATTTTTAAACTATTCGCTTGTTAATCAAATATGTGCCTATTATAAGGAAATAAATGTTCATCGCAACTTTTGAACCGTATTTTTTTGCGTTATTTTAATTCTTTGGAGTTGTGAAAGTGCTAAATATATGGTTACTAAGTACTGGACTTCTTTTTCAGGTAATAAATAGCATAAACAAGTAATGACATAATTTTGAATAAATTTAATCGGACAATTAACAAGATCAAATAAAATAAAAATAAACATATGGAAAAGATTACAGAAAGTAATTTCTTTATGTTTGCTTAAAATGTTCGTGATATAATATATATTGCATTTTTCAGTTTACTCAGTAATTACTCATTTACTGCATTTTACTCTAAAAGTACTCGAACGCACTTATTAATTAACAAATTGGAAAAAAGAAATAAAACTGAAAATATAAATGAAGTACAAATGGTAAATAAATATAATGTAATTTAGTAAATGCATATTTCCTTACAATCCTCTATATTAAATATGTATAAAAAAAATGAACAAAATACTAATAAATGTCTTATATTTTCCGATATTGTTTGGGATAAAACGCAATTTTCAAATATGTGTGTATATATTTTTTTTCTTTTAAATATTGGTCAGCTGGATTTGTTACTCATATAAGCGCTTGATAATTTAAAAAAAATGCAATGTAAACGAACTAGATTTGGAGAAAGATATCAATACTATTAGATTTCGAGGCAATGTGAACCCACTATTAAATTAAATTTCATTTAAAAAGCATTATGTATGAAATATGAGTATTTTTACCTCCTCTCATTCTCTATTGAAATGTTTTGCTTTAACAACTTATCTAAATACACAGAAAAAATAATTATCAAATTATATTCAAACATACGTTTGCTTGAAATAAAATTTATTTTGAGTAAATTTAATTTTTTTATTGAGTTGTATTTATGTCACAGTTACTTTTGATAAACTCTTAAAAGTTGTACAATTTGAGTATTTTTTAAATTCCTGTATATGTATTTGTACAAAGCCCAATTTTAAGGCATTGTATGCAAATTGTATTTCACAAGTCCTTGTATCGGTTGTATTATTGTACTAATTAGATGTATTTTTTTATTTTTTCGTGGTAATTTTTATCGAAAAATCTGAAACAAGTATACAATTTTACTTTATTTGTTTCAATAATTTGTTTAGAGAGATTCTCCTAGAGAATATAAAACATTGAACTAGAAATGAAATATAATTGTTGCCTTAAAAAAGTTATGTTAACAAGAATGCTTTTATGGTGTATATCACGGTGTATTTAACTAGGTGACAGCATTAGGAAAATAATTACAATAATACAAGAACAACAGGCATTTTTGTTTGTGTAGTTTGATTGCGTATGTCAAAAGCCCAACCCATAAAATAAAGAAAACAAGTACAGCAAAAAAATTAAAAAAAGACAAAGTTATTTTGTATTTCGTCAGCATCTAATTGTTGTAAAGAAAATAAAATAGATTCATATCGAATAATATAATTTGTTTGTTGGGAATTTTAAATAAGTTTCAAAGCCTACTATGCTTATACTATTGTAATTTTTGTAATTCTCATTGAGTTTTTAAAAGTTTTCGTATAAGATAAGAGGTTTGAAATATTTCAAAATATGATTTAAGGTATACTGATGATTTGGCATTAGCACTAATGAAATGCATGTATATAGACTAGCTAAAAAAAACCCGCAACAAACAATGGTTTTTGAATATATATTTTTTAAATTAAACGATTAGTTTAATTTCTTTTTTTTTTTTTGCTTTGATTTTGAAAATTATTAAATAGCTTTGTTAATTTACCTTTTCATCAGAAACCATCAACGAGATATTAAAAAGAAATTTCGTAAAGTTTCTCTCAAAAATAATATTATAAATGATTTGTGAAAAATTACTGATTTTTAAATATAAAAATACATTTGCTGCCAACTTCTGATCCTGATGTACTATATCCTTAATTTGATCCTGTTGATCCTAAGTTAAACTAAAGTTGATGACCTATCGTATGAATACATTTTATCGGTTTTAAAAATCTAAATTTACTTACAAATTCCCAAAATATTTTTTTATCTCAATTTGTTGCTCTCTTTTGACGCTCCCTTCTTGAAAACTTTTGGAGTAAATAAGCAAACACTTTTGTACTAACAAATGTTAATATTTTTTAGCGATTTTAACTAAACGAACTAGATTAGTACCCTATATACTAGTCTATAAGGGCTCCCCGTGAATTCCGAATTTATTTTAAATAAAAATCCTTATGATTTTTTTCCAATGTGTTCAGCAGGAAATCTAATGTTTTCTTGGGCTTTCTATAGTGTTAATTGTTTTATTGCTGCAGGTTGGGTAATGCGATCTGTAGTAGCATCCCAACCATAGCAACTCAATTTAACTTCTGTCTATTTACCTTTTCTTTCCTGCTCAATTCTTTTATAAAAGACTTCCGCAGAATGATTTTTCTTTCCGCAATATGTACAACAACTTTAATATTTTAATTTAATTAAATTTCACGTTCTCTGTTCAATAACTCCTGAAAGGAATCAACACTATCTCTGCTAATCGTCTCCCTTATTTGCACATTTATCTGTAGAAAAAAGTTGGGTAAATAGTCGTCTTTTTCGACAAAAAAAATCTATCTTTTTTGAAAATGTTTATAAAGAAATAATATTTTATGGACTTGAACAAAAAGTTAAATATATTGCAAACAATTCAGCAAATATTTTTGTTTGCTACAAATACTTTTTTTATTTCAAATTCGCAAATTATTTTTAGAAAGTAAGGTAAAAAGTTGATTTAATAAATTACAAAAAGGTTAGTAAAGATTTTTTTGTTTAGCTTAAATATTTGTTTGATTTTAACTCTAAACTTGGAGTTATTGTAAATAATTTTGTTGTAAAGTTATTTTGATTGAATTCACAAATTTCTTTATTAACACAAAATCTCCACTGAATTTTTGCATTGAAAATGTATTTCGTTTTTACTGTGTAATATAAAAAATAACTTATCTTCAAAAGTTTAATTGTATCTTTTGAATTGTTCAGTGGTTGATGAAACTAAATTAGTGGTGTTCATAAGTAAAAAAGGTACAAGAAAAGTAAAAAAGACTTAGTACAGTAAGTAAAGTTAATCCTGACAGTTCTTTATGATGTGTATTGCCACCTTCCAAAAAAAACATATACAAAATGATGTAAGCAGAAATCTTAGAAAAGAACTTAAATTTTCAGACAATTAAATACTTTTTAACCATTCTAGTAGAATACTGGAGAGTCAAGTTCGATCACCTGTGGTCTTAAAACCCTTTTAAAACTCATACCTTTTGCCGATATATTTTACGATTTCTAATTTTATATAACAAGATTAAGCTAAAACCTGACTATCAAGTAAAACAGCGTACAAAAGTTTTTAACATATGATAACTTAACCTTTGGTTACCCAACATGACAAAATTAAAAAAAAATATATTTCTTAATGCATGAGTTTAAATTCATCTTCAGCAGGATGATAAGTTCTTTATCTAACTTGAGCGAATAAAACTTTTCTACTCTTCTTTTCTTCCAAAAATTTATAATTTTATTAAATTATGGCCAGTTTACAAATTTTAATTAATACTTAAAAATATATAAAATATTATTTAATAAACAACAATACTCGTATTATCTGTATTTATCTCGGTACGCTTAATATATAAAATGATTAAAAAATATGTTTCAACCAAATAAACAAACATGCATTCTCACGCATACACAAGTCTCACAAACACAAACAAAACAAAAAGCACAGTCACACACATAAAGATTGCTAGAAAGAAAGAATTTAAATTCAGCTAGAGAATATAAAAACAATGGATAATTTCATTGAATTAAATTTCAGTTTTCATTTCTTCTTCCTCATGGTGAATAATTTCCAATTCTACATCTTTTGTTTCTTCATCGAAGATTTTTAAATCTTTAACGTAATACCAAACACTACAATCGAATAGCGCACCAATAGTGACGAAAACAGCAGCAGTCATATTTAAGGTGTATCTAAATGAAAATACCATTTATAGCTTTATGTTTAAGCTAAATTTTGTAAGAAATAATTGTGTTACCTTAAAGATTCAGGATCATATAGCCAACAATTGCCTTTGTTTGAGCAAGTTTTTCCCCACACCAAGCAGAGCCGATCCAAGACCCAACCAAAAAAAATTGGACTGGGTATAAACGCCAACATAGACATCATCATCATACCATAACCCATAGCAGCTGTTTTATCTTTTTCTGGCACAGAACGTACCGATACCAAGAAATTCGAAGCTCTTCCTGTGGCACCAACGAATTTCAAGCAGCACATTACTGCCAGGAATGTAACGAATTGTGTAAAGCAATTAACTGGGCAGGCCCCCGATAAAGCTTGTCCTCCAGTACCAAAAAGTACCTAAAAATCAATAATTGAAACCATTACAAGCCAACTTTAATTGTGGAACAAAAGCTTGTGACTCATTAAAAGAAATCTGGGGAAAGTATTGGATCTTAATATCATATAAATTTGGGAGTCGTTTTTTTCAACCGTAGTCATAACGAAAGGCGTTGATAGCGATGGTAATGTTAAATAAGGATAACTAACCACCCTAAAATGCATTCTGAAACTCTTTTGAAGACGTGAGGTAACCCCCCACGGAATAATTCCCCAAAAGAAGAAATAGAAAAAATTTTTGAAAGGACCTTAGTTCATATGAAATAAAATCCAATTTTCAAATAAAATGAAACTTAAAGAATATTAAATAGCACGCGAAACAAAAAGCATATAATACTCCTCTTATTGTGAGCTTATTTTCTATGAAATAAGACCTTAATTTTTTAATGAGTTAAAACCCAATACGATACATTTAAAATTATGAAAAACATTAATTTTTATGGCAATTTGCAAAATAATTATGTCAAATTCAATTAAAAATTTGCATACAACCATCGATGCTCTGCAATAAAACCATAACATAAAGTGTGGTGATTTTTCTCAATGCTATTGAGAAACAATTTTTTGTTTGGCCTTCAGGGTTTTCTCCTATCGAAAAGCGGCTTCGGTTGTTCCTCTACGTGCTTGTCACATTGAGCATTCCCACAGAGAATACCATTGTGCACTATTAAAAGATGTATAGGCAGAAAATCTTGACTTTGCGAAGCCTCTATTCAATATACAGACAGAATCAAACCCTCAAATCAAGCCGAAGGTCGGCTATGTAAAAAATATTTATTTTTGGATACACTGAGAGAAGAAAACCCTTAAGTGCGTCCGAAATATAATTGTGGAACAACAAAATAATGACGTTATTTCTCAATAGTTTTAAGTATAACTACATCTTTAACTAATTGCATTCTTACAATTGAAAAGTCAAATAAGCCCTGTTTTCATATATAATTTGTTGGTATCCGATATCTGCATGATTTCGAATCATATGGCATAATTTTGTATTTTGTAAAATGAATATTGAGCTATTTTTTAACATAAAAAAATTAAAGATGCTGATGCATGTCGCTGCATGCAATTTCTGTTTATTCATATGATTCAAAAAAGCAATGAATCAGTTTGAGGTAAGGACAGTCAGTTGTTAGAGAGTTAACACTGCATGCAATATCACTAGTACATATTGAAGTTAAAAATCGAAACAAGGCATTGTAAATCTGAGTGGAGAGCGAAAGTGTATCAATTCACGCAGTTCAATAGTTGGCATATCATTCCAAAAAAGGACATGAAGTAAGTCGTCAATAAACAAAACAACACCCTAAAAATCATTGGTGTTTCTCTCTGTACCTTCTTGAGGGCTTATTTCCTTTTCTTTTGGTGCCTTTTTTCGTGAGGGGTCACTTCATTGCCGCAATGTCGTGGTGATTGATTTCGTTAAACAAATACATCGGCGAAATAGAAAATGGTTCCTTTAGCAGCAAAGTTCTTAGCATCGGAATATTAAAAAGAGCAAAGCAGTCAAAAAATCTTGATATAAAGGGTGAAATTTAAAGTGTGTAGTACGCACGCGGAGCTTGCAAGTATTATCGAAAAAAATCAAATCGAGCAAGATGACTGTGAGTGCCATAGATTATCTCAGACTATAATAAATTTTAGATACCACTGATGAACGCGGGATGAACTTGAAAGTCGACAACTATTGCTCTTAATGGTTTTAGTTACATAAATGATCAGCTTTGATTTACTTTTTGTAATCAAAATTGTAAAAATTGTTTTATAAGTCACAGAGCCTGAAAGAATTTTTAGCTAACAAGACTGTTCGACTGCTTCCATCATTCGGTGTAGTAATAATATACTCGTAGTTAACAATTTTTTAGTTCGTATTTTTAAAAAAACAATTTTTACCGATTTAAAAATCAACTAGTATCACTGAGGACCACTGATAATCTATGCAAGACCTACGACCAGCCAGAAAAACCAAACCTAATGTTCTAGAAATAAAAAAGGTATAAGAAAACGGTCAAAAGTACGAAGATATCGAAAATGTGCTTTTCCCGCTCAGATTAATTTCGAATGGTCATTAAAATATTCATAGAAATTTCGATCTTCATTCTAAATCCGTCTTAAATTATGCTTCATTGCTGTACGAGTTTTAATCTATTGACCCTTTCATGGAACGTTTTCTTTTTAGGGTTGGTTTTTGATTTTAAATCTCCATTCTAGAATATTACTTACATCTGGATAGTGGGATAGAGAAGTCACTATAGCCGGGGTAGTTAACGCAGTCGTATTAAATGTACTTTCAGTCAAATCCATGGATGTTAAACGTTCGAAAGCTGGATTACCACTGAAGCTGGCATTGACAGTGGGTATACATGAGCAATCATAGAAATACTGAAATGAAGAAAAAATAAATTCTATAATTACAATTCTGGAAGAAAAAAATTCACAAAGTTGCTTTTGTTGTGGGTTGAACTAATCTACATGAATACATTTTATTATTGGTGCTTACCGTAAATCATATTATTAA
Organism: Gymnocheta viridis; assembly: GCA_956483585.1. Classification (NCBI taxonomy): domain Eukaryota; kingdom Metazoa; phylum Arthropoda; class Insecta; order Diptera; family Tachinidae; genus Gymnocheta; species Gymnocheta viridis. The sequence continues at coordinate 64,911,177 of OY101443.1, read as the reverse complement.
ATAGTCTTAAATCATTTAGGTTATAAAACAACTTTCAAAAGCCAAATGTAAATTTCAAAAATTTCAAATGTGTAACCATAGTGGACTTTAAAACGTATTCCAAAAATAAAAATAATTTAATTAATAAAAAAAAAACCCCTTCAATTTAATCCTGAACAAGAAATAGCTCAAATATATTCATTGCGTCATCCGAATGGCAAATTTTATCTTAACTTCGACCTTCTTTACTGGATTAGAGACATCATTGTTCAAGTCGAAGGCTGAATAAGCAAAACAAAATGATGATTTTTTTTTATTTTTTAATTTTTGGTTCTATTAAAAAAGTTTATTTTTTTCAAGAATTTGTGTTAATAAACTAATGACTCCATTAACTTCCAGGCATAGCCTCCGCTAAAAAGGTGCACGTTCACATTATTTAAAAAAGATGTTTTTTTCTATTTCCAATACAAATTGCTATTCTTAATTTACCTTTGCCCCCGTGCTAGTTATATGTTGTTTCTTGCATCCTGCATGACAAGGAGAAATGTAAGTCATATTGTTCTCACCACATACGGGCGAGTAACGAACGTAATCACAACCACAGGCAGAATTACAGGTAGGTGAATTACTGAGAGTTCTAAAACAAATAATTATTTTATAAATATTTCTAAAATTTATTTAAAACATACTTGTCATGAATGTTGACCACCACAGACTGTTCATTACCCGGGCAACCAATAAAGGCATAAGTCATGATACCAACCACTGTTAAGAAGCCCACCAGAACGTTCCAAGCGGCCATATAGCGAGCTCTTGGCTTATATTTGGAAATAATAAAGCCAGACGATAGGACACCAACAGCTGAGAAAGCCAAAGCCACTGTGCCAGTAACCATACTAAAAGTAATAGAATGCAAAAATATTTTAAAGAATTTGTTTTATGGGAAAATAAAACTGAGAGCTCGTTACCTTGAGGTGGAAGCCGATTGGCGGTATTGTATCTCTATGTATTTCGGAGTAAATATCCAATAAGGTGTGTAACCAAACAGATAAAATACTGATGAAAAATTATTGTACATATAAATCTTATTTTTACTTAAACGTTTGAAGGTGGTCATCATATCTTTGAATGAAGCTTTGTGTTCTACTGCGGGTTTCGCTTCTAGCTGTTCAATAAGTATTTCCTTTTCTGTTTTCTCTTTGTCCTTAATAGAGATTCGTTCCTTTTTACGCTGCTCTTCCACCATACGGCGGGCTACTGCTCTTGGCAGTTCGCGCGGAAACATAGTTAAACATGAACCACTGATCATAATCATGGTACCAATAATTAACCAGCCCATCCACCACGCACCTAACCAGCGGGGGTCTGTAATTTTTATCACAGGATGCAATTGAGGGGCTATATAGATCTTTAAACACACAGAGGCCAAAGCATAGCCAATGGCAGGTCCCAGCATTCGCAAAAAATATGATAAACCTGGAAGTGCATCATTTGAAATTTTAATATTTTTACCTTGAATCATTTATTTCCTTTTTGTTACGATGCAAATATATTTAATAATACACATAAGCATGTAATAAAATTATTTTATCTATAAGCAATCCATCTTAATTGTACTCAATAAAGTTCTAAATATGTATATACAAATTTTATCAGTCTGAACTACTACTACTGCTACTTCTGCTTGATGCTATTAAAAGGTAATAAAACGTAAAAAGTAAAATTAAATAAATGCAACTCACTTAATAAAACGGGTGTCTTGGATTTTTTGATATTATCATCCATATATGCCACACCCAGAGTGTAGTATAAGGACCCACCAATACCTGAGATAAATTGTGCCAAAAAAAGTACTACCTGGGGAGAAAAATTTCCCTCACCCTCCTCACATTCTATATTCTCGCCGTTTATGCGACATAAAGTTTTTGAACGTTGCTTTTCTAAAATCTCCATGGTGGCATTCTCATCAGGCAAAGCACCAAATTCGGCAGTCAACGCCAAAGCATCCTCTCCTGGTCCATACAGAAAATGCGGTGCAGCTGTTAACATACAAAATGCCACTATCGTTAACAGACCTTTTGAAAAGTAAACAGCAATAAGTTCATTAGTATTGGAAAGAATTTTTAAATTAAAAAGTTTTAAACTTACCGAAACCTATCCACCTTGGCCGATGTCCTCTACCCCCGTAGTAACTTAGTACCGCTGAGACCATCATTTGACTTATATCATTTCCCACTGATATTATACCCGTATTTTTGGAAGGTATTTTAAATCTTTTTTCAATAGTTGTTATCGTACCATTGAAGTAGGCATATGTCATAGAGAATATACAACCCACTAGACCATACAACACAACGTAAGATGTTTGATTTGCAAATCTAAAAATAAGGTAATAAGATAAACATTTTTTTGCTCTAAATATAGTCTTTTTCAACAACATAATAATTATAAATTTTAAATAAATATGATAAGATTTACAGGCCATAATCTTAACACATACTTCAATATGCGCTATATTATGCGAGTAATTTTCCTGCTTCGTAAATTAGTAAACAAATTTCAACCGGTAATAGGCCTTTTTATGTATTCTTAGTGTTAACAATACAGAGTGGACCTTCGTCAGCATTCTTTTTGTCAGTAATTTTTATTGCCAGCCATTATCAAATTCTATATTGAAAACATACAGAAAAAATCATTGTAAAATCAACTAAAACAAGGCTGATTCAACTAGTTTTGTTAACAATTTTGCTTCATAAGCGTTTCATTTTAATTTCATGTGATATTAAAGTAAAGCAAAAGTTATAGTTATCCACTTTAAAACAAATAGAAATCATGTTAAATTAACGTTAAGGTCCTTATTAAAACAATATTAAGCAATTTTATAGCAACATGAATTTCATGTTGAATCAAAATAAATTTAATGCCGTATTGAAATAACATGAAAAGATGTTAAAATTACAAGAAATTCATGGTTACTGTATTAAATAACATTTACGCAATGTTGATTAATAATCGGACATTTAGTTAGTAAAAAGCATTTAATTAATTTGTTTTGGGTTTACAATTATTTGTTTCTTAAATATACTTAACCATTATTAATTAATTATTCAACAGTTCATCTAATTGGGAGCCTTGTGTATTTTGAACAACTGGAATTTTTACTATAATATTTCCGTTTTCGTCACTAACAAGATTAATATTTCCTCCTCCGGTTGATAAATTTTCCACAAACCTTGTTAAATTCATATTATCATTGTTTGCTGCAGGCACAATGAAATTTAAAGAATTTAATTCACTTAAAATTTATAACACTGTACTTCTAATACGTAGTAAACATGTGATAGAATGAAATTTGCTGTTTCTTCAATGCTGTAAAGTAGAGGTACTTTTTGAATTTTTTCTTTTTTATCATATTTTAATTTAATTCCAATATGTTTCACGTTGTTTCAACATGTTTCATGTTTTTTTTAATAAACAGCAATCTGATTTTTATTATTAATATTTCAAACATTTTATTTAACTTTTTTAACATGTTAATTTAACATAAGCCAACGTTTGTTAATATCTAAAATTTCCAAAAGTTTTTTCAAAGTATTCCAATGTCATTTTTAATGTTTATAACAATGTTGATTTTACAATAGTTACTGGTGTTTCAACTATATGCAATGTTAATTTTACATGAAAAACTGTAATTATTACTACAAAAACGGAAATTACAAAATTAAATATTGATTAATGTTATTTAACTCTGTAAAAGATAAAATTTAAAATGTACAATGTTATTTCAATGTGATTTATTTTAAATCAACATATTTTAATACTAAATTAACAATTTTAGACATTGATTTAACTTAAAACCATGTTAAAAATAAATTCAATTGGATTTTTTCCACATATTAACAATGAGTTGATATCAAAATTTCTTTATGTTGATTTTACATTGAGTTTTTTCCTGTGTGTAAGCAGCAATATTTTTAAGTGTGCATTTTTCAGTATGGATTATTGCACTTTTTCATGTCCACCGATTTTAAAACTTACATTGAAATTATAAATATTTTTATCTCTTAAATACTCTTCTTTTCCCTTTAAAAAAAATGTGGTCCGAATTTTTCTGCGGCACTAATAGCTGCCAAGCTTCCGACAAAGTTATCATTTTAGCAGCGATAAATTCACGGGAGTAGACTTAAGACCCACATAAAAGCGATCCCAAAAAGGCAACAAAATGTGAAAAATGCACATGCATTTTTTACAGCTCCCACTATGAAATTATCAGTTTGATGAAAATTTTAGAATATTAAAAAAAATTGAGTAAAATTTTAATTTTTCACCTCAATACAAATACAAATGTTAACTTCTGCTAATTGTTACTTTGTTTAACAATAACATAATTTTGTTTGCCTACTTATTTAGTATAAATTTATATTACAAAATGGGTTAAAAAATATATTATTTAAACATCTATTTCTTCAGGAAGTTTCAGAAGTCATATTTATCAATACCTTTCGATTTGGAATTTCTAAAACTAACGAAAATAATTTCTAATGTAGTCGTGCAATTATCACAAGGTCTCTGAAAAATTGTGCGGCTATATATTGCTATTAATAGAATGTCAGCATTATAGTGATTATCGGTCATTAGCCTTATATAGTTCCATGATCAATCATAGCTATGAACAATAATAGTACCGATTTTCATTTAATAAATGAACAAAACCATGTGTACTTTAGTTTGACATTCTTTTAACAAAATTTCTTACTGATATAGATATATTTAAAAAAAAATTACGATGTTTAAATCCCATTCTGCGGCGTTGTTGACTGATTTCTACGATTTTGCATATATATGGGATTTTATAAAGAAAAGCAGCAAAGCAAATTTAATTTTTTATATAAATTTTTTAGATCTTTTTACAACATTATCAAGGACATTTTGGGCGAGAAACGAAGCTTTCCTTGTTTTCCGGTGTCTGTGGCTAAAAAATATAATGTGCCGAAGGCTAAAAACCCGAAAAATGAATAATTGAAATATTATTTTTGTTAATAAGACAGGTCTCAATCAGATAAATGCTTAGCCGATACAAGTGGCATACATTGGCGGCGGCTCATTAAGTTAAATATTTATCGATGGCGGCTATAAGAACATATTTCGCCAACGGACTTCGTTTCCTAATCCTCTGATAGATGGGCAAGCAGGCGAAAATATGAACAAACTTAAAGGGATAAGAAAATCAAAAAAAAAAATCAATTTTAAGCCTCTTGATTACTTAATTTTTTTATGACTAAATTTTCGGTGTCAAATTCAGAACTAAGAAACTGTATAAAAAATGTTATCTGCCCCGCAGTCAGCCTGGAACCAAGTGTCTCTTTGTCAACACTCTTTTCTCCAGCGGCAACTGCATTAGTGAAATTTTCGACAACTTTCCTTCTACGCATGAGTAGCTACCTACAACGGATTTAGTATATTTCTAGTGACACTGTCAACGAATGTGTCAATAGCTTGTTTTCTTTGAATTATTAGCTCTAAAATATTTAAAACAGACTGATTTAAATAATTTATAGTTGTATATGGTTCTAATTTAAGTTCCGTAATTTAAGGTTTTCTTTAACAATCTCCTTTGTAGGAAAATATGTGTGTTTAAGTATGTTGCCCAACCCCTATAATAAAAAACAACCGCAAGACTGAGAATAATGCTTCTCAGTATGTATACTAGACTCATTAAAATGTACTAGTAAATATTTGGTTCATACGTCTCCATGTGATCCTAAAAGTACTACCTCGTCAGTAGTGATTAGGTCTAATGGTGGATTTCAAATGACAAGCCTGTGTTAAATGTCAATAGTATGAAACATTAGCTGGGGCGTAGCTGGTTAGTAGTAGTGACGGCATTGCCACTAGTACGACACTATAGTTTTCCTATGTACTTTCCTTACAGGGTCTTTTAAAAGTACCACTACTTCTTTACATTCCAGTTATCCAAATATTTCAAATATTCGAAGATTTTATCAAGCAGAGAATTTGATTACCTGCATTTATGATTAATCATGATTATGATGAATATTATATCCCAGTACATGCAACTTTAGAATAACAAATTTGTAACACATCGTTTGTTTGTCAAACTCCATAAAAAAATAATTTTTTGCTCGACAACCACACGATTTTGATTTTTTAATGTATATTTATATTTTTTGTGAAAATTTTTATTCAAAGTTTAATAAACAAAATTAAAAAAAATAAGATTTTCAAAGATTTTGATTTGATTAATTATGTGTATTCAGTATATTAATTTATCGAAAACTTTGGTTAGTTAGTGGCACCTGTCTAATTAAAACCTATTCACTTTTGATCATCGGCTGAAAAAGCTCTTCAAAACGAAAATGAAATGAACTTCCAATTCTGAATATAAAATAAATCTTAACGAAATGAAATAACTCCCCAAAATAATGTGAAGTAATTCCATAAAAACTATGGACAACTTCAAGTCATAAAAATATATATAATGGTTGGATTGCTGAGTGCAGTAAATTTTTGCAACTTGACTGTCTTACATTGTAATAGTAATTAAAGGGTAGCAGTAGTGACTTAAATCTGTGACAGCACTGCCTTTGTTGCATAAATAGGTGATGTTTTCGCACGCTTAACTAGAAGTCCTTAACATTAAAAGCATCTACGGTATAACCCTCACTAGAAAATTTTACAACGAACACCAGTTTATAAAACGATTACACACTTACAACACAAGGCGCAGAATAGAAGGAAGATACAAAGTCTAAGTCTACGGGTAAAACTACCTAGCCGTCACTTTAGCAAATCTATTTAACGAACTGCCAATAGAATTAGTTAACACTGAACATGATCAAAGTCTACTTTATTATATTCTGCAGACAAGCTCTATACCTTTGCGGGGTTAGATTTAAGAAAACATTGTATGATAAAATATCTTTTCTGAATTAAAAAAAAATACAAAAGTTACACAATTTTTCTCTCATGGGTATGTTCAATAGCAGCTGTGCTGAGTCAAGAATCGTTGTTTCGAAGAGCGGTTCTAGTGAATAAAATCTACGTGTCTATTGCTTTCTTGAGCGCGGTCAAGAGTTTCTATCTCTTCGCTTAACGGATAAAGTCTTTCAAAGGAGGAGGAAATTTTAATTTCTGCCGAAAGACCAATTAGACAAAAATCTTCAGTCAGCCGAGCCACTACTCGAGGAAAAAAATTCTCAAAAAATTCAAATTATTTAAGCTTTGATTGCTTTATTTGAAATATTTGTGTAAAACACAAGTAAGATTAAGTTGTGACAACATAGTACAGTAAAATACCGAGGAAGAGATTGGATTCATTTTTGATTACTTACCTTTGAAAAAAAGAACCCTTAAGTTTCCAAAAGCCACATGTCATATCATCTGATATTGGCATATCACGTAATAATTTATTAATATCTTCTGTCATCTTACGATCCTGTTCAATTTTTTTACTTTTTTCAATTTTGATACCATTTCTGGTAGCACTGCCGTTACTATTATTATTTAACAATTTCGATTCTGCATTTCTATCATCGGTACAGTCACCATTATCACCTGTAACATTTTCTGTTGGACTTTTGCCTCTGTCATCCATTGTATTGGATGTTTGATCTTCAATTTCAACCATCACTCTTTATACTTTTTACATAAATTTTTAGTTTTTCATAAATTCTTCTTTTGAAGGATATTATTTTTTAGAATAACAAAGATATTTATATTTGTTTCACATCACTGATAGTACTTTATTTATTTATATTGTTTTTCGCTTTTTTTTTGTAAATTTTTTTTTATAAATGAACTGTTCACTAGGACTGTCACCAGGAAAGTGTTAATTTTCACCAAAATTTAACTTCATTAATAATAAGACTTGGTAAATGATTAAAATTATATTATTGCTTTATTATTTTACAGTCTCTGTATTAATATAACTGTTTTATTTATATCACTCTGTGTTTGATTTCTTGTTTCTTCTCGCTGCTTTCGCAAACTTGTCATTTAAGCTTTCAAAAATGATCTGTCTTACCGCAATTATATGCTGACGATTGTTATCATCATTACGCTTGTCAGTCTTATTGTTGTGTTAAAAATGAATACAATATATAGAATTAAGAGAGAAGTGTAAAGGAGTAGCATCAGTGCAAGCACATATCTTTATCTAAGTATATATCTATCTACGTATCTATCTATCTGTCTATCTATCTTTCATTTTATCTTTATGTGTTTATAACTATCATTTGCCTATCTCGCATTCTCGTATTTATTTTAAAGAGTCAAAACGCTACACGATACCATCACCCACTTGTCGAAACGAACATTTCTTTTCATATTTTGCTTAATTTTTTCATTTTTTGTTTCATCTTAATAAATAATATGTCATCATCGTCTTAAAATTTTGTAAACAAGTAGTTTGGTTGCATTTTTTATGTGCCAGCCTACGAATGCTTTCTTATCTTTGAATTTTTTTTTTGTTAATTCTACTTTAAAAGAAAAATATTTACAAATCATTGTTTAAAGAAATTTCAAACGTGATTGGCATTAAACAATAAAAATTAAAAGAAAACTTTCTTGTTAAATTGTGCGTATTATACAGCCAATGATTTGCAAGAGAAAAAACCTAACAAATGATAATCAGACAAGTCCGACCACATGAAAGTACCTTGAACCATTTGCAGGCAGGTCAATTAATGAAAAATTATTTCTATGTAAAGAATAAAAAACGCATAGTGACGGACGAATATTGCAAAAATAAATTATAATAAATACAGAGCTTCTAGACTTGCTAATTATATGTGTATGAAAATCCTTATCGAAGGAGTAAGCTTTCAGCTTATTGTCTTCTCTTCTGATTTGCAAGTATTTTACAAAAAAAAAAACATTTTTGAATCCAATTTTGACTTAAATTTTTTACTAAATTCCTAAAGGTTTTTCCATATAAGGGATTATTTTTTAAATATAAGACAAATTTACAATAGATTTGCAGAAAAAAATTATCTTAACGCGTTTATTTGAAAAAAATTCTGAGATAAAAATTTTGAAACTCATCGCAAAACAATCCATTTTTCAAAAAAAATTATCCTTTATTACGTTTAGTGTTTTAGAAAAAATAGAAATTATAAAAAACATGTTTTGGACATACTGTTAGAAAAAGATCTATTGAGAAGTATTCGCAGAAGGAGTGAGATTGTTCACTTTGCAAACCATCACAAGAATCAGTACGAAAGAAATCGCCAAATTTGATTACAAGCCCAGAGATGGACAAAGGGCAAGTGATATTAAATATATATTTTTAAAAACGTTATTTTTAACATGAAAATATTTTTATATATGAAACTTTCACAAATTCATAAATGAGTGCTGAATCTGCAGTATGAATGCATGGAAGGGTCTACTAACAAACATAAACTCCATGATTTTGATCTTTTTAGAATAAAGTGTGCAAAATAAAACTTACAGCTCATGACTAAGAAATTAAAGATAACTGAAGATATCGGAAGAAGCTGTAAGAATCAGTATAAAAAATTACATGAAATAAGAAGGTGTATTTCAGGAAAAATAATTTATTGCTGTGCTTGCTCCTGTTCGAGACCTTGATGGTAAAATTATTACTGCAGCTGATAAATAATATTTTCGACATGAAGTGAGACTTCGACATTTTGACTAAATCTATATATTTTTTTAATTTAATTTGTAAAATTGAAATTATATCGACAAATTGAAATAGAGTTTCCGATATTTTTTGGAAATTTAGATTTTAGTTAGATGTTCCATACGTTTCCAGATGTTTTTATTATGAACTTGTCTATGAAATGTTGTGCATAGATTGCAAAATTTAATTTTTCCTTAATTGTTTACTGTACTTTTGATTTATGTTTGATATTAATTTTATTTTTTTTATAAAAAAGCAAACAAAAACTGGAGAAACTTATATGTAGGAAAAAGAGAGCTCCAACGAAGTTAAGAATATACAGAATTATGGATTCGGAAGTGATGGAAATTTATATAGTTTCTAATGATTTTAACATCTTATTGTCATTGCAAGAAGTGTTCTTATTTTCTAATCTTGTGCATGAAAATGAGGAGCTCAATGTTCTTAATCTTTAACAAATAAATTTTTTGGCGTTCTGTAATTGTATTTTGCTGTGCAAATATGAATATGATACTGAAAGAAACTTACAACTTGTATCTTCTTTTTTGAATGTAAACGGACAACAAAGCTTTCATATAAATTTATTTATATAAAAATATTAATTTATTCTTAACGTTTTTTAAAAAATTTTGACTTTTCAAAAGAATTTACATTATTTGTAATAACTAACACCCACAGAAAAATATACAATGTAAAACTAGCGAAAACAAGTTTGATTTTACATTTTTCGTTAATGATTTTGTTTCATAGTCGTTTCGTGTTAAATCAACATGACTTTACGATAACTTGCCAACAACAGCCTTATTGAATAAAAATATACCCACATTAAATAAAATGACGAATCTTTGTCGAATCAAAATTATTTCAGTTTGAAACAAAATAAATTACATATTGAATAAATATGTTTTCAGTATGCAATTCATTTAATATAAGTAATTATAATGTTGAGTTAATGCAATTAAATGATTGATCTAACACGAAATTCTTTTAAAATTAAACCGATACTCATATTAAAATAACATTAAATGTTTGTTTTTTCAAAATGATGCCCTTAATTAAATAACCCATAAAAAATTTAATAAACACGATATCTATTATGTATTTACTTTTTTAAATATTTATTTCATTTACATACATTTGTTGCTAACGCCAAATCATCAGTAGACTTTAAACCATATTTTGAAAAGTTTCAAACCTCTTATCTTATATGAAAACTTTTAAAAAATCAATGAGAATTTCTTATACTCTTGTAATTTTTGAAATCCTCATTGAAATTCGTGGAATACTTATTAGCAATGTGGATTTCAAATGTACGAATGTTGTCTTTACACTACTCAATGTTGATTTTTTAAATCCAAAGTTAATTTAACGTAATAATTTTTTATTTTACTACGAAGCTGAGTTGTGTAAATTCAACACTGCACTATGTTATTTTAACTACGAAAGATGTTCAATCTACTATTTTTTAGTTCAAATTTAAAGTTTTAAACTGTGAATCAATACATACATAACTATATATTAGCTCTCAACAATATCAATATTTTTGCATGATATGTAATTTTTGATGTTTTATGCTGTGTGTAGCAAGTTGCAAAGTTTTTGAAAGTATTATAAATTTTTAATCGTATATTAGCTATGAAGCAATGAAAATACGAATACTTAATATTTTACTTTATTTGATCTTTTCTCTTGTTGTGAAAGATATACAAATATTTCATTCGTGAATTTTTGATTATATCCAACTCTAAAGCAAAATTAAAAAAGAAGCTGATTTATTTTTTGTTAAATAGACACACTAGTTTTGTTAATCGGTAACACCTATTTGAATTATTTACATTTGTTTTTTGTCTGGGCTGCACATCAAGGCTGGCAACATAAACGGTATCGGCATTGGTACCGGTATTACCATTATCAAAATGTTTGCATAAATAATCGTTAAAGCACCCACAGAGGTGATGCTACAGCTTGTTCCTCTAATAAAAATCCAAATCAAAACTGCATCACATCTAAAGAAAATTGTATCATCTCTTCATTAACTAAATAAAACGGCAATAAAACCACAGATGGGGTCACCTTTGAAATAAACAAAAAAGTAATTTTGCAAATTCGGATCAACGGTTCAGGAAGTACAATTTTTAATTTCATATGAAACTTGTTTTTAATTCTTCATGTATTAATAGATTTTTTTCTACCAAAACGCTGATATCGCTATTAACTGTGCTTGAGATAGAGAGAGCGTTATATTTCAATACTGGTATTTTACAACCGGTCAGTATTAAATTTTAAATGGTATTCAATCGGTTGCGGTAATATTAACGGTATCGGTTGCCAGCCTTGCCGAAAATAAATCAAAAGTAGTTGTTATTAAATTAACACAGCAGTAGATAAGATAGTGCTTGTTAATAGTAAACAAAAACACTATTTAATGTTGTCAGATATAAAAATTAAGATCACAAATAGACCTGCGAAGTTTCATTATAAAATTCTGAATTTTCTTGTTTTTTTCCGAGCATTCCTGTTTTTTATAAAAATCCAATTTTGTTTATATCACAGAGCTCGTTTCTAAAATGATGACACTAATTAAAAGATATTAATTATTAGGGGAGAATTTGTGGAAGTACGTAGATCTAACTTAAGGTATTTGTTATAATTAAGACTAGAGATGGGATTGTGAGTGACCCTTTAATCAATTAAATAATAGTTCCAATAAAATAATTTTAATCTATAAAAAAATCTTAATTAAAAAAATGTAAAGTCAGATTTGAACTTGAGCCAAAAAATTCTTTTTGATGTAAGTCAAAAATAGCTCAAGTAATCACGTAGAAAAATTAATTAAAAACTATACAAAATAATTACAATAAAGCAAAAAAGTCAGGAAAAAATCACGTACTCACGTTCCTGCACGCTCACATGATTGAAACATAAAACAAATCACGATCACGTATGATTCACGCTAATCCCGTGAGCGCTGTCCATCTCTAATTAAGACTATAGATGACAACAAAATTGCAATCGTATTATACAGGGTTGTCACAGAAACCAATGTAGTCGGAATTGGATTTAAAAAGACGACAAAAAAATACTTTTCTATGATAAATTTCAATGCAATCGGTTTTATGTTCAAAGTAGATTGCAATTTTAGATTGAACATAAAACCAATAAGATAAAAATTCATAATAGAAAAGTATTTATTGTCGTATTTTCAAATCCAATTCCGACTATATTGGTTTCTGTGACAACCCTGATATTTTTTTGTTAATACTCAGTTTGATTAGACTGAAAATTGAGATTTAACCACACAATTTTTAAATATCCGTGTTTTTACATGTGCGGACTAATTTTGAAAAATTGTAAATATTTACGAGAAAAAAAATATTTTTTTTTAATAATTATTGTTTGTAAGTAATTAGTAATTAGTCGAAATTATATTTGGCTTATATTGAAAAAAACGGGCAAACACCGATTTGAACTTGAGCTAAACAATTCGTTTTAATATATTTTTTTAGTAAAAGTTATTCTGATTTATTCGACCTTTTTTATTAAATTTTATTAAATTATTTCTTTAAGCTTTAGGTCAACCAACTACAAACAACAGATTATAAAAGTTATAATTATTGAAATTTAGGTGTTAATATATGCACGCTTGTCGATGGTTCGAAAATGGTGTATTTTCGAGCAAAATTTTAAATTTACCAGTCAAGAAAATAGAGTACACGCCGACTTTTCAAATTTCTTTACAAATAATAATAAATATTAAAACATACATACATAAATTACTCTGAGAGGAACAAAGCCCATAGAGAAAACTTTGTCCGGCCGAACTTCCTAAAAGGATCTATTGTTCCTCCGAAATGAATTTTAAATTTGATCCCTTTCTGAATATGATTATTAGCCACTAATAGCCTTAACCTCTAGCTGTAAACATACAGGGCAAAACAAAGATTTTATGGGTCGCGATGCATAATACCATTATAATGGTGAGGTCCGCGGAAGCTCTTTCCGGTACTTAAATAAATATTTTGGTACTACAAAAATTTGAAAAAGTGAGTGAATGTTCCGTTGAGTTCAAGTAGTGTTTAAAACTGAAAATTGTTCAAATGACTTAAGCCAAATAACAGTTTAACAATTGTTCAAAAACCTCAATTTCACGTTAAAAACTATATATGTACATATATCTTAAACACAATGGAGCGTAGTGAACTTTTTAATCTTATCAGATTCTTAATATTTGATCAATATTGCCCTTCCAAAAATTCGTTAAGTAGACGCTAACGAATTAATTAAGAAGAAAAAAGAGTAGCAAAAGTTAATTTATTGTAATAATTTTATTAAGATCCCAGTAGATTACAATGAGATGAGCTTTCAAATTAAGCTTTATTATCACTTGAACTTCACTTTAATTTTCTTTCATGTCTTGACTTTAGTACGCTTCTGTATTCACCATGTATATGTGTAAGTATGTATGTGGGTTCACTTAAATGTGCCCATATTCAGAAGATTTTTTTTAGTAAACATATTTTGAAAATATGTGTATGAATGAATGTCTTATCTATCATCACGTTTGCTGTTGCATACGCTTACGTAGTAGATGCTGTCTTTATATCAGATACACACTTATCACTTATTTATGGAATTTTTTTTAAAAAGAATTTTGCACAAATACTCATATTTTTAAATAATTTCCAAGAATTTTGTTTTGATGATCTGTATTATACCTAGTGCGCATATGAATTAGCTAATGCCTTTCAATAATAAACTTGGGAAAATTGGGAAAAATCATTTTAAAAATTATAGCATAATTTAATTTTTCTTTTTGTATTTATGCTCAAACTATTTGCTTAGACACTTCTAGTAATATAAAATATTTTCTCTGTCATGTGCAAAAAAAGAAGAATAATCAAGGGAACTTGATACAAATAATTATCAGAATTTTTTCAAATTGATAATTACAAATTTCCGTTGACTTTTTAACGGCTCAATACAAAGAATATAGTTTTGTTTTAAATATCGCAAAAAAGCACTAAAACTGTTTTGTCCAGTTTTTAATTAAATACTTTGGCTGCAAAGTTGATATTTTATTATGTAATATTTATTTACTATATTAAAACTTTTCATATATTTTTGAGCGCATTTAAATTTTTAAAATATTAATTAATGTTTTGTCAAAATATTTCTTTTTTTAAACACATTTTTATTAACTTTATTGATTTGCAATCTACTTAGTTTAATTACATTGATTTTTTGTCAAACACTTTTTCATTAAATTTTTTGAATCTCCGAAGTTTTTTTTTCGCTTTTTTTTCCCAGTTTTTTTTATTTATTTTAAACGCGTTCTCCGCTTGACTAAGTTAAACTAAATCCACATTTTGCTTTTGTAATATTTTACCTATAAATTATGCACACAAATGTATGAAAGTTGCTTAAAAGCAGTAAATAAAAAAATCTAGCGAAATGTGATATTTTCTTCGAAAAATTCGAATATCGTTGATACTAATTTGTATGTTTGTATTCATTTTTGCCATTCAAACTTTATGTATTCTATCTTTCTTTCTCTATATTATCTGCTGCTGCTTGTGATAATGATCATCATAGTAATATATTTAACACTGTCAAAAGCGACGATTTTTTTTTTAAATTTTGCTTTATTTCTAACTTAGTATTCGCAAAATGAGCCTTCAACGTAATTTTTTTTAAACTACAACTGAGAAAAGTGTTTATCGGGTAACTTTCTTGGAGACGTAGTTTTTTGGATTAACAATACTGCTTTCAGTGACAGCTAGCTTGACAACTTTCGTTTGTTTGATTATTCATGAATATATTTTCGCCAAACCGAGTTTTTCAAGCTCTTCCAATTTATTATAAAAAAAATACTGAGCCTAAGAAACTTATCGATTACTAAGCGTTTTTGGTTTACTCTTAACTCTAGTACGCATCTAATAAGAAATATCCTTACATTAATTATTTACAATTTTGGGAAATATATCTGAAAAATTTTGATATGTTGCATATTATTATCATTCTTCTTATTGCCTTTCGATAGCGGAGAAAAACTTTTTCGTGCAATAATATTAGAAACAAAAATAAATTTAAAATATTTGTTTTATTTTATATGTAATTCTTCAAAAAATTTGTTTTCAATATCGGCGAAGAGCCAGTGAATTTCATAAATTGCTTAGATAAAACTGTTGAACTGAAAACTCTTTTCAAGAATTTAAGCACAAATAAATCAAATTCGGAAATATTTGCAAAAATCAGCCAGAATAATTTACTACAATTCTTAAATTAAGTTAATTTATTAACGGAAAACTACCAACGAATTTGTCTTAAATAAAAATGAATATAAGAACAATTCAAAAGTTTTTAAGAGTGAACTCAGACAAAGTGAGCACACAATAAATTACGTAGTTCTATTTTTGACGTTCCCATTATGTTTATGTTAAAGATGTTTCAAGCAAAGCAAAAAACAAGCGTAACAAAATTATAAGGTGATTGGTCCAGCCAAGGACCCAAGGCTAGTTGACAGTAGACTTGGGTCCAACTCGTTCAGTCACTCGCTTTAGACAAAAACCTTTGATCAAACCAATTTAAATCATATGGGTTCGATGAAAGGTTTTTGTCTAAAACGAGCAACTGAACGAGTTGGACCGAAGTCTAGTTGACCGTCTGTGACGAACATGTTGGTTTGATGTCATCTAGTATGGGTGTTACACGATTGACCAGCACATGTAAGAGATAAATAGACTATCGATAAGATAAGTTGTTACACTATTTTAAAGTTCTCTTGATTTATAATATTTATTTTAAGTCTATTTTAAGTAATAAGTAAAACGGTTTTACGAGCAGAGCGATCACACATTTTACGATTCGATAACGTGTTTACAATGTCAACACATAGTTGCATAGCAAATTTCACGTAATCGAATCAGCTGTGTACACCTATCCCTCGATTTACACGATAGATACGTTCCTGAGAATGTCGTGTAAATCGAAATTTTAAATTTTTGTATGAAAAATCGTATAAATCGAAAATAAAGGCAGAATCGCGTAAAAAATTGATTTTATTAAGAAATTGTATATGTATTTCAACTTAGTTTTTAAAATATCATAAGCGTTTACTCAAAACACTTAAAAATAAACCTTTATTCATTAAACAAAATACATAAATGCTATTCATAAAAACAAAAACAAAATTAATGTAATTCATATCATTTATTGTATATATTTAATTTATTCGTCGTCGCTAGATAATATTTCTGCAGTTTCCTTTTCGGCTTCTGATGAATTAGAGACTAGTTCAGGTCGTTTCGATATGCAAGTGAAGTTTTTAATTAAGAGCTGCGTAGATTTATTGTTTAACTCTTTATAAACCTCCACATATTGTGCTAAGCCTTCGGTAATATGTCTTTGGAATGCGACTGAACTTTCAACATTCGGATCATTTTTTAGAAAATGATTTGCCAATTTTCTACCCATTTCTAAACCTTCAGTTATAATTTCGGTTGTCAGGTCTGTCGTTTCCGCATTTTCCTCTTCTGCATCATTTACAGTTTGGCTTTGTTGGTTTACCATATCAACTAAATCACATGCATCTAATTCTTCATCTTCCATAAGTTGCTAAATATCAGTTTCCGAAAAATCATCAAACCCTTCTCCACCAATACTATTAGCTAAATTAATAATCTCAGACAAAAATATTCAATAAAACACATAAAAAATCGTGTAAATCGAGGTATTTCATAAATCTCTCAATTTACACGAAAACCAAAATAATCGTGTAAAAGTGAAATCGTGTAAAAAAAGTAGCGTGCAAATCGAGGGATAAGTGTACTGTTACGTGCAACATTACGCGCGCATAATATAGAATTTTCTATATAAAGTATACGCTCTGCTGCAATCGTTAGCCTTTGGGGAAGTCAAATAAAAAGTTGTAAAAACGGGAGGTTTGGGATTTCGTCGTCCCGAAGTTAGTTAACTTCACGTATATCACAAAATAAAAAAATAAGATAAGACCGATTCTTCTAAAAACTGAAGACTTGACGAGTCAAACCTGACGTGTGTGAACCGTGATCTTGAACATGTGCTCCGGAAGTCTAATTGTCATCAAATTTTTTTTATAAAATGTTGAAACTTTAGAATCAATTTGCTAAACAAAAACTGTTTGGAGTTACGTGAAGATAACTTCGGGGTGACTATTTGTCGAGATTGGTAAGTCCCGAATCCTGGTATTTGTAACAATTAACTCTGCGTTTTACCGGGATTTCTTAAATTTCAATAAATATCAATAAATTTACATGTTTAAATAATGACGAAAATATTACGATACTTATCATTAGTCAAATCATCGATTAACTAAAGTGGTTCTATTTCTTGTGAGACATTAAGAGGACGGCAGTGATCCAAAGAGCTGAACGAACAAAAGTTTATGCTGACAAATATATATTTTTATAATATTCAGTAATTGTAAAAGTTGGTCCATATACAAATATATGCTATTTTGAAAATGATAGTTTTTTCTATCCGAAACATTGACTATTAATATTATACCTTCGCGTACCAAAATGAGTCACTTTAAGCTTGAACAACATTGCGAAGTATTGCAAATTTATATCCAAATTGAGTTGTGTTGTTTTATGAAAAAGAAGTTGTGGCTGAAATGAAACAACTACAGTGAGTGCTCTACGCAAGTTTGTGTAAAAAGTTTTAAGATTGGTTAGCTTCTGAAAAACACCTTCTGTCGTCGTACGGTGCGGTCGAACGAGAACATGACTATAGTGGCCGAAAGGATGCAACTGAATAATTACGGGCTATGATAATTTTTGGTTGCAGCAGGAGGGCGTACCATATCAACACTGTTAGAGATCGACGATTCGCGAACAATACAGAAACGATTGACTAAAGCTTATATCTTCTGAGCCATTCGTAAGATGTAACTAGAAATCGGCAACAGAGTCTTGGTAAATTGAACTGAGAGGATAAACTTTGGCGACGCTATCGGTGGCAGTCATGTGAATGTGAATAATGGAAATTTTTATTACTTCTAATAAATCTATAATATACCAAACTTCCGATATTTTTTCTAGTGGAGTATTAAAATAACAAAAACTAAAACATCAATTAAAAATACTTCAACGCGATTTCCGTAAATATTTCTTACGATATCACACGTTTTTGTTCTTTTGTACAATTACATTTTACGAATACGTGTGACATCGGGGGCCTGGCAGTTAATTTCAAAACCTCGATAAACCATATAACAAATCACTTCAGTTATTTTTGTTGCAAAACTTCCGACTGCAGTAATAATAATTTAATTTTTACTGAGTCTAATGAAATCATTTATACTCGTAATGATCTATAAGATTGACACAATTTTATTGCGTTTTCTCGTTTAAATGTATATCTATAGGGGGAATATGGAAACAAACCACTACTGTCCCGAGCTCTTTTTCAAACCCCACCACAATGATTGTTTTGTACTTTTTATGGAAACTCCCACGCTTAATTTTTCAAATGCAACTCATTTGAAACTGACTGTGCACTTTTTGAAAAATACTAACACAGAGTTTGCAGGTTCTTCATATTATACTTCCCCAGATATTTGATAATAAATATTTTCTTTTTATATAAAGTGCCACTTTCTTTATGCGAACTAAGGACCATAGTAATTGAATTTCGTACACAAACTTTGCAAGCTGTAGAAGATTTAATTTTTGCAGATTCCATAAAATGAATATTAACTCCGTATGGAAATTGTCATGCCTTCTTTTGTAAACACTACTGTTTTATTGGCAATTACGCAAAATGTCAAGCAAGTTATTCACATTAAATTTAAAAGTTCTTGCTATTATAGTTATTTATATATATGTATAATAACATAAAGGGTGTCTCAAAATTTATGCAAGATTTGAATTGTTGCCATTTGTGCAGTAAAGTGTTGGTTACCTTTGAAAAAACAATTTGAAAGCTGACTGTAGAGAGTTAGTAAAAATGGAGTGTTACACGATAGAACAACGTGTCTTCATTATTGAACAATATTTCAAAAATAATAAAAACTTAGCGGTCACAGTTTGAAATTATGCTCGGAAAAGTATTTTAACTTCGCTAACTGTGAAGAGATTAATTGAAAAATTTAGGGAGACTGAATCCATCGGCGTCATTCACAAGAATTGCAAATTTCAAGAAGCTCTCTACTCACTATGTGTACTCACTAAAGATATGAGTCTCCATGCTTACAAAATTCAATTAACACAACATTTGAAGTCCAATGATCATGCACAGAGAAGAGACTTTGTTGAATGGATTATTGAACGTCAGCAAATGGATGCTGATTTTTAAAAGAAAATCATCCTAAGCGTTGAAGCACATTTTCACCTTGATGGTTTTGGTAATCAAAGAAATTGCCGGTCTGAGAACCAACACCTGATTGTAGAAAAACAAATGTATACAACGTGTCACTGTTTGGTGTGGATTTTGGGCTGGAGGCATAATTGGACCATACTTATTTGAAAATGAGGCTGGTCAAGCAGTGACTGTTATTGGTGCTCGATATCGCGACATGATAATACTGTTCTTTCTGCCGAAATTGGCTGATGTTGATGTGGACAATATGTGGTTTCAACAAGACGGTGCCACATGTCATACAGCCCGTGAAAAAATTAAATTACTGCATGAGACATTTCCAGCTCGTGTACACTCTAGTTTCAGTGATCAAAATTGGCCCCCTAGATCGAATGATTTAACACAATTAGATTTATTTTTATGGGATTATTTGAAATCACAGGTCTATGTAAAAAAGTTTATAACCACCCGTGGAGATTTAACGCTGCATAAACGAAATTCAGCCACATTTATGCAAAGTGGTCATGGAAATTTTCGAACATCGACTGCGTATGTCAATACAAGCCATGGAGACCATTTGGCCCATGTGTTATTCCATAAGTAATGCTATTCTATGTATTCTATGATTAAATAAAAAAATAACAATCAAAAGACAAAAAACTGTGTTTTCTATTTTATACAATTCATGCGTTAATTTTGGGACCCCCTTATAATTGCTTTCTCTGGGAACTCTCTAGCTAACTTTGCAAGTTGCAATTATTTAAAGTTAAAAAAATATTGACTCAAACAAAATTTAAAGTTTCTCAATGTTACAGTTCCTTAGATATTCGATTAGAAATATTTTCTTTGTACGTTTGGTGCCACCTCCGCTTGAAATATCAAACGAACTGTTTGCTTGTGTCCACCCTTAAAAACTGGTGAACAGATTTTCAAAATCGAATAAGCAGTTGCGAGAATTACCTTGTAGAGCATAAACTACAAACTTTTCCTATTTATAATATGCGTTCTTTTAATTCCCATTTTTCCGAAAAAAACTACAAAAAATGTTCTTTAAAAATATTATTGTTTTATGTTAATATTGAAATTGCACTCCATCGAGTATATTTAGATATGCAAATTATGTAGTTAAAAAATAAATATTACAGCGTAGAATGACTTTCACATGTTATTACTATAACTATGGAATTTAAGAATTGTTTTTGTAAACTAAATTTTTATGAAGACTACGATGACTGATTTATAACTACAGGTAAAATAAATGTCATCCCGAGATTATGAGTAAATTTTTTCACGTGAATTCCCAGTTTCTAAATCATAATCAAAACTCAATTTTGCATCAAAATATTTCACCAGCAACCAAATTTTTTTGTATAAAAAATCGTATACTTTTACAACGTCTCTGTCAAATATGTATGATGTCTTCATGATATCTATGACTTAATACCTCTAAATTAGCTTAAATGGCGTTTCGTGTAAGACTAGTAAACAAAAATTATCTGCCCCACAAAACGATAATAATAAAAAGCCCTCACAACAAAAAAACAAAAATCTTCTATCAATTTTTTAGACATTTGATTCGTTTAATTTAATCAACCCTCCACGTACTTAATAGTGGTTTCTGGTTTGACGTTATCTTTTATAGCGTATTAAGTTTCAGTTTATTTCCTACTGTTTAGTTGGGTCTGTTTTATCTTTATTGTTGAAAATTATTAATGAAAACAAATTCGAAAGAAGAAGAAAGTAATTTTTTTTAATGATCTCAAAAGCTTTTCTCAGAAAAACTGCAAATTGTATGTTAGTGAAAGTTGTTTTTTTTAATCTGCCTTAAAGTAGGCATTAACTTTAAGAAAATACCTATTGATTCAATGCTGTAGTAAAGAAATACTTTACTTTTCCATAAAATTGGATAATCACCCTTATTCCAGTTGGCGATATCGACGTCACGTCAGCACAATACCAAAAAATTGGGGCTTGTGTACGCGGTGTCGAAAACAACTGACTACTATTGACAGACTCATGTTATTTGCTAATTTAAATTTAATTATATTAAAATTTAAAGAAGGAGTATATGCAAGCATCTTGCAATTGGCTGATTTTGCGAATAGGTTATTCTGTGAATAAGTTCTACAAACATTCTATTATTTTTTAAATCTCGGGGAGGACAATAAAGGTTGAACAAATTTGCAATTTCTGCACAGTTTATTCTTCCACATAAAATATTGTAAGCAAACCTAATAGAAAAACACGTTCTTCCATCGGTTAAAGCTTGCAAACTTAAGAATTTTCTCCTGGCCTCATATGATGGTAATTCAAAGGTCCAATTCAACCTTTAATTCAGTTTTGATAAATTTGTTTGAACACGTTCCATACCAATTGAATAATGCAAATAATATACATTCAATACTATTGAACAATATTCCAAAATACTACGCACTGGTGAAAGAATTCTTTTTATAAAACCAAGCATACTATAAGCCTTAGAAGTGACACATCAAACACGCAAATCCTTAACTTTCACGACACGCTGGAGTGGGGTACCGTAAATTTTGTAATAAAACCAATAGCGGTTAAACTGATTGTATACGAAACTATACAGCATTTTGATACGTTAATTGTTATACCGTTTTCTGAATACCAACCGCGTAATTTTGTTAAATCAGCTTGTAATTTTTCGCAATCATCTGAGAGATTCTAGCAAATAACTTTAAATCTTCTGCAAACAAAATGTATTTAGAAAATTCAAAGGTAAGTAGGTGGTAAATCGTCAATAAAAATTATAAAAAGTAAACGCCCAATAGAAGTTCCCTGAAGAATGTCAGAGTATGCATTAATTAGGTGTAAAAAGCAAGCGTTTCTTAGACAAGAGTTTCTTAGGCAACCCGATTTGGCAAAATTTGTACACCAAAAAATTGCAATTAACAGTGTCAAACGCCTTCGCAAAGTCTGTATAAATAATATCACACTCGGATCTAAGCTCCATGGCATTTATAATGTCACAACTTACTTATACTAAGTTTATGGCAGTAGACTTGCCAAGCATAAATGCAAGGAGTAATAAAGTTTTCCACGTGTTCGAAAAGTTTATCTTTAATAATATTGTCAAAAGTTACTTGGCTACGGTCACCAGATTTAAAAACAGGCATAATAGAGCAGATTGTCCAGCAATTTAAAAATTTTCTGACTTTAAGGCAAATCTCTGCATTATATTGATTTCATATGAGTTAAATTTCTTCAAATGGAAGCAAAAAAAAATCTCGAATAAATTAAATATTCCTGAGATCACTTGCAAAATTATGGGGCACAAAAATTCTTTGAGATTAATTTAAATATGCTTAAAGATTTTCTAGTTGATCCCATGCTAATATTCAACACATTGATATATTTATTTTAACGCTGTAATTTACAAAATAATTGTGTATTTTCCTGACCATAGAACCATTAAATAAATAGCCAAAAGAAACGTTCTATCTTTGTTTTATTTTTAATTTGAAAATGCTTATTCATCACCTGTGGTTTTTCTTTTGCTTTACTTACACAAATTCTAAGTACATTTTATGACTAATACCACAAACAGCTTATTGACATCATATTCACACTTACACTTTAACTTTATACTGATGACATCCTCTTCATCAACAATATCCTTATCTAATAGATATTACTCTTAAACTTAAACACACATCAAACGGATGTTACCCCTTCTTGATAATGTAATATTTCCTACCATTAACTAACAAGGTTTAGCGAGCGCTTGTCACCATTTCCTTTCAATATTAACACACATATGTCTCTCTTTTCGAAAATAGAAGAAAGGATTGAAGAATTAAAAATAAATAAAAATTTTGTTTATGGCGGAAAAAAATAGAGAATACAGCAACAAGGAGCCAAAACATATCGCTCCTGTAGTCAATTCTAAGGAGAACGTGTTCTTTAAAAAACGAGTTTAATGTTTTTAGTTTACTAACACCTCAATGGAAGAACAATATATTGTCCCCTCAAGAGGCGAGTAAACAAGATAATTATAAGAATTTTTCACAAAAGATAAAGTACGATACGATAAATAATTCTACATTCTCAACTCAAAAATCACGTTTTTTGAGATATGACTACATTGCGATAAGGAGCGATTTAATTGGCTGCAGAAAATTTGTTAAAGAAAATAAAGAAAAAGAAATGCAAAATAATATTTGTTTTCAATTGATCCTGTGGATAAATGAAACAACGAGTCCCGATGAAGTTTGTTTATTTATAGTAGGACTTGTCTTTGTCAAGCCAAATAAATAAACTTTAAAAATGTGGTGACATGCAATGACATGAAAATAATCTCCTTTGGCACTATTTCTCATTTTTGATGGATTTTAATTCAAAATTAAAAAATTAAAATGGCCATGAAAACTACTAGTGTTTTAAAAGGGAAATAGTATATTTATTTTTATATTGAAGGTTTTTCTTAATAGTTTTCCTTCAAATTAATTAGTATTACGTTTATAGTCTACTTGTTTATATAATTCTTCTTAATATTTAAGATATAAGGCAAAGCAATATCTGTGCAATAGTTTTTTCTCTAGTATGTAAGAAATAAATAATAATAAATACCGTCCATGGACATTATTTTCAGTTTGAGAAAAGATTTTCAGCCTTGCTCTCATCCGGGCGGACTTAAGAATTTTCTTCTCCAAATATTTTGAATAGGGGGTTTGCTGTTTAAACATTTTTTTCCTTGCGAGCCTATTTAGCTGTATTAATAAAGACAAAACTAAAATATTAATAATCATAAACACATTTTTTTCTGGAAGCGCATTGTATCCTTTCAATTTTCAATAAGTATTATTTTCAACAATTCATACTGTAATAATTTTATTTTTTAAACACAAACTGTAACTTATTTCACTTTCCAATATTTTCTTACAACCCTCGTATTTATAAATTTCACATAGTAGCTATCACCGACATCAACGTATTCTCATTATTGGTAAGTAAGTTATACTCACTCATTTCCGCTGATAACTCTTTCTTTTTGCACACTTCAAATAAAAATTCACACACAAGAGTATTATCATTTTGTGTGTAAAAGTGTTCTGCAATCGTACGCAAACATGTCAACACTTTGTATGTGATTTCCGTTTCCGTTACACTTAGTTTTAGTTTATTTCCCTCAAAACATACATATTTCGCTACGTATTCTTTCATTTGTGCGTCTGTAAAAGTGTGTTTCGGGTTAAGTCAGCGTTACAAATTTTATGTTGATGGTTTTTCAACAGATTTTGTCTTACAAATTTTTGTGCAAATAGCTGTTTTATTAGTCATAGATAAACCCTTCTTCCTTGTTTGATTTGTACTGGCATTCCACATATGTTTGGTGATTGTAAAATGTTTAAGGAAATTTATTTGATTGCTATATAAAAGCGTTTTGTATTTTTGTATTCAAATTTCATTGTGTGGAAAAATTATATGTTTGTTTTATTATATTGAATATTCGCAACCCTTAAAATTAATCCATTTTTCGCATCTATTTGTTTCCTTTGAGTGTGTTTATTGAAGGCAATGTATAATGAGATTAATAGAAACAAATGTGGGCTAATCATGTTCGCATATTTATTTATTGCTTACATTTGAAATCGAAAATAAACCGATTATATCTAGAACTTTGTTTTCGAGGCAAATATAGCTGAACGAGAGTATTGCAGATTAAAAAAATAAAATATTATATTAAATACATGTAAACAATTGTCTCTATGTTACTAATATTATCTGAAAAACTTACTTAATTACCCAGTAAAAACTTAGATGGAAAAGTAATGAGTAAAAATGTTAACACTTTTCATTGGAGGCAGATTCTTACCACCTCGAATAACAAATAAGATTGTCATTCAATTCACAAAACACAATAAGCGTTAATTGTATGCTATCAGTATTGAACGCGTTCTTTTAAAGGAACATTTTTTAAAAACATACAAATACTACAAATAGGAACTCAATTTTTGTGTAACTCCTGCCAAATTATTAAGTCATGAGCAGTATCAAGTCAGAAGTGTTTCACTATTATTTTTAATTTTTATGGCAAACACACATTTGTACAAATCAAATAAATTCATTTTATTATCAACATATTCGGCATATACATATAAAAATAAATTTTCAAATAAAATTCAAAAAATCAAAATCATATAAAATACGCATATTGAAAGAATATGAAAACATCATATGTTTTAAAACAGATAGTAATATATAAAAGTAATATAAAAAAGTCGAAAAGCCTAATTTTATGATCAACTTCAAGAACTTAACTTAACATTGAGACAAATTCACAAAGTAAATTTTAAATAAATACAAATAAAAATATAAACCTTCCCTTGTAACCGAGAACTCAGCCGTGTTGAAATCAATAGAAAACCAATAGATTTTTAAATGTGCATGTAATTTTTATATCATTTATTTATATATTTGTACTTTTGCTAACCAGGAGCTTAAAAAACCATACAAATAAAAGACTCATATGTATTACAAACAATAAAAAACAATAATATTTTTCAATAAACCACATACACATGAAGCAAAAAAGGCTGCAAAGGGGAGGGTAGTTGATATTGTAATAAACAGGAAAAGAAAAAGCCGACTTACTTATCGTAAATAAAGATGCTTGGTTTTCTCAGTGAAAGAAAAGAATGCGTACACCATCGCATACATACACACATAAGTTTGCCTAAATGCAGTACATTTGGAAGAGCTTAGCATAAATAACCACAACTACCAGTTAAAATAAAATTACATGGGTAAAAAAAACACATAAAAAGTGTATACAGGGGTGTATTCGAAGGATTCCAAAGGACTCAGGCTTGAGTGTTAGAGGCATCAACTAATATAGTGAAATCTCCTAGTAGGTAATTTATAAACAAACGATAATATGTCAGAAACTGTATTTAAATACAATTGCAGAAAATCAAGTTTGAAATAAAGTCAAATTAAAAGGACTCCAATCACATTCTTTACCTTTAACTTTAATTTAGTCGTAATGTATTTGGAACTACGAGTATAATAGACTCGGTGTATCAAATTTATATCTATTTAAAAATATCATAATCTTTCTATCACTATTTTAGATCACCATTTTGTTTCAAATATATATTATATCCTGTAGTTAATGTAAGGATCGAAGAGTCACAACGAAGTTTTTCAATTCATGTCTAGCATTTGCAAACCATCTCTTTCAGCTGCGTGCTGAAATTCTTATTTTGGTGTCCAACTGTTTCCTTCAGGTATGAGTAGGTCTTCCAATACATCGTTGATATGGAGGTTACAGTCGATTGCCATTCTTATAATATCGTCGAGTATCTTTCTAAGCGTATGGCCAATCTAGCTCCACTGACGTCTAAGTATCTACATTTGAACGGGTATTTGGTGGGTGGTGTTCCAAAGATTGATGTTAATTATTTTTTCAGACCAGAATATTCGTAACATTCTGCGAAGACATCTGCTTAGAATCACTTGGATGGCACTGATGTGTTTTTGTGTAGCATTCCAAGATTCACTGCTTTTCAAATTTGTATGAAATATACTAACAAAATTTGTTTTAATTTGTGTTCTTCAATACAAATTTTAAACCTTTCACCTTACAAAATGATTCCCTAACCTTTAAATGGCTGAACTTGAAATATGAATTGAACTGCGGCAATAGTTTTTGTTCTAGTATATATAAAATTGCAAATTTGAGTTCCAAAGGCTAAAAAAATCTCCTGGAAAGCTCTAGAAAAAAACGAGGCAGACCGCATGTAGACGATTTTAGTAGTTTAGGGGATTATTTTTTTCAGAAATAAATAAAATATACTCAATTAAAAGAAAATCAGTAGTTTTATTTTAACCCTTGATATAAGAATATATTACGCGCTCAAACCAAATATTTTATGCACAGTTTTTAATTTTTGAAAAACATAGGTGGATGTTGCATTTAGGACGATATCTATGTTTGTCGGATTTTTTTTCACAATTTCCAAGTTTTTTTTTTAGCACCATTGTGGACTTTAATACTAGCTACTACTCACTACACGAGAGCCACCGGATGGCTGTTCAGCAAATGACGGACGACCAACCAAACGTGATGAAAACACCGGCCTCTTTTGCAATTCTTGAGCGAAATTCTTTAACTAACCTTGTAAATCGACAATTTCTTAGTTGCTATTCCAAAAGACAAGGAGAAATATTGATTAAATTCTATTCCGGTAAAAAATGTTGCAACAAATTTTGTTCGACCAAATCACTAAGACCGTCTACAGAGAGAGGGTGTTCACAAAAATCTCCATTTAAACAAAACTGTTGTTTGATTTACTTTTATACCAACGTGTTATGAAAGTAAACTGTTCAAATACTTAACGAAAAACTCGAATTCAATTCAATCATTTAAACGTATAATTTTTTTTAATTTTAGTTTTCACTAAAATCACAATCAATTTCCTTGCCATTTTGCATAAAAGTTCTGACTAGAATGATTCTTTCTGCCAAACTATTTTATTCATCAAATTTCAATCGGTTCTGTTATTTTAAGAATTATGTATTCATTTTAATACTTAAGGGTGCAAGAACGTAAAGTCTACTGAGTTCCAAGTATTAAAAATAATGAATTTTTGTTTTTCACTACCCGTTTTGTCTGTTATGGAATCTGAAAAAGTGTATAAGAGAGCAATTGATGCATTTGCACCATTGAAAAATATTTAATGATATTCGTACTCGTTATCAATGAAGATAAACCGAGTTACTACTAAAATTATCTCTTAATGCGAGCAACATAATGAATTTATAAAATTTTGCAAATCAAACGAGACCGTTTTACAGGTATAAACTCAAATAAATTAGCCAATATCAATTCCCAGCAAAAATATCCGGTGACTGGAAGCAGGTTTGTAAGGCAAAGAGAGAGAGAAAGTCTCCCTTACCAACCTGCTACCGGATTACATGATTTTTGTATGAGATGTCCCACTTGGTAGGTCTCGGACAATCAGCTTCTTTTTAATAAAGTATTTAAAAAAGAATATATACATACATATGTATGTAACTTTTAGTTTTTCTTATAATTTTTCCACAGACTTTGGCTTACCAGAAAATAAACGAATTAAAAATACTTTCAACAGAGCACCACTTCTCTTTGCAAAACTCAAATATCAACTAATCCACGCTGCTCGATTATTCTCGTTAAAAGCAGCCTGAAATAAATTAAATCAAGAAATGAATGTCACTGGAATATGTATGGGACTCTCGCTCGCTTACGTTATTGCATCCTCGTAAGCGAGGGAGGATGCATGTCATATAGAAAAAGAAAAATTGATGTACTACATGCAAGTGGTTGGCTTCCATTAACAACATCCACGGCTGCGCTGCAGCGAAGCACATTTAGAAGACATGATACTATTTTTGCTGCCTACCGGTACCAAATTTATTTTTGATGGGTCGTTAGCAAATGAGTAAGTTAAAAATAATAAAGTACTCGTACACAAAGTTTTAAAAAATTTACAATAATAAAATTATTGCGATAAACGGAAGGTTTTTTTCCCTTTGATTGCTTAAATTATATTCAATTTCTTCATGTTACTTATATGGATTAAATAAAAAACCTGAAACAGATAGTTCTTCGGATAGAATTTTTTTGCTTTCCGAAATTCAGTAATCCTCTCGATGTTTCCTTAAAAAAATATTTTTGTTTCTCCATTTGCCCATTCTTATTCACACTAGCAAGCATTAAAACATTCTTAATTATTAGTTATCGAGTAATCTATCTTTTTTCGAGTAAGCCTGCTTTGGTAATCTGCAAATAAACCTCTTCGTCTGACTATATTATCCTTATATAAAGCATAGGTTAGACCTTCCAATGACCCGGACTTGAAAGACCTCGCGTTAGCCTAGGTAAGTAGTATAAATTCAAACAGGCATCTGCTAAATACGATCAGCGATTTCTAAGTAAATATAATATTTCAAATCATTAACATTTTTATTAATTTTAATCGCTTCCCAAAATTTCAGATTACAATACAACTCGTGGAAAATTTTAGGTGTAATGGCGGAAGTTTTTTTGAAAGGCCCACTAGTGAATGTTGTAACAGAATAGAAAATATTAAACACATTTCACTTGCATGCCATGCAAAAACATTTAGCGTATAACCCACAGGAAATACCATCATGGTACGAGTTCTTATCACCAAACAATAACGGTAAACGAGTAAGGGTGTAAGAGTGCTGCACACATACAACTTGATAAACATAAACAATACAAGAATAATAAAAAAGGGCGATCAAGAATGGTTAGAAGGAAGCCTTCATATTTTGGCACGCTTTATTTTCTCTTATTGAAATTGATACACACTTATATGCAAATTATACTTTCAGAAATAAAAATGTAACGTTCTTAAGAAAACAATACAAATTTGTTTGTAAGCACAAACACTGGGAACAAAAACAATACCATTACTTAGCAAATGTTTTAATAATTTTTTTTAAAACAAATTCTGTTTTATCATTTTTCTTAACGTAGAACACCAATGAAAGAAAGTGGCGGGTGTAGAGAAAGTCTTTTATTTATATACATACATACATTTGCATGTGCTGCTAATGGTAGTTTATTTGTGTGTACAATGCATGTGTATGTACGTACATATGCCTAAAAGTAGGCCATAAATAATATTTTGCAAATCTCTGTATATGAAAAAGTATGAATAATAATCGTAAATTAGTGAACATTTGTGTAGACAGTGATTTGTTTTCCTTGTTTTTTTTCGCTTTACTTATTTTATTCATGGTTTCTTATTTTATTTCATTCGTTTTCCTGTTTTTTATTTGTTAGCTTATCATTAAAGGACTTTTGAAGCTTATCTAAATTGTTATGAATGAAAATTTACATACATAAAAATAATAAGTATTTTTTTAAGGAATGTAAAAAGAAGCTACTTTTCTTGATGTCTTCATTATTTTTAATTTAATGTACATCTATGCTTCTAGAGATTTATCTCTTTTTCTAAAGGCTTTCACTTTTCGAATCTGAAATTTGTAATAAAAAAGTACGTTTCATTTACTTGAAGTTAATTGCATTTCAGATCGGTTTTTAAAAATTTGTATTACCCATATTAAGGTACTCCGGGATAGGTGCTGAAATTAACCTTCACATTATTTTTTAGTGGCACGCAGCGTCAAATAAAACAAACTGCTTAAACAATGGTCAATGACAACATTAAGCCAACGTTTACGAGAAATCTTTGTACTGTGTGAAAATGTTTAGCACATGTTTGTTATTACCATTTTTGAAAATGTTCAATATAAATTATAGGATAATAAAATAAACATGGGTACTATTTTGCTACCAGAAATTCAAAACGGTTAGCGAAAGCGCAAGAAAATTAATTTAAAACAACACCCTTTTTTATTAAAAAAAAAACAAAATCAATAGAGTTAGTAATATCACGCCACAAACTTGACCATACAAGTGCAAACGGTACTGTGATCTACACGGTGGCGCAAATTTATTCACCCTATTAGAAGATGTTATAATTTTTTCGAATGGCGTCGTACGTCCATGATGGACCTCTTTTGAACTATACAGCAGCATCATCCAAACAAAATAGCAATGGAGCACTATACTCCGCAAGAAAAGCGTAGATTAATTGGCTTGTTAGTGCGTTTATGGGAATTGCTAAATTTTTAATTTTTTAGGTTTTAATCGCACTTTTTTCCAAAATTAATATTTTATATATTTAATAAAATATTAATATTATTTTATATATTTAGTAAAATATTAATAGATTAATAAGAAACAAATGGAATTTGATTATTGAGGTGTGTAGATAGTTCCTATGCACATTTCACTGTTGCTAATGCAGATCATCAGGGCACTTTACCCAAATGTCTCTTAGAAAAACTCTAGATATTATATTAAACCTTCATTAAAACAAGTGAAAAGTTTAAACAATATCAAAGCTGTAACAAGAAGGTTTAATATAATATCTCCAGTTGAACTAAAAAATGCTTAATAAAAACAAAGCAAAGAAAAATGAATAGCTGTCAAACTACTCTACTTAAGTTAAAAGTTAAAAGTGGCCTAACTTCAGTACTTTGCGTTGACGGACACGTACGGTATAGGACACAGCTCATAAGAAAACCTGTATTTTAATTTAGTTGCCAGTTGAAAAAAGCCACGTACATATAACGTATGACGGATTCTATGTGCCTCGGACTTAAGGGCACTATCACGCGTACAGTATAAGTTAACACAAATTAAGTTTTCAAGTTAATTATGAATATTCCCTCTTTATTTTATTTTTATTTTGATCTGCTGCGTTTGCTTTATTGTTTAATTTATTAAAGTTCAATTAACTGTGTCGTAATGGTCTGTAAATTGAGTAGGTTACTTTGTTGCGACACAAATAAGCAAATTCGTATTATTGTAATATTTTATTTGGTTTATTATTGCGACATAAAATTCTGCTAATGATAACATAAGTATTTATTATTATTTACTATTAAGCATTTTTGTAACTTTAAATTATGAAAATTTTTAATAAAGAAATCAGTCGTAGTCAAGTACTCGAACAAATAAGTGTAAAAATTTATTTAATTGGCGCCCAACAAAAAGGGATTTAAAAAAACCCTCAAACTTTTTTTTTAAGAAACCCTCAAGTAGTGTTTTAAAACAAACTAAAACAATCAAAAAATTAAGTGTTAAATTTAAGCAAAAAGCTAAAAACTTAAACAACAAAATTAACTTTATTTGAACACTCTAAAAATAAGTGACCAATTCGAAACAAAATAATTCGAATAAATGGTAAAACAAAATAAAATATTAAAAGTTTAAACAAAGTGAACATTAATCAAAGAAACTCAAACAACAAAGTGAACATCAATTAAACACTCAAAAACAAGTGACCGATTCGAAACAAAATAATTCGAATAAATAATAAAACAAAAATAAAATATTAAACGCTTAAACAAAGTGAACATTGTTGGAACATTAATTGAACACTCTGAAAATATTCGAAACAAAAATATTCGAAACAAATCAAAATTAAGATAACAGTAATAAAAGCAAAATAAATTTACGCAAGTAATTATTTAAGTTAAAGAAGAAAATCAACAGTGGAAGATATCAAGTCTAACCAAGAATCCAGAAATTTTGTACAAAGAAAATTCAACAGCAGATAATAACAACTCAACGCAGACAACAACAATAACTCCAATCACAACATAGCAACGGCAAATACCACAGAGATGACGATTCGTATAACACTTTTATTAATCATCTTATCGCCTATTGCTCAGGGCGAGGTGAAAATATTGGATTATACCAATTCACAAGTGGTGGCAATCGATACTGGTATTGCCAGACTTCAGACAGGCTCAATAAAATTAATACATGTGGTCGAACTCGATAATTACCAAAGGTTTATTAATGATGTCAAAGAGACATTGAGGACAAGAGTTGATACATCCCATCCCCTACATCCTTTCCTTATCCATGAAATATCCCAATTACAAAATAAACTTAATGCATTGAAACCTAGACATAAGAGATCCCTAAATTTCATTGGATCGGCATGGAAATGGATTGCCGGTAATCCAGACCATGACGATTTTGAAGTTATACAAAATAAAATAAACAATGTTCTTAGAAATAATAATAAACAGGTTATTATAAATAAACTATCATTGGATAGAATGAATGAATTGACGGTAAAAATGAATCAAATAATCAAAGTTGTCCAAAGTGACGAACGAACTCACGGAAATTTGGAGATAACAAAATTGAAATATAAATTGGAAATTATAAAAGATGAAATGGTAAACCTACAATATGCTATTCATTGGGCCAAAGTTGGTGTTATTAATTCATTCATCCTATCTCATGAAGAAATGGAAGTAGTGAGAAAAATTTTTGAAAATGAAAATATTCCTTATTTAAATTTGGAAGAAATCTTGGAATTTGGTGAAATAAGAATAGCTTCCAATGGAAATTCTTTAATTTATATTGTAAATATTCCAACAACATGTAATGAATCTTGTAATAGAATTTTAATAGAGCCTGTAAAAATTGGTAAATTTGCTAGTAAGATTCAATTTAATGAGATTTTGGTATGTGACAGACAAATATTTGGTATAAAGAATAAATGTAAGAACTTAAATAAATTGACAATATGCAAATATAGCGAAATCGAGGATGTCAGTGAATCTGAATGCCTCCCGAACTTAATACGCAGCAAACCGTCCAATTGCACGTTAACGAACAATTTCCATATAGCCACTGTGCAGGAGATCCTTCCTGGGGCACTCTTACTGAATCAATTTAATGGCACGATTTTCATTGGTCGAGAGCCATTTGATTTAAACGGTACTTTCCTCATAAGATTTCACAATGAAACAGTATCGGCAGACGGTAGGGTTTTTTCGGGTTCGGAAATTAGCTTTGCTAATCCACTACCAGCCGTTGTGCAACCAAAGGCAGGAGATCCACGTGTAGAAGAAGCTCTTACCCTGGAGTTGATCAAGGAAATGCACGTCAATAATACAGAAGCGATCGAGCTTTTGAATGTCGAGAGCAAAATGGGTGATGTAATAGCCTATGTTTTAGTGATCCTCATGATTACTGTCTTATTGTCCGTCAGTCTGAAAAAATCATGTTGCCCAAGGAGTTCACAATACCCAGCAAGAACCTATGTTAATGCTTCATTACCATTGGGAGAAATTACTCTGAGCGGAAATGAATCTAGGGAACAACACATAACAAAAATTACGCAGATACCATACTTTTGATTGGGACAATCAAATTTTTAGGGGGGAAGAGTTAACACAAATTAAGTTTTCAAGTTAATTATGAATATTCCCTCTTTATTTTATTTTTATTTTGATCTGCTGCGTTTGCTTTATTGTTTAATTTATTAAAGTTCAATTAACTGTGTCGTAATGGTCTGTAAATTGAGTAGGTTACTTTGTTGCGACACAAATAAGCAAATTCGTATTATTGTAATATTTTATTTGGTTTATTATTGCGACATAAAATTCTGCTAATGATAACATAAGTATTTATTATTATTTACTATTAAGCATTTTTATAACTTTAAATTATGAAAATTTTTAATAAAGAAATCAGTCGTAGTCAAGTACTCGAACAAATAAGTGTAAAAATTTATTTAATTTATATACTAACTACGATCCAGTATTGCGATATTTGTTGAACGTTTAGCACGCGGTATTGACACAATTATTGTAAATATTTTAAAATCCAGGAAAAGGATCGCGATCCAAATATCACAATATATGTATGTACATATGTATATTGTATTTATAGCTTTCCCCTAAAGATTTGTTATATTTATCAATAAAAAAATTAATTTCCCTGATATTGAACGAAATAGAAATTTTTGTACTCTTTTTCAGAGAAATCATTTTTTGTTGTGAGCCACAATTAAAAAAGAAACCCCAAAAGGAAGTTAGTTTGGCTGGATTCGCCCATATGTGATTGGCAAGTTTTTTCTCTCCTTCGGAGAGAGAAATGATTTTGTTCGGACAAGTCTCAACTTGTATTGCTTTAATTTTGAGTGTTGTCCACACAAAGTTGAACTGAGTTACCACATATTATATTGCTTCGAATGCGGGCTTACAGCAAGTCTTTTTCGCTTGATTTGGCTCATCAGCTTTTTACAGAAGCATTTGCCATTCATAATTTTTTCTACACAATTTGAAACATATTTTTTTTTATTTACATATTTCATATGGTAGCTTTGATATTCTGGAACATTTTATTTTAAATACAAAATTTTTTCCGAGCAAAAACTTCATCCGAAACAAATGCGTGATATATGAACTGTACTATGCTGCTGTACATAATTAATCTTCCGTTGGAATAGGGAGAGACTTTATCATCCCAAAACCAAAATCCATTTTTCTAATTTTCAAATATTAAAATAAAAAGATAATTTTAAGAATTAGTTTAGTTGTAGAATTTTTGAATTATAGTATGTTGTAGAAGTCATAAGTTTTATGATATTAAGGAAAAAAGTAGGACGAGTTTTCAAAAATTTTCTGAAACTATCACAAACTGCTTAAGAAACCACACACACAGCAAAAATAATTGTAAAATCAACTAAAGCAAGGTTGATTCAATTAGTTTTGTTAACAATTTTGCTTCATATGCATTTCATGTTAATTTAACATAATATTAAAGGTAAAATTTAAAATGTACAATGCACAGATTCCAAATCTTGAAGGAACATTAATGTAACCGTAGTAGTAATTTTATTGATATAGTAAAAAATTTGAAAGTTGCCCAGTATAATATTTAGAAACTATGATTTTTTTATTACAAAAAATTCTAATTAAAATTTCTATTTACATGGCTGTGCAATGAGTATACGATCAGTTAAATTCTTCTCCGAACTAAAACAAAGCATATCCCTTGTCTTAGCATGTTACTGACAATAAAGTTTTATAATTTTGTAGACTACTGTATTTATTTTATTCAAAACAATTTCCAAGATTAAAATAAAAAGAGCACTTAGATTTCCCATTTAAAACACATGGCGCAATATAATGCGCCTATCTTAAAGTTGGTTAACTTTGGGAATAACACGCTTTTTAAATTTTTTCCAATCACATATTCGACTGTAAGTCGAATGTAGGAAGCTTAGTATATGTCTGAGCGATGTTTCTAAACTAAGCCTGTCAGCCATTAACATTTTTCCTTAAGTCTCCTCTAAAAATTGGCCAGCGCAAATAAGAACCCCTAATCATCACATATAATGACGAAGGGAATGGTAATTTTAATAAATATGTGTACTACAATGCCTTTTGGACACATAGTAAGTATATAGTTTTAAATTTTATTAAATAAGAAATCATCTTAATATTATTTCAAAAGGTTCGAATTATTTAGCACAAAAGCTTTATTTTATTATTTTTCACAGGTTGGCAGCACTGCTTGCTAAACAATCGTTTGCTCAAACTGACATTCTTTTAAAAGCCGCAGTTTTCTTTTGATCGTCCGTTCCATTGTTTGCGAAAAAAATAGTTAATTCGTTTTTCTGCTTGTGAAAATCCTTTAAAATAAATGTGTATCAACTTATGTACATATGTCAGTTCTCTGTAAATAGCTAAATAATATTGTTAAAAAGTTAAGTATTCGAATACCTACATAATGTAATAAATTTAATAAAAATTTATAATTAAAAAAATTTCTAGCCAATTCTAAGGTTACAAAAGGTGAGGATATCAGGCATTTTGTTTTCGTTCAAAAAATAATTGAATTATATAAAAATAAGTTAATTATGCTCAATAATTAGCAAAATGTAATATTAAATGTATTTTTGTTTGAAAAAGAAGCAAAAAGAAAAATAAGAAATGTGTGTTTGCAAAAAAAAATAATAATAAATAACGGGACGCGTAACATAGTTGTTGTTATTATTGAGTAGTCGTCATAACAAAAAGTGTAATTACTGTTGAGAAGAGTAAAATGTTATGACGTCATAATAACAATATAATTCTCGGTTCAACGGTAACGGTTTAATAAAATGTATAGAGAATTTTGTTGCTGTAAAGAAATTCTTAAACGTAAGTAAGTAAATTCAAACATTTTCATTCAAATATCATGTAGTGATACTATAATAATAATGATATTAAAAAATAAAAATAATATACATACATAGTATGTATGTATATCAAAAAATTTATCTTTATTAAATGTTTTTCTTTGAAAATCGAGAAAAAGTTGCGTACTACTATAATCAAGTTTTTTTAATTTTGAAAACTATACGATTAGTGTTGCGAGTGGATCTGTAATAAGATAATCGTATCGTCAAAATAAATAAGTATAAAGAAAACTTTTTGAATTTTCTATTCCGTAACTTTTTTAAAGGTATTCTCCTCTATTATACTCGTATATGTAAATGACAATAATTTTTGTATTGTTACTGATTAGACATATGTACATACATACATAAGTCAGCTGTTCAGAAGCAAAATCCTAAATCATGGTTATAAAATTATACACATATGTATGTACATGTGAAAGCAAATACATAACTAATTATGTATGTATGCATGTATAAATAACAGCATTTACATTTTTACACATCTTAAATGTTTTTATTGTGAAGAATTAATAAAGCTCAGAAAAAGATTTTTGTATGCATATTTTGCAAGGTTGAATCTTATTTGTTTTTCTTTCATTCTACTTTGAGATTTTTGCTTCTTTTAAAGGATAAGTTGTATTGTACAAAGACCAAACTTTTCAAAACGTCGCACTGTGTTCCCATATCAGGAGAGTCAATATTAAATAAACTGTAGAGGTTATAAAACGTGTTTCTTCATGGATTAATAAATAACAACTAATAATACTCCATTTTATTTTTTTAATGAAAAGGTCCTACAATATGAGTTATAGCACTAATCCATATTTACTCGTAAATAAAGGCAGTTAAAAATTAGTATGTTACTTTGATGCATAGATAACAATAACGACCATTTAAATTTTAATATAAAAGTGTAGCTAGGAGTCCCTACAGAACTATGCAATTTGGTGTAAGGCTTTACTTAGTTCTGGAAATAATAAAATTTGAAAATTAACGTATCAAGTTTGAAAAAATAGAAGCATTTTAAATTTACATTTTTCTGTGCTGGATTTTCATAAACAGTGTAAACTTTAAAAGGAAAGAGGGCAAAATATATACACATTTTTAGATTTTTAGTTATTATCAATAGCGAAAACTTGAAATTTAAATTTATATTTTTCTGTGGTATTGTTTAATAAGCAGTGATAACGAAATGTGTTGTGAAGAAAGAGAAACTAAGCCAGTAGACTGATGGTGAAGTAAGAAAATGAAAAAAACATGATTGATTATGGAGTCTTGATATTAAAAAACCTCTCATTTACCTAAATGTTCAATATGTGTTTAGTATAATATCTTTAGGTTGTCTAAGAAATATTTGTGTTCCCTGATGATCTGCATTAGCAACAGTGAAATGAGCATAAGAACTCGCTATACCCCTCAATAATCAATTTCAACATGTTTTTAATAAAACTATTAATATTTTCTATATTCATATATAAAAAATATTTATTTTAGGAAAAAGTCCGATTAAAAATTAAAAAAAAATTGAGTTATTTTTTTTTGCCCATAAACGGTCGGTGTTGTTAGTGAAGCGTGAATTTCGTCGTCGATTTCCTAATAGTATCGCACCAATTGGGCCAACATTACGGTGCTTAGCTTGTCGATTCGAACAGACTGGAACCACAAAAGACCTTGCGGGGTGTTGTCACCAACGAAATAGACGCTACAGGGTCACAATAACCAAATTCCTACTGCCAAAATCATATGAGAGAGACTTGGTGAATTTTTAATTTCAACAAGACGATATAACCGCACACACACCACGAGCCACAAAGGATGTTGTGAATGAAGGCTGATTAATATTCCGCCACCTTGTAAATGTTTTCCCTTATTTTCCCTCCGCTGCCTGCGCGGTGTGGCCACGGTATCAGTACATGTCACTACCAATAAACTGATATATCAGATTAGACTTACATTATAGTGTCCGGACTCCTCGCTAACGATGCCATATTGATATCATTAACGT
This sequence comes from Gymnocheta viridis, assembly GCA_956483585.1. Taxonomy (NCBI): domain Eukaryota; kingdom Metazoa; phylum Arthropoda; class Insecta; order Diptera; family Tachinidae; genus Gymnocheta; species Gymnocheta viridis. Next base: position 64,871,597 of record OY101443.1, on the reverse strand, counting down.
GGAAAAAACCCGAATTTACTCGAGCACTGACATATACTGTTTTGCTTCTGTTCAACAAAGAGAAAAACTACTAAAGTCTTTAAGGTACGCTTTTTTCACTAGTTATGGAACAGGAACGTCTCAGACAATTCGCACAATGTTTCTCGCTGGGTAAATCAAAAAATTGTTAATAACTTCCAAAAATAAAGCGAAAAATTTAAATATTTTGTAGGTTTTAAAATTATTGGGATTCTTTCGCTTAGCAATAAAATTTGAGATAAAAGTGTCATAGGTTATTTAATCGTGCTATTGCTTAGCAAATAAGTCAAGAGCCAAATTTATCCTTAAGGGAAGCCAATTTTTTATTTTATATATCACTGAAGCAGAAGTTGACTCCTTAGAAAAATGTTAGTCAGGGGATGTTTAAATACTGAAGGATACATACATTACAATCTAAGTACTTAGTTTCCTCGCCTACGATTTTATGCTGATGTCATTGATTATTATCCAATTACTTCGTTCCATATACTGCTAGGAAATTAATCGTTGTGTTTAAAATGACTATGTGTGAATAATTAGATTTTTGTTATTTTCATTTATTTCCTAGAAATGATCATATATATATTAAAGACAAGTTTTTTCGTAATAAAATAATAAAGTTAATTAAAAATGAATAATAATTTAACTCAATAAAGTCGGATCATTTCAATAATAGCTGCTAGTTAATTGGATTTAACTAAACTCTCAAAATATTTCATTGAAATGATTTACATAAAAATCCTTCTATAAAATACGCAATTATTTAAAATAATTCCCTTCTTTTTGACTATTTTCAGATATTGTCATGTATTTTCATATATCTTAATAGCACAATTATTAAAATAGGCACAACATTTCGACTCTTTCCCAATTGCAAATTTTCGCAAAACTCATTTCTTTTACTCAACGTCGAATGCCAACAATAAAAGTCATTCATAAATTACAAACCATTGCGCAATGATATAAAATACTTAAGGCCAGTAATAGCTTCAGAAAAAGCAATAAAGTTTATCATACAATTAAGAACGTATTACGCTGCTAATAGAATAATTAATGCAATTTCCCACAACATTAGACACATGAGGGCTTCGTAGCACTCACACACTCACACGCACACACTCACACGCACAATCCCGCCTAAGTATTTAACAACTAGCCAAGGGGTAAAACAAACAATAACAGCAACAAGGACATATAATACCCAAATACCAAATCAAGATTGCAAAATTAACCCCCGACAAACAAACACACTCTGTGAACATGTCTGCGCTATATTGTGAAATAAAACTTGACTACTAAAAAGGAATTAAATATTATTGTATTCAAGGATTTTATTATAATACATTTAGAAATTAGGATGCCAAGGGCGGGTTTTCGCACAATCTGTAACTAGTGCTTTCTTTGAGGCACACAAATATACATATATTTCAATGCAAAAGCATTTCTAAAAATATCTTGCAAAACCACATTCAAAGAACGTATTTTTCTCTCATTTCATTTATATATAATTTTGCTGTATACAAAATTTATCAACAACACCCCTTAATATAAAATATAAAACATAAAAAATAAAACTAAATAGATAGAAAACCAGCATCCTGCAATGGGACAGTACTCTCTGGTGTGTACGTCTGCATGTTTGTACTTCAATTGATGCTTTCAAGCTCAAAAGTTGGTTATTTGCTTTTGTATTTTCTTTGTGGCTGGTGTTTCGGTTGGAAATGTAGTTGATTGTTTTCGTTTTGATGACGAAGATGTCCTTTTTATGATACTTAATGAAAATGTCAAGGAAATTCCTGCTTTTTGGACGGAAACTGCATTTCTAGATATCGTCTTAACTATTTTACACCATAATGTGGGTTTCTCTAACATTCAATTACTCCTGATAACTTTTGGTTTGGGTTGAATCAGTGTAGCGTCGTTGATAGACAAACAAAAATCACAAACAACAATTTGTTGTTTAATGGCATGATTGCACAAATGGTTGAGTTAGCAAATTAATGAAGAAAAATAATATATAAAGTCTTTTTATAAAAAAGAAAGTTTGGTCTTTATTATTTGAATTTGCTTAAATTCCTTTTTTTTTCATAGGAACAGGTAAAATCTATTTAATTATGATTTCATAAAGACTTTTGATTTTCCTAAATCAATTAGATGATATTGTGCATATCAAGAACTTGGGCTTTTTTTTTATCTCAGTACTTTTTACGGCCAAACTGTTTGGATAGGGACTTCTCCTTAATTTCACGTTTATGTTTTTGTGCGGATTAATCTTTACATTAGTACGATTAACAACTTCATTTTATTCTTTAAATTTTACAATTTTTGTTATTCATTAGTTTTGCAAAATTCATTGTTACATTTATTAAACGTATTTTCTTTTTACAAGTTTATGGGAAGAATACGTTTTTTCTTAAGTCAGGTAAGCCCATTTTCACAACTCATCATTTCTTTTGGGTTTCCTGACTGTCAAGCTCATTATAAAATAACATAAACAAAATTTTGATTATATGGAGTTTGTTTACAGGCTCACCTTGTTAGATCTACAACCATACGACTTTTTTTCTACTTACTCTATACAGCTTGTCAAAAATAAATGACTCAACAGATGTTTTACCTAAAATGTTTCTTAATCCTATGTTTTAATCCTTTCTATATACATACATACTGCATATTGCATACATACATACGTGTCATAAAACATTTGTTTATAAAATATACAATATTTTATATAAAACTCAGCTAAATGTTTTTTGTTAATTAATTTGCTCAAATCAAATAATGTAGTGTCAAGTGGTCACACAAGTTTCTTAAAATAATGAGAGTAAGGATCACCATTTTTTATGTGTTTAATTCAACATTTTCATTAATTTTCTATAATGGTTAAATTTATTCAATGAAACAACTTAATTAAACAAATGAAACAATTTCATTAATTGAATAAAAAGGAAATCATTTTTATATGAAAATATTTAATTATATTTTTTAAACAATTTCTTTAACGATATGCAGCATTATGTTTAAAACAGTTAGATTTTGCTCAAGGAGCTCAATAGCACTAATCAAATAGTTTCACTCCATTTATGACACAGCTACGCAAATGAAGTGTATTTTTATTGATATTGTGGTGACAAAAAGTAAATTTTTTTACTACGCTGTACGCAATAACAACCAAAAAGGGTGAATTCATAGTTGGATGTCAAATTTTCTTTAATTGTTTTATATACATTAAAGTTGAAGATTTTCATAAGTTAACAAATTTAATTTAATTTAAAAGTGGTACACTTGTAACAAGGAGAACAAACGAAAGCAAAGTTCACCCTTCGAAACGACGCTATGCTCCTTAATTGGCTCCGACCGCAGACCTGAGTTTTGAAAAAGTCTTAGTGGGTCAGGGAGCTAAATGAGCACGCAATTTGTTTAGTAAGTTGTTAAAAAAAACTTAAGAAACCTTTTCGTATTTTTGAATTAGTTTAAAGAGGCCGCCAAACAACGTGCTCTCTGTGTAATTTTTATCGACGAAATTGATTCAGTAGGCGCCAAGCGTAGTAGTTTCGTATTACATCCTTCTAATCAAACCATCAATCAGCTTTTATCCGAAATGGATGGTTTCCATCAAAATTCTGGAGTTATAGTTATGGGTGCCACGAATGGATCATTTATGATTTGGATCTAGCGCCTTTGATACCCGGCCGTTTCGATGTTGAAGTGTGTTCTGTTGTCCTTATGCGTTCAAATATATTAATCGTTTTTGCGTTCAAATATATAAATCGTTTTTTTTTTAAATAATAGTTTTTAATATTATATTTTTTCGCCACAGTCAAATGTTTTTGACAACGTACTATGACTTTACAAAAACAAAGTGCTCGTGGTTTTTGTAGTGTTGTACTAATTGTAGTATTAAGTTCACCTGTATGAATTCCCCTTAATCACAACTTGGTTTGTTCGTTTCTATAATTTTTAAAATGTTTGTTTTGTTGTGTAACTTTTTGTAATTACCTCATTAATTTTTCAAATCTTTATACTACAAACACATTAATTGGAGTTATACGAATATGAATTTTGCTCACTGTATAAAATTTTTTTTAACTTCTTAGCAAATAGTCAACAATGATTATACAACAAATAAAGCTCAAACAAAAACTTAACTGGAATAGTGAAAAAAAAATTACTGAAAACTAATTTTATTTTAAACAAACGTCTGCTTAAATATGTTATAAAAATATATTTTTCCGCATTTTAAACCAAGACATATCATTTCAATTTACAGCTGCAGTGCTGTTAATATGTTATAGCTACTTGGAGTATGTCCCTTGTGCACCTTGCCATGGCATTGCGATGAGATAATTAGTTCACTGCCTTATGGCAGACTCGCTGATGATAGAAGATATTGTGGATTTAAGTCTCCTAATTCAATTTGAAATGATATTAAATGATGAAGTTCTAACAACCATATAAAGTACATACCTTTCACTAGTTCTACTTCCGCGAGTCAACTGATTACTTGACTTACCACCACGAATTACTAAGAATGACTTAAACATGTCAATACCAGAGACCGTAACAATTATTACATTTATAGTAAAAATAAAAATATAATTGTTATTTTACGATTTTTTTTGTCAGACGTGTTTGTCAGTTTCAGATTTTAATTTTTTTTGTTAATAATATTTATACGTAATTGTTGAACTGTTTAAGGTATATATTGAAATGAAAATTTTTTTTGGCAAAAACATTTGTCAGTTTCTGATTTTTATTTTTCTTGTCACAAACATTTGTCAGATTCTGAATTTGAATTTAATTTTTTTAAAAAGCAATTGTCATTTTTTAATTGGCATTTTAAAATATGATAACTTTATCAGTTTATATCAAAAACATTAGAATATGACAAATATTTCTGAATTAAAAATCAGAAGCTGACAAATATTTTTGAGAAAAAAATATAAATCATAAACTGACAAACATTTCTGAGAAGATAAAAATTAAATCAGAATCTGACGATTATTTCTGACAGAAAAAAATATAAATCCCAAAATGACAAATATTTTTGCAAAAAAAATCAAATATTTAAAAAGCATATGATTTTCTGAAAATATTTTGGATAACGACCAAAATGGTTTGCTTGAATTATCTCTCCGGTATTTTATTATGATTCCTTTTTTCCTTTGAAAATATAAGAATAATTATTCTTTTCGATCCCTGGCCAACACTTAGAAGTAATTGAGTACATGCAACACAATAAAAATTATATGTTCACTGTAGGCATTGAACTAGTGTATTTTAAATTGCTTTGTGTCTTAAGTCAAGTGTATTACTCACAGGTCTATTGCACATTTATTTTGTTACGCGATAAGAACTTGCTTTCACAAATACGCACACAATTAATAAATATCCATTTTGCTTCGCGAGAATATAAACGGATGATCATCTGAATATTAAGGACATTCTCTTCCACTATGCTTTTTAGGTCATAATACAGTTATTTATTCAATAGTAATAATATAACTATTTACTATAAACTTAGGCAGGTCGTATGTAGTCTATAACTATCTCTTAACAATATGTTACCAATTATATGCAAGTACATATTACTATCTATTATATTAACTGTTCATTGTAGTATATTTTTATTTGCTCAACTTTCCAACATTATTGCAATTCTGAATAAATGTTTTTAATATTTTTTCTAATTCGCAATTGATAAAATCTTCTTGTGCTTCTAAACCAAAATACCAAACATACAGCACTTATCTTTATGTGAAAATTACATGTCAACCGGAAAGTAGTTGTCAAGATTGCTAAGTCCTTATTTTCTTGGGTTTCAACTTAGTCGTTGTCTACACCTTACTTACCCTTGCCAATGGTATGCAAGGAGAAATATAAGTATGCACATAGAAAAGGCTTGTATGTAGATATATGTATGTGTTCTTAGAAATAGCAAATAAAGATTTTTTAAGGAGCAACACAAGAAAACGAAAATCACAATCCCAAAAGGAAATATTTTTACAAGGAAATGTGTAAACATTTTTCAACGAATCCGAATCTGAAAAATTCTCTACTGGTTATAATAAAAATACTGAGAACTCTATTCTATTATGCTACATGTTCTGCTTACTTGCGGTTGTCTCCATATTTACTTAAGAAAACGTTTTAGTAGTTTTTTTTTATTTTTAACTTAAGTTGTTTTTAGTCCTTTATTTTTTCCAAGTTTTTCAAATCGCAAGAGGTAAAAGAAAATCTTTACATTTTGCAATGTAGTTTTCGTGTCATATGTAACAGAAATACAAATGAAGAAATCAATGAAAACTTTATAACAAAAACACATACACTTCTGTTCTTACTCTTTTGGGTGAAACAGTGCAAAGATTCAAATACAAACACAAGCTCACAGCTGCAACTACCAATTATTTATACATTTTAAATAAAACATTAGCAAAGGATTTGTTTCTTTTCTCGGTGGTTTCTTTAAAAGAACATTTTCTTAGAATTTTAAAATGAATATTTTTCCTGTTCTTCATCGTTTATGTTATTGCGGTTGAGTAAAACTAATGTGTTTCTTAAGAAACATAAGAAAGCAAATGGAAGAATATAAAGAATGAATAAAAAAAGAAAAAAGTTTAAGAAACTAATTTTATACGAAGTCTTATAAAGGATTTACATTTTAAAAAATATTATCAAAAGAATTCCGGAAACTAATTAAAGGCTAAATTAAAGGGTATTAGTGGTGAAAGCAAATGCATATTACAAAGTAAACGAACAATGAAACCTATAAATTTTTATTAGTCTTTTCTGAAAGTATTATATGTGTGTTTAATTAGAAAATTTTTTTGCTAATACATATAAAACAAATGTTAGTTTTCAATACTTATTTGTAAGAGCAACTAGGTAATGCGATTTTCGTTAAGTAATGCGACATGTCTCATATGCGTAGTAGATTTTTGGAAAGAAAAAAATTGACAATATCAATTAAATTGTTTGATTTCCTTAAGTTCAGAGCTTTAGAAAAATTTATTGATGTTTCAAATCTTCTGAGAATATACAAACAAGTGTGAATAGAAATTTTTATACAAAAAAATGGAAGCTGCTTATTTATTGTCATGTCCTTATGTCAGTTCATCAGTTTATAGCACCGACTCCACCAATTTCTATCACTTGGCAATTTTAGCATATAAATGATTCTGGAGACTGTTATGTTGTTTGGAATCTTGACTGTGTGCTTGTGATTAATATGGCCGCAAAAAAATATTGCAGCATGTATCAGCGCGTTATCTGGTTCTAAACTACAATCATTGCCATACAAATCAAATCAAAATAATATATAGTAATAAATAAGAGCTCGCGTAGACGACATGTTTTTTATGTCTGACTTGTCACCGTTGTGACTCATATGTAATTCTGCAGGTCTGTCAAAATTGTTATTTTACATTGGAATTATCATATATGTTCAAAAACGTTCATATACAATTACGTCTGACATTACGAGTTTGAGCCAGAAGTTAACGTCCACAGCCATTATTAGATAAAGAAATGGACCATCGTTCTTCCTTATCGTTACCTTCCATGTTCGCAGTCATATTAATCTTATTATGTAGATTTCCGGTAATACTTTTTATCACAATAAAAACAGCTGATGTCAGAAGGTTTGTCAGATCAAAACAGAACAGGCTCTATTTGAAATTCTGTCAGATGATTTTGCACAATAGTTTTACATACGTATACGACATTTACATGCGTATTTTACAGTGTGAAATTTGACAAGTCAAATACAAATACATGTCTTCTACGTGTGGCATAAGTAAATTTATGCAACTATGCGTATACATTTTGCTGAGAACAAATCATATATCTGTACTGTTAACTGTATTCCTGCCCTTAAAACATGTCGGCCGTGGAAGTATGGTATCCATCCACAGTTTATGACCGCATGGCTTAAACGTTTTCGCATCGCTAAAGTTTACTTCATTAATATCGTCCTTCCCTCATTTTTATTCTTTCAAAAACATTAAAATTTTAGCTAAATACCTTCGCTGTTCTTTATCCAATTAATTTCAAAATAGCAAAATAGTAAAGACATTCTGATTAAGTCTATAACTTGGCGGAAATATTTATCAAGTCTTTCTTTAGAAAGCTCCCCAATCGGCAATAAGTCGTGTTAAATAAGCGTTTTTCCATAACCATAGTATTTACTGAACTCTTGACGGCATATTCCCCCACAGCATTTTTCATTACTCAATTTTTTTTACTTCATTAGTGGAGCGAACACATTTTGTTGCATTTATCTTTCTGCATGCATTTTAAATCATTTTATTCAATCAAAATCTACTTTTGTAGTGAGTGCAGCAGTTTCTGGATCAGAGGAAAATCTCATTGCAGTGCTTTTAAAATTTAAATTTTCTATTTCTTCCTTTGACCGATCTTTCATTATACCTATTTTTATATTTTGCTATCTTTTAGAGTGAGGACCAAAGTCCAAAGCATAACGTAATTTAAATATGCGCTTTATTAAGCGAATTCTAAAGGAAACTTATGGGTTAATTGGCTAAAGTCCTTTGGTGATTTTGTTTTAGTTGGGGCTTAAGTAAATTTTTTCTTAATCATTATAAGTACGATGTGATCAATCTCTTGATAATGGAATAATAAAGATGCATTAGCGTAGCTAGACCTTTAACGAAGAAGAAAATTCTGTCATATATAAGAAGGTAAAAATACTTGCTATGTTGCTGTCTCAGCATTCCGCAGGAATCTTTATCTACACTAATACAAATATCTAGATACTATATTTTCTACTAAAAGTTAAATATAAGCTAATAAAAACTCACTACATGTATCAAGTTGTTCGCAGAGAATAAATAAAAATGGCCACATGTTTCTCAAGTATCCACTTGACGCAGTGACGCCAAAAAATTTTCGCCGCCTTCTCAAATAATCTGCCACAGTGTTTCGATCCACAAAACTCAAGAAGAATATTAAGAAAGAGCAGAGAATAAATTTTCATCAAGTTTTAGAATAATAGGACTAATTTATGTAAAACACATCGGTTAAAATTTTGAGAAGAACTGCAACTTCTTGCCTAAACTTTATTGATTTTCTATCACAAATTGATTGCAGATACTTTTTTGCCATGGACAAGACCTGATATGCTCCATTCACCTCAATTTGTTCAATCTCTGTTGAAATGTAAATGAATTTATTTCCTTAATATTGTTTGTATAAGCGAATAAGAACTAAAGTAGATTAAAACTCCTAAATTAAATAAAATTAAAAAAATAAATAATTCCTGTGACACAAAATTGAGATTCTCCAAGAAAAAACTATATTCTAGTGAAAATTACTAAAGAATTGTGTCCTTACAAGTTTTTCCAAAGTTCATGATCTAAATATGAATTAAAATCGAAAATAGCTCATACAGTCTTAAATTCTCTTATTAAAATTTTGCAAAGAACTCTTAAAATATTTCCGTTTTATTTTTAAGAAATTTGCCTTAATCATTTAAAGTGAATCGTCACTGTCATAATTTCTGTAAATCAAGTATCTAGTATATTAAATAAACTCGTGCATATTGCTACACTTGTCTTTAACCCTTAAATAACTTCCGTCACCCACAATCGCTCTTTGCAATCTTCAGGCACTTAGCACAAATAATAATAATAAAAAAAATGACGACGAAAAGGAAGAATATGTATTTATTAAATAAATTTTGCTCTAAAACGCCTTTTAACCATTAACTCAATTATTACAACCTACTTACACAATATCTTTAACATACGCACTCCATGGCACAGGATTCTTAAGGAGCAATAACAATAAACCAAACTCCCCATTATTGTTATAAATAGAGTATGTGCTTACATATTTAAAAATCTGTACATACAAATATGACACAAGATGTCAGGCAGCTTTGACAGCTGTTAACTGATGCTAAATATCATGCAACCCTTTTCTGCGGCTCAAATCTCTATTTCACTCTTTCATCAATTCAGCACCATCCTGCAAAATAACGACAGGATGATGATGTGTCTTAAAAGTAATAAAAAATAAATAAAATATAGCATTCAAACAAAAAGTTTATAGAGGAAGTTACGTTGCATGTAAGAGGTGTAGAAAGGATTGTTACTGGATGTTATGAGTGTTTTACTTTTATACGCTCTTATTGACTCGTATCTTGATAAGATTAATCAAATTTTCATAACATTAAAGATGAAGATGACAAAAAAAAAAGCATTACAAAAAGGAATAATAATGAATAAAACAAAAGAAAATATAAAGTAGCTAGAAATATGCAGCGCCACACACAGTTTCATTAAGGACATTCACACTCCCTTACAATGGAAGTACAACGTAATAATAATTATTTAATTAGAATTTGTCTAGAAACTACTTTCAAAAGATGTTTAACCCTTTTTTTCTTGAATGCCTTTATTATTTTGTGACAGTTTCTAAAAGATTTAAAAGGAATTATGTTCATAAAGCATTCAACGTAAGACGTCTTACCCATAATTGTTTAAGAAAAGCGTAAAAGAATTATGATGTTAAATGTGAATTACAAAAAACAGTGAAGCATTATTAATTGTTATTTAAGTCAATATTTATAAACAGTTGATTGAAAAAATTAAAAGCTTTGCATGCACAAATACACATATTTTAATTTATTTTGAATTTTGTAGCATACTTTTTGGATGACCGCTTGGTTATATTTGTGTGTGTGTTGCTTCAACTTCAAATTGTTACCGCCAATGGGTGGTCCTTCCAATTGCCAAAGCATATGAAAAAAGTGTAAAGCTAAGTTTAGACGATATGTTGAATCAGCATATGTATGCTAACACTCATATGCTTGAAAATAGTAAAAAATGCCTCTATCAGCATATTCAATATGTTTGGCGTCTACATGATATGTTGAAAGTAGCAAATTTTTTTATGTCAGCATATGTAAGCAAATGAAATGTCAACATAAGAGTTAGCATACGATTTTTGTGTTTATACGATATGTCGATTTTATTTGGTGGTACATATGCTCAGTCGTATAAACATTTGCTTGTGAAATTTGTGAGTTTGGCAGCACTTTTTAATTATTTTTCAACTTATGTAATTATACGTATAATTTTTGCAATAAAATTTATTAATATAAATAAAAAATTAACATAAATGATGTCGTAGGAGGAAATATCACTAGCTATTGCAAATCTCACCAAATACAAAATCGAGATAAATTAAGATATAAACACATTCACCACATCAGGCTACACGGGTACATGGCTACAAATGTTGCTGGCTTTTTTAAAAAATTTGCAACTTTTTGCGGGATTTCGCGTTTTTTCCAATGTGGGTTGCTTTTAAAATTTTTTATTGTGTCATCGACTTTTAAACGATATTAAAAATTTTATTCTTCCCAATAATTGGAAGTTATTGCAAATTTTTGCCATTTTTGTAGTTTTTTGCGATTTTTTCACATTCCTTGCATTTGTAGCTCGTTTCAGAAGATTTTACAGTTTTTTCTAAAGTTTGCAACTTTTGGCGTAATTTCGCGTTTTTTGCAATGTGGGTGACTTTTTCTTGTTTCGTCGAATTTTAAATGATATTAAACATTTCAATTTTCCCAATGATTGGGTTTAGGCATGAGGCGCATATGCATACGAATTTGGCATATGCTGAAAAGCTTGCATACGCCTTTCAACAAATAACATATCTGTCAGCATACGCAGTAAATTTGTTAAGCACAAATAATATTCTGTTTACACGATATGCTGATATTGCCAACATACGTTTGTTGGTATTGTTAACAAAGTGCTAGCAAATGCTAATAAACATACTTATGCTGAAAAAATTTTGCGTTTACACGATATGCAAGCACTTGTAACAAATTTTTCAGCATAAATATGCTGATTCAACATATCGTCTAAACTTAGCTTAAGACCAAGAGTTGTGATTCAAAAACTATAATTTTCGCTGCATTAACTAACGTCGAAATTAAGAGTTTTAAGAGGGCTGGCTAAATGCAATCAACCCAAAAGAATCTTCGCATTTGAATTAAAAAATGTGTTCTGAGAGACTCCTAAAATGTTTTTGGTATAAATTTTTATTTTTCCTACTGGAGTTATTTTTGTTAAAAACTTTTCCTATATTTTAAATTTGTTCCTTTTCCTTGCTCTTTTATATTTTTTGATTTGAATTTTATTTACAACTTCTGGTTTTTTTCTATTATTCTTCTTTTTGTGATATATAAGGTTACCGAAAAATAAATCTAAAAATATTTTTATAAGCATTAAATATATGAAAATATGCTCCTATAATTGAAAAAATATGCATCTTAAAAAAACAAAATGGCTTGTTTGAAAATAATATATGTATTTTTTATATAACAATTAAATAACATTTGCATTTACAAAAAGATTAATACAAAATAAGTAGAAAAACATCTGAATAAAAACTAAAAATTTCAAGTTATCTATGTTTTTTTTCAGGCACTAGTTCAAAGATAAACATTCATTAAAAGTGAACGCTTTTACTCAAATTGCTCTCAGTTCTTGAGGAAGAAGACCGAAGTAGTTTGAAATATTAAACAATTAATAAAAATACCTCTAATAAAGCAAAAAAGAATGAATTTTTATTTGAAAGTTTATCTCTGACCAAGATCCTAAAAAACACCAAATTAATTCAAAACACTTAATAAAGTCGATTAAAAAAGTACTAAGCTAATAAATTGAATTTCTATAAAAATTTGTATAAAGTAACACAATCTATTTATGGATAATTATTAATAATCATTGAATTAAATTGTCTATTAAAATAAATGTCATATATTTGAAGAAAGTTTTCCCAAGTTTACTGATGAAGTAGGAGTATATTTAAAAAACACTTCCTTCACATCATTTCTTAAAACTGCAAAATAAAGATTAGAAATGAGATGCAGAAGGCAAATATTGATTAATGTAGAGGATTTGTAAGCGACCATCAATATTTATTTAGTTAATTTAATGAACGTATATGAGTTGTTAACGCTTAAGAATATATGTATATGGGTTGTCCACGATTACATATTTGAAGGACTTTTCAGAAATCAAATCCTTGAAAAACGAATGGTTGTTTATCTTGATAATCACCTTCTGCTACATCGAGTCAGTCTGAGGGATGCGCCTTTGACTCTGGCGATTTAAAAGTTATAGATGGTTGTCAAAAGTTGGAATTTCGGATACGAATAAAAGTGTGTAGTATGTGTAAGGGGCTTTCGCTTACTCTGGAGTTGAAGCTAGTCCAGCCTTCTTTTACGTACAAATTTAAATCACTTTTTGTTGTTTTATGTGCTTTGATCAGGTTTTATTTCTTTATATCGATCACAATTCAGTATTTAGGTTTATCTGAGTAACACTGGTGATACTTGAGTAGTTTCTTCCCCCTCGTTCTCTCCCTCACTCAACTAGCTTTAGCTGTTCTCGAATGGTGGTCCGGAACCTGTCTTGACTTCTAAAAAAACAAAACAGAAACCAATGATTCCAGGTAACATCCTCTGAGAATTCTTTATCCCTTCGCCCTGAGCAAGTGCTCTGTCCACCGTCGTGACTAGATGGAAATCAAGTCAAAGCAAATCAGATACAAATCTTCGTGCTAGTAAACTATTTCTCATTGCTCTGCATATTACTAAACCAAACTTCTATTTGAACCCTGACTTGTATTGTGCACTTGAATTCTACAATCACTTGCGCTATGGCCACCACTTACGCTTATGTACTATAACCGCTTTTATTCTTTCTTATTACTTTAAAACACTTGGTCTTACCAAATTTATCAAATACGTTTTCTTTTATACCATCAGCAGGATACAGTTTTGTTGCTTTGCAATGCCTCCGAAAGGACTTCCCATGATGGATGTCCGATGAGATGGTGTTGATATACTTACCTACGTACATATGTTTGTGTCTTCGTTGCTGCCTTACAACATATTGCCTGCTGATCTGCTATCGTTTTTTGCGTATACCTCTGCCGCTTATTTTTTATTTAACCCTCTATCAGGCACTTTTACCTTTATGACTTATTAGCTGCTGAATAAGAAAAATTTTTAACTTGACAGATATAAATCTGTAAGTTGATATGTGTAAATAGCCCCATTTGGTGGCCGAAATTCATCAAATCGTCGGTCCTCGCAGATAGTTACACGTCCTTGGGCATTTCGTCTACAGGTTAACTTGATAGGAGACTCACAACATCATCAAAGCGGGCAGTGTCATATTATTTCCACCAATAAGCTTAATTTCATATAATTTCCATGCACTCTGATCTAAAAAAAAACTTCCTTCCGAAATTGCAACAATTATGCAAGCTTCAGGTATGGATTTTTCATAGGTAATATCGTCATTTTTGATATTATGAAAGTAAAAGAGAAAGGAATTGATTTTCTGGTCAGAATTTCGGGCAGAAGTTCCCTGATGGTCTGCAATAGCAACAGTGCAATGGGCAACCTTATATCCCTAAATAATTAATTTCTATGTATTTTCAATAAAAAATTTAAATTAATTGTAATAAAAAAATATCCAATAATTCTTAAATTGGTTTTCAATGACAAATTTCTAAACTCTCAGAAGCCATAGAAATTATTTGTAACTAGTAAAGATCAATAACATTCTGAGTTGTCTCTGTACTCCGTGACAGCTCACTTAACTAACGTTATCGTGCTTTCTATGTGACTCTTACTATATGTACCATTCTCATTCCTTTTTTATCATTTCGATTATTCATTCATTTCCCATGTGACACTTTTATTTAACACTTTATTAAATAAATATTATGTAAATTTAGAAAGTTTACATAGTTTTTTTTTTTATAAAAGCTACCATTCCGTTTTATTACAATAAAAGTGATATTTGCAATCTAACTCAAAATTGAATAAATATCTACTTTAATTTTATGTAAAATGAAATTCTTGTTGTAAAACATTTATGTAGTCAGTTACCTCTTGCTTATTTATTTCGTTTTCTATCACTAACCATTGATAAAATATAACTTAAGCTTCTGACCACTTTTTGCAATTGACAGGCTTTTGATTTTTTTTATTATGTAAATAGAATACAATAATTTAGAAAGAAAATCAACCAACTACCAGCTTATACATCCCACCCATACAGAAGGGAAATATTATCATACGTTTTGTACAAATAATAAGTTCAATAAAGCTACTTTCAACATAAAGCACAACAAAAAATAAATATTATCCTGTTTAAAAACAAACTCTTCACATATGATTCGATGATAACCTGCTTACAAGTCAGCGATAAATCATATTCTTTTTATTTTCAAACTACAAGTGTATGAATTGATGTGTGTGTTAACAAATAATTTACAAAAGAAAAATGAGCAGAAAAAAAAACATATATGAATATAATCGAATTTTTATTGATACAAGCAGCTTATGTGAAACATAAACACATACTCACTCCCCTGTACATTTGTTTCTAGCTGTAAAGGAAAGAATACAAATACTAGTACGAGAATAAATATAAAAAATCACCCGCATTACAAATAGTCCTTTTGCCGGCAGTAAGAAATAAAATGTAGTTGTGGCATTACTTATGATTTTTAGTTTGAATTGTACTTTGACACAAGTATTTGAGTTGTTTAAAAGTATAGAAGGCCTTGAGGCTTTTCTTAATATAAAAACGAAATTAATGTAAATAAAATGAAGCTCCAGCATCTTATTTGTCAAATGAAGTGTGCTTAACAATGAATTTTTAAGTTGGAGAATTATTCGCTAAGAGTTGAGCTTCATCTTTAATTTTATTAAGCTTTCGATCCTGATATAATAGTAGGCTTTTATGTCGACCAAACTCTAACACTATCTAATATCTTATAATACAGACACAAATACACATATATACACGTATATAAAAACTTCTTCTATGACGCTACTTATGAACAAATGGACGTATGGCAAAAAATCTTACCCCGCAAAACTTACCTACTCCGTTATGAAAATGTCATATCAACTGATACAACACATTGCTACTGGTTTCTATGCTTGTCCGCCTTGTCTGCTTACCCCGACAGCATCATAAGTTGTGACCATTCTATGATTGTCTTGGCAATTTAGGATTTGAGCAGCGTATAAAAATTGTTATCAGATTTGCTTCTTATACTTATTTGTATAAATTTCGTATTCTTTCAGCAAGTGGTCAGCATTTTGTTTTTTTATTTATTTTTTTTTATTTTGAGAGATTTAAAAACTATCACAGGACACATGTAATAATAAAATTGATATTCTGCTTAAGATTTTTGGCCATAAATATGCTAAGCCTTTTATTTATCTTTATATTTTTTTATATAAAATTCAATTTTTTCTCAAATTGAAATAAATATAAATTGGTCATTTAAGTGGGTTATTTAATATTGAACAGCCATTTAGGAAAACAGTTTTATTTTAAATCGGTTTAGTAGTAATAATTCATTGCATGCTGCTTGCAAAAGACACTGGAAGGAAGGTTTTTTTTTGTTAAAAAAGGATATATGTGTATTTCATTGTGCAGCTTTTTGATCAAAATTATAAAAACTCAAGCGATTTCGTTCAGTTTTAATTTTATTTAAATTTAATTGATTATTTTTGTCCAGATACTCCGAATCTAATCATCTGAAGGATAAAAATGTAAATTAATTATTAGATATTTTTGAATATTGAACTGCTAGTAACAGAAAAAAACTGACTTATAATTCGAAATATTGGGACAAAATAATAAAAAAACAAATTAAAATAAACAAATAAAATTGATATAAAACAAAATCCTTAGAGTTTTTATAATTGTTATTAAAAATCGTACTTATAGCCGAACAATAAGCAAATACATAGTTAGTGAAAAAGGTCAACTATACAACGATCATATTTTAATAACAAATATTTTAAAGTGTTGCACATGTTTCAAAAGTTTACAAATCACATTGTCAAGTTTTTTTTAAATTTTAGTTTAAAAAATTACCAAAACTTACAAGATATTAATTCTTAAAGCTATTAAAAAAATCTCCAATAATATACTGTGCATAAAAAATATACACATGTAATAATCGCGTAAGTAAAAAACTAATAAATAATTTGAAGAAGTGGAAACAAAAGAGTCAAATCATTATCCACCAATAGACTCTTTATAAAGTCTGTTAGTAAAATAATGCCGAAACCAACGAAATATTTCTAATAAATTCAATGAATTTTGTGTGACTTAAGGAAAGCCTTTGAGCTCCATTTTCAGTGTGAGAGAGCGAAAATTGTGTGAAAGTATTTTATATTGCTGTAAAGGATCTCCAATTAATAAAACAATGCAGTGAGGAAGTATTTTTCTACTATAAAAAACTTATAATCATAAATGATATGTTCAATCTCTTCAGTATCATTTGTTAACCTTGCAGCTGTTCTGTAGTATGTAGTTAAATTCCTATTCGCAAACTGCAGAACCAAAACAATTACACTAAGTTTCCTCTTTTGAATAATGATAGCGACAAGGAGGAGTCATAGTTTCAAAAAAGAGAAGTAGAAATACCATCAACATCACATTTTAAACCCTTTATCAGCTGCATATTATGGACTTTAACGAGTTGTAAATAAATAACGCTGAAACTACCAATAAAACTGCACTTCGTCTAAATTGCATTCGTAGCCGTATTGTAACTATGAAATTTATTCAATTTTAAAATATAAATAAATTAATGAAATAACATTGTTGATCCAGACAAACATTTTAATTTTCTCAAATCTCAAAAACGAAAGATAATATAAACTTTCCAAAACATTAAACACAAAAATGAGAATCTAATTGCAATTAAAAGCTTACAATGGAAAAGTATAAGATAAATAAACATAAATTAATCCTATAATACCAACAAAAAGCATATTGATGAAAAAATAAAAAAAACACTAAAACAATAGGAATAATAACCCATTCACTTCGCTGAATAACTTACGCCTTAAGTACCAGCTGCTCCATGATGAGATGTTACTTATGCTGGAAGATGTTGAAAGAAACCAGAAAAATACCAGCAACAACATTTAAACGCTGAGTCAGTGAAGCTACCAAACGTTATTTGCGTCTTAAGACTATAAATGAAATGACCGTCACGAAAAATATTTAATTGTTATACGAGTATAATGTATTTTGCTACGAGTATTAAAATGGGTAATGATGGCGATGCTGATGATGATTATGATGACAAAGAAAAGAAAATCTACGAACGTATGCCAAATGCGTTAAAAAGCGCTGAACATTGAAAATAGCGGCTATTTATAAGAAATTTTGCCCAGTAGCTGTCGCAGAATTAAAATTAAGAAAACAGTACAAAGAAGGCATATTATTTCGAAGGGAAAAAGAGCTGTAAAGATATGAAAGGATTTAAAATAAAACAAAGATTTTATATTCAAAGGAGCAAATATTTTCTAATTAATTTGGCTTACTTTGTTTCTTAATGGCTGGTTTTGTTTCTATTTTTTTAATTTTATTTTTGTATTGTAATTGATGCTGATTTACGAATTCAAATCAAGAAATATGTTTTAAAACTACAATATTTAATTCCATCATTTAATTTCTATATAAAATATTGGTTTAAAACTATAAAAAATATTCTTCTTCTCTTCTTCCTTAGTCCACTTAACTCCCTGTGGAGCGTAGGGCCTCTACAAATATTTTTAAGCTCTTCGTTCCAGCTTATTCCGCTGTTTTCGATATCTTAAAGCAAGCTTGTTTTCCATGTTGGCTTTGGCCGACTTCTTCTTCTACTGCCTTGTCGGTTCCAGTCTAGGGTATGGCGGCATATTTCATCTGGGTCGATCCTGAAAATATGCCCGATCCATTTCCACTTTCTTCGTTTCATAATTGTTTGGATAAGCTCAATGTTGCATTTTCTATATACCTTGTCATTGCTTATGACGTTTGGCAGCCAGATTTTCAAAATATGTGCGTTGGAGTATCTTTGCAGTAAAATACAGTAAAGTACTAATTACTGAGTAAACTGAATAGTTTACTAGTTTTTAATCCAAAGTGATTATTATTTTGGCTAATGTTCGTAACATTTTTAGTCAAAAACAATTGGACATGAGACAATATTCCAAAGAAACAAGGGAAAATTTTTACATCAATTAATTTCAACTTACATGGCAGAACCGAAGCAACGTTGTTTTTCAGGAGCCGTTACACTCCCATTGTCAGTGTTTATGTGTGTTTCCATGTATCCGCCACTGTTTAGGTGACTCGATTGAATGTGATCTCAAATTTGTATTTATACAAATAATGACTCGAAAAAGCATAAGAGAGTTATTTGTATTGTGGAAGGTATTATTAGTTGGTTTTACAGCAAACACAACTTCACCACTATCAATTTGCAAATTTTAACATCACTAATTGACGTTAAATTAACGCATTGTTACACGTTGGTTTTATCTCTTGTACCATTTTTCCTTGTAATCTTTTGTTATTACTTAAGACAAACTTTTTTGGTTTGATTAATATTTAAGTACTATTGCCTTTTGTTTTTTTTTTGACAACTAGTTGAGTTTTTGATTTATTTCATCAATTTTACCCAGTTATGTGACAGCAAACATTGCAAGGCTCAAGCAAGTAGCTAATTGTTTTTTATTTAAAGTGATTATTTATCGAACAAATTGGTTTTTTGTAGTTTTTAGTCCAAAGTGATTATTATTTTGGCTAATGTTCGTTTTAGTCAGAAAAAATAATTTACTTTCAAAAAAAGCTGTCCCCCAAAAAAGTACTAGCACGGAAAAATTTTTAAAATTAGTAAATTTAAGGAAAGAGCTGATCGCAAATAAATGCAGTGTTGAAATTATTTACAATTTTGACTACTCAACTCTTTTTCTTGTAGGTACTCGATGCAATATTTATTATAAAACGAATATTTTAGGAAAATATAAATAAATTATTTTCTGTAATTTATTCCATATGTTTATTTTTATTTTATTTGATTTTCCTAATTTGTGTCTGACTAAATTTATTCCAAAGTAAGAGATTATTTGGTTTTGATATTGATTACCTTAAAAACAAATTCAGTACTAAGTAACCATATACTTAACACTTTTATAACTCCAAAAACTTAAAATAACACAAAGAAAATTTATATAAATAGTTTCTACAACATATATTTCCTTTTAAAAGGCATATACATGTTTAACAAACGAATAGTTTAAAAATAATTGTTCACATATTATTTTGCATTATTTAAATTTTTCTTTTTTAAATAGTTTTTTCACATATTGTATACTTTTTGTTTTCTTACTTTTGTTTGCTTATCATTTTAACCATATGGTTTTCAGTGAAATTTTGTAAGATCGTTTGGGTACTCGAACGCACTTAATGTAACATAAGCAGGGGTTTGTAAAACCTAGTAGTTTACATCATTGCTGTTTGTTGTCAGCTATGTTTCGCAGCTATAGGGCCATATTGAAGTCTCTGCAGTGCATGCAAAATAAAGCGTTGAAAATAATTTATAACTTACCAATGTTATACCCAACAATTGATCTGTTTGGAAGTATTTGTAAAACAATTCTACCAATTTATGGGCTTCATGAATATCAAGTTTTGAAATTTGTATTTAAATCTCTACATAATGTCGGCTATAGAACCATATCTTTTACGCAAAATCAATCACATTTCAATACGAGAAATGCAAATAACTTAAGAATTCCAAGATGTAGACTAGAAAGAACTAAGCAACGTGTAGATTACATTGGTAGTATGAAATTTAATAGTCTACCTGATGATTTGAAATCCGTAAATAGAATTTCGACATTTAAATTATCCTGTAAAAAATATTTGTTGAACAAGATTGAAACGTTTCTGTAACTATACCAAAATTTTTTTTTTATTTCTTATTTAATTTTTATTTTTGTATTTATTTATTATTTTATAAATTTATTTATATAAATAGATTTAGATATTGTTAATGTAATATGATTACATATTGAATTTTGTACAAATAAGTTTATAAGACTGCCAACTTGCCCCAATAATGTCTTTAAGGCGCTGGGGCCGTTACTAAAATGAATATTATATTTGTATGTACAATGAATTTACTTAAATAAAAAAAAAAAAAAAAAAAAAAAAAAAAATATATGCTCTATTTAGTTTTGTTAGATATACTGGGTAATGTCCTAATATTTCGCAGTTGCAAGAACCCACTGTTTGCTTTACCAATCCTTCTTACAATGTCTGATTTGATGCGCAAAATTTAAACTGTGATTGTGTTAATACTCTTTACTATTAGTGGAGAAATGGAGGTTTCCAAAAAAAAAAACACAAAGTCAAGCGTTTGATATATGATGCCGCATTATATTTCCTTAGGTAATACTTAAAACCTTCAAACTTTTTTTTGCCTTCCAAATTATTTTTGAGTTTTTTTTATCGTAAAGTTAAAGGCAGACTTTATATATATAAACGCTTTCTTATAATATATTAGGCAATGCATATTGCCAAAACCATTTGCAATAATACGAGTAAAATATATTTCTAATTGCATCATTCTAATATTTTTGAAAATATAAAATGAAGGCTGGATAAATAAATATATATTAAATAAGCATCCGCCGCATTAGAGTCTAATTAATATACTCAATTAAAATAGATTTGATAAGATAAAAGACCTTATGTGTTACCAAATGAATTGTTTATAATAAAATATTATTCGTATATCAACAATTTAAAACGAAACGCGAGAGTTCGCTGAATATATATTAATAAAAAAAATATATAAAAATTTGTATAAAAAAATATAAAAAAAATGTATAAGCATCCGCCGCGTGTGGATTTAGCGCTATCTCATCGAAGACTAAATGAAGAACATAAGAATGTGTCAAGAATGTGTGTTATTGTAATTTTTACAATTGTGGTATGTGTTGCGCATCAATGGTATAGAGACAAGTGAGATATATAACAAGCGGTATACATAGATTTTAAAGAAATAGAATTTTAGGGGTTTTGAGACATTGAAACAGAGAAGTCGTGAAGCTTAAGGTCTATAAAAATTAATTACTTTTATGGATTATTATTAATTACTTTTTGGTATTATGAAAACACTTTACAAGCGCCATACAAAAGAAAATCAAAGCATTTTCTACACAGTCGTTGTTAAATTTATTCTCCGATGAAACATCCAAACTCAGATGATTAGTTAGATATGATCCTTGTTTAACTCTTCCGCAAATTTGGGCATTATGAGCTCCACACTACATGGTTGGCAGTTGACTGAAGAATATCATAAGAGAAACCCCGTGACAAATAAAAATATACACAGTTTGCAATTACAGTTTTGTGGTTATTATGTGATAACTTACAAAAACATAAAACTTGGCTCGAGTTTTCACAAAAAATCAAAAAGTTATAAAATGTTGGAATTCAAGGCATGCAATGCCAATCTTTTGGTGTATAAGTATATTTCTTTAAGCCAAGTATTATGTCATTAAATTATAAAACACATATTTTTGTGCTTTAGTTTAATAAATCCATCATTTAGTTAAAGTTGTTTTTATACATGAGGCTTGCATGTCATAATGTCCACTGTCATAATGTCGGTGCACGTTATGACATACATAAATGAACACAGAAAGAAAAACGCCGTACTAAATTTAAGTATTTTCTACTTACTTTGAGTACGATTATTATTTTAAATTTTGATTACAAGTAACAATAACATGTACTTTAATCAAGCCGAAAACCGGATTACTTTAGACAATTCTGGAGTTTCTTAAAATGACTACAAAATTCTTAAATTAAATTGATCATTTGAATCCGTCCGTACTAAAATAACACCCCTTGCGATTGATTTTGAGTGTACCTAATGTGGAATGGCTATTATTTTGTTATGACAACTTTTCGTACTTCACTACGTAAATGTACGTTGTGTCACTTTTAAAAGTGGCACGATGTTCACGAATTGAATATCATCGAGTCCTGGATTTGCAGTAAAATAATTTCCATCTAGCCAGGCTTCGTCCTTGTTAATGATTTTAATTATTTCATTTATTGTTCTATTATATGTACTAGAGGAGAAAACTTTGAATCCTTACAACCAACTAGTCCGATAATATTAATCCAATTAATCCGATTTCGCATTTCTGGACATGTGTCAAAAAAACTTTCCAAGTTATAGTGACGCAATTACCGTGGACATTTAGATATTTTTAAAGATATGGCCTCTATGACAGACTTTGGGATATCATGACATTCATGGACATTATTAGGACTGGTACATTATTTTTATAACGGCTTAAAAACTATATTAGACAAGACATAATTCAGTTTTTCACATAACTTTTTTTTTATTACTATTTTTATTTGCAATCTACTTACAATTTAATAATAGGCATATTTAATAAATACATTAACAATAAATAAGAGTAGCACTAAATTCCATTGAATTTAACAATTTAAAATTTATAATTTTTAAAGTATTCTATTAATCTAATATGTGCAATCGTTTTAATCGTCTAACTTCGACACTGTCGACTAAAAGCAAGTACGTTTTGATGGTCGCTTAGTCTTTTCAAATAATTTGTGCTGTAATACTTGATTTCATCCCTTATATTTGGAATATTGAGATCATTGTAAATTGAATTCTTATATACCGAGGACCACCTATTATAAATCTGATAGTTTTTGACTGATATTTTTGAATTATATCAATGCTGGAGTAGGAAGCACTTCCCCATAATTGAATACTTACAGTTAAAAACATAAGGGCGTTCATAAGTTGAAAACGAGTTCAGGACTTTTTTTCCTTTGAAATACTTTCTCTACAGTTTTAACTTATTAAGGAAATAATAGAAAGATCTATTAAAAAGCCAGATGTATCTACAGACACTAAAAGTTTGGAGTTTTTGGAGTGCTTCAACTATTTTTTTGTCGCAACATTACTGTAGAGAAAGTTTTTAAAAAGAACACCGAAGTCTTACACGTGTGTTTAAAGGTGTTTGTGCAAGGCTCTAGTGAACATAATATTTTTCTGATGGCTACTTCTTATACTCTTACTTCCTTACTTTGTATTATTTTTCTTATTAATGAATGATTTTCTATAATATTTTTCTTTTTCTCAACTTTTGTTAATCTTTTCTTTTAATATGCTTAATTTTTACTTTGATGTTCGAGTTTTCATTTCATTTAATATTCTTTCTTTAAAGTTTATTTATTTAAAAAATTAAGTGACACGAGTTTCACAAAAAACACAGATATTTCATCAACTAGAAAAAAGTACAAAAAAACTTGTCGCAATTAGTCATTAAATAAGGAAAAATTACAAAGAAAAAAATTTCCATTATATTTTTTTTCAATAGCTTTAAACTTGAAATTATTTGTTTTGTACAGAATATCTCTATCTTTTACAGAAATTATATTCTAACATTCAAACAAAAAACCCTTTGGACTTCCAAACTATTTTTTTAAAAAATAATGTCATTTAGTCTGCTCTTGCAGCAAGAAGTAAGACAAAAAAGAGAAAAACTAAAGTGGCATAAAGAATAGCTATGGTAATTGCCACCAGCATCTTCATCGTCATCGGCATCCAATATCCTTTTGTCTTAATAATATCAGTAAAAGTTACATGATATTGCTCATTGAATGAATAAAGGAGTTGCGGAATTGAGTATGTAGTGGTGTAGCTGGTGGGAGGGGGAGCGTGTCTATTTGAAAGTTAAAGTTGTTTTGAAGGCTTATGTTAGTTGAAAAAGCAAAAAACAAACACGAATCAGTTTTTTAATTCATTTACTCCTCAGACTGGTATAATCATATTGTTTAAATATTGAACATCAAACGATTTTTTATTATCCTTTGGCTGCAAAGAGTTTAAAAATAACTCGATAAATTTTGATGAAGTTTTCGCATTTTCCATACTCTTTATCACAGGTGGAAGAGATACACATAATATTTCCATCACGTTTCTAGTTTTCGCAGCATTCATCTGTGACGCTATAACGTTCTAAGTTTATTATATGGTTCCTTATAGTAGTTTTCAGAAGAAGGTTGATAACCAAAGGATTTATGTAGGCAGGCGACCGAATTTTTATGTATTATTCTCATGATTTTTTATTAAAAATCAGTAAAAATCGATTCATAAATGTCTAACGTGAGGCCCAAATGCGCTCTTACATGTTGATTGCTTGTTTACGACCATAGAGAACTTAAAGACATACTTCAATATATGCTTAGATTTAGGCAGCTTTTACTGAAGTCAATTCATAAATTTTATAATTTGTTATTGTTGTATGAAGTTCTCTTTGTGGCTTTCGAAAGACAAGTGTGATTTCGAATTTTATATTAATGTGTATAAACTTTTTCAACTCACACCTAATAAATGTTAATACTGCTAAGCCCAAACATTTTTGTATATTGATAATTCTAAATCTATTTTTCTCTTATCTTTGACACAAAACAATCTTAGGTTGTCGTCTCTTTGGCCATAAACTGTAATCAAAATCATTACGGTCGAAACAATACACACAATAAGCATGTTAAACCACAAAAATATCTATGAATAAATTAAATTTTTCACCAGAATAATAGCAAAAATATTACAATAGTTTTCTGTCCGCCAAATAAGGACAAAAAAGGAAAAAATAAAAATCATATTTCATGAAACCAAAAATATTCTAATTTAAAACAAAGAAAAAAATGTTCAAGAAAACTCCAATATTTTGTGAAATGACTTGTTTACACACATAATCGCTAAAAAATTAAGTTTGCTTTATCAAAGTTTACAAAACGTACAACAAACTCCATTAAATTAACTGCTTATGAAAGGATACCAACATCAGAATTCAAGCAACAGCAGTGAGCTGTTCTTGTAAGGCTTTAGGGTGGTTCTGCTAACAAATGAAACGTAGAACCAACAGAAAATATATTTTTTTCAAAGAAGAATAAGAAACAAAAACTAAAAAAATACATGATTTTTTTAACGAAACAAAATTGTCCTCCTTTGGAAATAAAAAAAAATTTTAATTTTTCTTTCTTATAATGGGAGGGATTAAGTAACACGCTTAGAATATTAAAGTGGGCGTGAAATGCTTGAAATAAAATAAATAAACCTATAAATACGAAAAAGAAATTATACAAAAAAAAACACAACGATTTATAATATAAAACAAAGAGACTTAAAAAATGTTTCATAAGAAAACGATTAAAAAAAAAATGCTACAATTACAAATGTAATCAAATACGTGACCCCAAGAATTAAACGGTATTAAAGGATTTTTGGTGTTCGTTATTCCCACAAGCAAAATGTATTTCATTAAAAAAAAGCATAAATTGACAGCAAAAATAAAAATATTTATAAGAGACCATCCTTTTCTTCTTCTAAATATTATAAAAACGTTTCATAATAAAAAAATGTATACAGCTATGGACAGAGATATAGACCACTTGAAAAGTGCACTAGAGCACCCATTATCTCTTCAAAACTGAAACCCTGGGTAAGCATGTGTGCCACCCATAATGTTGCTTTATTTGACTTCTCTTTATGTTCTGTGGAAAAGTTCAGTTAACTTTTTACATAATTGTATTTATTCAGAATGTGGTTTTAGCACTTGGGCGCAGTTATATTTCAATTGTTCAGAGGGATAGTTAATGCAATTTTATGTAGAATATTCTAGCTTAATTTTACAAAACTTACAATTCTTTCGCGTTTCGTAAATAAAAATGGGTAGAGGACCTCACTTGATAAAAATAAGACTATTTGGGACCTGTATTCAAAAGTCCTAAAATAAACAAAATTATCCGAAATAATTGGTTGTTCCAGAAAAATGATTTACGATGTCATTAAGAGTGTTAGTGCGGACATAAATTAATTGAACAAGAAGAAAGAACAAAAAAAAAACCGAAAGACTACAATCTATGACGATGGGGCTATTGTCAGAAACAGTAAGCTTGGCTCTTTCAAGTCCTCGCCATGGATAATGACGGAAATAAATGACGAATTCTATTTAAATGTATCCAGCAGACTAGTCTGAAGGCGCCTTATTGAAAATAGTCTCTATGTGCGTGTCAGCAGAAAAAAAACACGAACAAGAATATTAAGGCACGATTAACAAGTACACATAATGGCAAAGACATCAAAAGTAAATATGATTGATTGGTCACGACGGACAAACCTTTGTTCGTCCAGAAAAGAATCAATAATTTAATCCTGGTTATATAAAAAAAACCGTAAAGCACGGCGAAGGTAACTTGAAGGTTTGGGGATCGTTTTCTTGGAATGGATTTGAGCTAATAGTAAGAATATATGGCAATATGGATAAGTTTAGCTATCTTAACATCTTAAGAAATTCTGTAGATCCATACTGCTTTGAGAACATGCCCTTGAACTGGATATTCATGCACGATAAAGTCCCCAAACATACTGTAAATGTGGTACAAAATTTAATTTGGAAAGAACACATTACAATTCGTGGTTGGTCGGCAGAAAGCTCAGGCCTTAATTCAATAAAAAATTTATGGATCAATGTTAAGACACAAGTTTGACAATAAAGGTTTAATAATTGTGATTATCTATGGAAAGGCATAGAGAATATTTGGAACTCTATTCCACTGGACAGGTACCAGAAGTTAATATAATATTTACCTCGCAGATGTTAAGCATACAAAAAAATAAGGGGTATTTGACGAAGTACAAAAAAATAATCAATTGTGCAAATCTGCTTTAGTCATCCTCTTATGACTGTTTTGCTTTTATTTTGATTTCCAACTGAAATTGTGAGAAAAATAAATTTAGCGGCTTTTTCACATAATTTAATATTAAAATATGTTCCTTTTCGTGGTTTTTATCAAAAAGAGAAATAAAACAAATGTTTTTGCACAGTAAGCTGATCCGCTAAGTTCCTATTTTGAATCAATTATAATTTTATCCAACCACAATGTAAGACTGTTCCTTAATTTTATCCACAAATTCTATCCTAAAAGTCTCTAAAATCACTTTTTAAATTTTTGCTTAACGTATATTTTATAATATATTTTCTCAATTATAAATGTTTGTTTTTATAACAATGAAGAATCCACTAAATTTAATGGAAATTTGGAAACTAAGAAAAAATAAAAAAGTCGCTACAATTATTTTTGTTTATTTTTATTTAAAGCCAAACGCCAAAAAAAATTTGTGATCATGAAATGTTTAGTGAAGTAGTTATCGGAACAATGTATTGTTCATATTAGAAAAAAATGAAATTTAAAGTTACAGAACACTTCAAGATATTCGCAATTGCCTTCTAATTACGAGGATACTGCCCTCGTATTTTGATATTGTCAAATTTTTAAATAAAGATTCTAAAAGAAGTATAAACGCTTTCATCGCCGCATTGAATAAATAGAGCCCAGTAGGATGTCCCTCTATTAAACTTCCGCAATCTTATATTTTCCTCCTGACTAAATGCCAAATTTTTTTATATACATATATATATATATTTATATAAATAATATAATGATTTTAATTCCCTTTTCTAAGTAGATTTATATTTCCATGCTAAGAAAATGGAAAACACAAACGAAACAATAATATAAGCGTCAAATAAACAATAGATTATTTTTACTGAAAGCAACAAAAAAAAGCATGAATTAAAAATAAATAGACGAAATAAAAACCGCGATGAAAAACAAATAAAATATTTGTTTTTTTGTACTTTTAAAAGAAAAAGCTTATACTTAGGCACAAATCCTTTTTAGTATTGGTTCAATGATTATGACTTTTAGATGTGGGTGGCAGGATAAAAAAATATGCATAATTAAATAGCTAGAGGCTCAGACAAAGTTGTTATTGAACGAAATTTTTAAGCTCTATTTTATCGTATATATATAAAGACTTTAAGCATTAAGTAATATGAAAATTTTATATATGGTCCATATGCGGCAGAAAGAAGGACGGTAAAGGCGTCAGATGAAAAAAGTTTAAATGCGTTTAAAATGTGGCTTTTCCGGCGAATATCAAAGATCCCATGGACTTGCCGCGTTTTAAATGAAGAAGTGCTGAGACATGTATGAATAACAGCCGTGAAATAATAAAAAATATAACAACACGGAAAACATCTTATTTGGGTCACACAATGCGAAATAGAAAATATATAATTCCCCAAAAAATTTGTGTGCTGACTTCAAGTGAAAAGTAACAATATTACATGTGAAAACATGTGAAGAAATGTGGGTAGTGTAAGTAAAACCTCGTTCTAAACAAAATGATGGAAGAGATAAATATCATTTAATATTTTGTTTTTATTTTGAACCAAAACTCTCGCGCGAAGATTTGTTCATATTGTTTAAAAACAGGCGGAAGCTCTTATAAAGTAATTTTGTATATTTTACGTTATCGATTGTTTTGGTTTAGAAGATTACATTCATCGCTCAATCCGACCAAGTGGAAAGACCTTAGAGCTTTTGATGTATGAAAATACGTATTCCCTCAGATGGTGCAATTGAACTTTTTCTGTTTCCTAATAAAGAATTATCTAAAAATAAGTCAGCAAGAAGAGGAAGCCTCAAATCTCTAATTCCAGTAAGCACTGGAATATAATGTAGCACTTTCAACGTTCGTTTAATACGCAACACTGCAGTAATGATGGCTTAAAATCTTCCCAAAAAAAAAGGTTTGCAAGTTTTCCCAAATTTTACCGAAATGAATACAAGTAAATTAATTCTAAAACCGAATAGGAATGAAATATTCTATTTGTTTTACAAGTGTGCTTTTGAGTATTAAGGTGGTCTTGCTCATTATTCTTGGTGGTTGGTGGACTGCTGAGTGGGTAACGTATACGAGTACAAATTCCACGTTATAATGAGGTAAAAAATACACTATAAACATATTTTTTTAATTTATGCAAATTTTAGTGTTTTCCTTTTTGCTTCTTATTAAAAGGATAATGATAAATGATGTGCTGAAAAGGAAAAAAAACTTAACAACTTTTTTTTTTTAGAAAAACCATAGAAAACTTATTTTTTTTAAATAAATATTTCTATTGTCTTGATAATCGGTAATCCCGGCATTATTTACTTTTTTGACATTCATAATAATTGCCCAACGTCAAGTGGGTGGTTGGAGTGAATTCGTGAGTCAAAGGCAACATGGGGTGGTGAATTTACAGAGTTTCGCTTAAGAATTGTTTTATTTTCTTTTATTATTTCCATCATTTTTTTTTTCTAATATTGACGGGCTTTACCATTTAAGGATTTATTTCATAATTAATGATAATAAGACTATCATTCGTTGAAAAAAATGCATGTTCTACTAAATGACCTCACATAAGCAAAAGCAAATTTTCAACATAAATTTTAATTTTTTTCAAGGATTTTCTGTTTTTTTTTTCACTGAGAATATGAAGCTTTCATACGCTTAATTTATCACAAGGTTTAATGAGTATACGTGCTGTGTATATCGATTTAATGTAAGTAAAAAAACATCCAGTTTATTTTAGCGTTTAAAAACATATAAAAATTTAGAGATTTGTTCCTTTTTGCTAAGCATTACCTCACGTATTGTTAGATGAAGCTTAAAAAATATCAAGAACATGTTAATTACATGGTCAAATTGACAGAAAATTTAAGCAGGGGGTTTCAAATGAGGCAGCAGCACTAAGAAAAAGAGTGGGAGCAAAAAATAAAAGCTAAAAAATATTAAAAAGGTATTGTGGATGTGCTTAATCTAAAATATGTAAATATACTTTTTGACGGTGTAACAGTGCAACCAGCGAACGGCTCTAATCTGACTTTTATTTGGAACATTTGGTTTTTTAACCCAAAGTTATTGATTTTAGGCTTAAGCTCGTAAAATTTAATGGCAACAGTTAAATAGTTTGAGAGCAATTCTATAAGCTCTACATACTTCTATAATAATTCTCGTATAATTTTTCCTCGAAAGATTTGTATGTATTGTGACTTTAAATTTATTACATAAAAAGATACACATAAGCGCTGAAGATGGAAGGTATGGTGTACTATGAAAATAGCTGAGCTCTGTTCTGCATGTGTAGGCTGGAAGTGGTTGACGTTAATATTTCTTTTGTTTCTTAAGAGCCTTAAAGTAGGATCACACGATTGCCGCAATGCACAAATTATCGGTAGACTTTATATGCCAGTCGTGTGATTTCACAATTTATTGTCCCCTTTGACAATCGATAACAATATTGTGCTGATTTTCCGCAGTCAAATGAAATTCTGGTGCGAAAACCTTGTGGACGGTTGATAGGCAGCCATGCGCCAATATAAATGTTAAAAATGTACCAATATTTATTGTGTTCTCGTGCGGCAATCAAAGTAGCCAAAACGCAGCAATTTATTTAATTAGTATAATTTTTCGTGTTTGTCCAATGGTTTTGTGTACCGTAAATTTATTTATATCACTGATGGAAAACATTATCTTGGACAATTCGCTAGACAATGAAAATGATTACAACGTATACTTCACAACTGCAGATAAGTAAAAAAAGGAAAATGTCGAGAGTTACTTCGTGTTTGGGAATACTCATGCTCTGATTGTAAAGATCGGTACAATCGGGAGCGAGCGTGCCAAGAAATTAAAGAGATGTGTCCTACACATGCATTGGGAGATTGCAAAGACAAAGAAAATAATTTGCAAGTAAAACGAAACAAATTAAAAACTAACAGCTGTTTGTTGGTGTTGCCGCAAGAACGAACAATCATATGACTGGGCTACGGCAATTATTGTCACAAATTCTTTCTTCGCCAATCTCTGGGAATCATGTGACTGCCGTGTATTTCATTGGAACAATTTTGTTATTGTGCACCAATTCAGCATAATAAAAATTGGACCTGATTGGTGTATTTGCGATAATCGTGTGATCCTACCTTTAGACAAGTTCAGATTGCTTGCTGTCTACTTCGTGTACTTGTGTTTGCTGACTTTATGTTATTACGCTTGATGACAGGTTTCGATCCATCGTTAAATACCCAATTAGTTAAAAATCCTTTAACCATCTTAATATTAAAGAAAATCGTCTCATCATACTCAATCTTCATTAATTCCATCACTTGTCCAATTAATTAATTTTTATTTTGATTTTGTACTGTTCGCTTAGCAAAAAATAAATATTACAATCAGTCGTTAAGCAGCTCTGGACTAAGGAACAGCTCTCGCGTCATCGTAATTATTTCTTAAGTGCGGTTAGGCTTGCGTGTGTTGTTTGGCCTTCGAGAGTTTTTCGTCTCGCTCGCACTGGTTTACAGATTTGCAACGTATAACCGTATAGTGTTGTGGAATTTGATTGACAACCACGTTGCTACTTCCTATGTGAAGGCAAAGGTCGTGTATAATCAGTCGCAAAAACATTTTTGAAATACTGTTAATAACATCGTGGACATATGGTCTAGTTAACGGCGCCATTTTTGTGCAACCATATTCTGCAAATTTACTTCGCAGAATACTCGTACGTACTAATAAATAAATAAATAAATAAAATAAATATAACAATGTCGCTAAATAATGAGATGTTAATAACAAAAATGTTATTTAATAAGTTCTAATACTTCTCTTTTCTTTATCAGTCATTTCTTTTAATTCTAACACTCCTTTCGTACGATTAATTTTTCTAATGAAAATACAATTCTACTGAAAATTAGTTCGTACTTGATGGGTTAACACTATACTTCTACAAACAACTTCCACTTAAATATAGCTCATATTCTTGACGAAGGCCCTAACTGCAGTTCCTCCAGAACACGCATCTTCGGAACGAACACACCAACTGATCTCCTTAGACACACATGTGATAAAAATTTTAAATTAATCTACAAGTTTCTAGCTACAAATCGTTTGCAAAACCTTATATAAAATGTACATATATATCTAAAATAGAGTCGAAAGCCTCATATGCTAGTATCTTTTCCTTTTTAATTATTTTGAAAGAAGTTTTTTCTTATTTGAGTATAAATAATAATTTTATTTAATCATTTATTTAGCTATTTGTCCACGTTGAATTTCATTGCATTACACCGCTGGAAACCCCGAAAGTTGCTTCGAATTAAATGATGAAACAGAACAAATTTTGCAACTTCAGGGACAATCGCTGAAGGCCCATAGTGAAATCGATGGCAGTTACTGCAAATTTTGATGTTTGATTTTCTTCTATTTGCATTTTTCGTTTGAAACATACATGAGATTTCATGAAAACATGGCAATATTGTTGAGAGAATGAGTGTCTAAAATTGTGACCATAAGGAAAAAACGCCGTAAAAATAATATAGAATATATTTCACGACCGCATTCTCTGGCATAATTTTATGTTAAATTGTAAGGAAAGCATCGTCCAGCCCCAGTTCTGTTTCATCATTAAGCTGTTATAGCGTAAGACTGCATCGCAAAAAAAGAAATCTGCGCTCAAATTCTACCGCTAAGTAGTTAAATTATAAAAAGAAGATCAACTTTGTCTTCACCCAGCGCTCTTTGAATTTCTTATTGTTTACCTTACCAAAGCAAAGTGTAATATGAATCCGAAAAAATGTTGTGCTCATAAAAAACATTAATGCATATTGGAAGATATTATCGATAATTGTTCTGATGTTCAAGAGAATATCGGCGAACAATCAAATGCCGTTGATGCTAATATAACTTCACCAGATGACATCCATGCCATTAGTGACAATGAGAGATGTGCAATTGCTCAACTACAAAAAATAATTTCTTCTTCTTCTTCTATCCATTTAACCCCTATCAGAGCATAGGACCTCTATAAATTTTTTCCAGCTTGTTCTGTCAGATCACTTCGCTTTAATCTCGTTCCACAATATTTCGTTCTAGATTATATCATTTTGCAGACAATTACATATTTCAAGTTTTTTGATTTTTTTATTAAATCCTATTCTACACATTGAAATTTATATTACCTTTATTGTAAAGCATTCCAAAACTCAATAACTACAATATTATTCAATATCAAATATAATGGTTCAGAGCAAAATGCAATAATTACAGATCTTTACAGATCGCTGTAAAAAATTAAAAAAAAGTTGATAACAGTAAAACGTAAGCAATTTTTGTTTAGTTAATACCTTTTGCTTTTTTAAAGTTAAATGTGAATATAGTACATAATTTATAAATTTAAATATTTACAAATAAAAAAATAGTTGAAGATATTTATAGCAGAAGCAACAGTAGGGCGTATAAACATCGGAAAAAGAAGACGTGGTCCTGTACAGAGAACGAATAAAAGACGAGAAAACTGTGATGAAAAGTAATTGTTTTAAAGTTTTTTTTTATTTTTTTATCTAAACTATCCTCAAGTAAACAGATTCAGTGTAGTCAAAACAGTTGAAACTTACTCCCGTCGCTTCATAATATTCCTCGTGGTGGTGGGTCAATCAGTTTGGAAAAAGAAAACAGGTGTTCTAAAACTACTAGAAAAACCTTAAGGCCACAGTTGGTCACAAATTTCGGAGTTAGAGTATTATGCAAATATATTTTCAAATCAGCAAGAAAATAGCGGCAATCATGAAGTCGATTCAACTTTATGTGACTGTTTGGAGGATGACGTTGAAGTGAAATTGTAACATAATAATAATTTCTTGTATTTTCTTAATGAATTGTATGAATTAGGATTAAATAAATTTAATTTAATAAACGCGACAAACATAAAAAAGTGTTTCCATTTTTCCAAATGTATTCAAAGCAAAAAGCAGAAATTCCAAATTCCCTATTTCAGATCAAAATGCAATATTTTCATACAGTTCGAAGCAAAATGAAATAAGTACTTCGATTTGGACCAAAATGCAATAATTCCGAATTTGTTATCTAAATAACTTTAAAACAAACTGTCAGATAAAATAATTAATTTGTGATTAGTATTGCTTTTTGTAGATAATAATACCTCAATAATTGTTTTTTAAAAAATCATGTGCTTCTTACTTAAATTACATTTTGTCGTTTATCTAAAAAAATGTTATGGTGTAATTATTGCGTTTTGTTACGGACCTCCTCAATTGTGAAGCTTTGAAGTTTAGAGTAAAACAGTATTGACAATACAATTGATTTAAAAATATTGTCATTCGTTTCCGAGAATAATGTTGTAGATATCCATGTGTTTCGAAACTGAAAGAATGCGCTATTCGCCCTTCCGATTCCAGATATATATCCACTTTTGCACTATCTTCTGCCACAACCATACTTCCAAGGTAACTGCATTTGTCGACGAACAAAATTGACTCGCGAAATTGCTGGACATTTCGAAATAGAAAGTTCCAACAGCAACTGGAATAAGCATAAGTCATCAAATAAAAATAAGGATGATGATTACCCGGGGGTCTCAACATCTAGTAATATTTTCCATAAATAACAAAGAGTTTTAACAAAGGTCCAAAGCGCTCTCAGATCGATAAGAAAACAAAGCGAAAATCGTTTGGCCACTATCATTTTGATAGGGTACCTTTTGATGATATAGCGAAGTGTTTAGGAAATGTTTTTTGATAATGAGGTGTTGAATTTGCTAATGAGATCTACTAACAAGTATGGACAAATAATTGTTCTCCACCAGATAAATCTAAAATTGGAAATGTTGAATAATCCTTTATTTTCTTAGCACCGAATTATATACATTTAATATTGAAGGCTAAAGGAGTAAATATATAATATAATGAAATAATACAATAATAATATTTTAAAATTTTAAGAATTAGTTCATTTCATTTTAAAAAAAAAATTTTCAATTGACAAACAATTTTTAAACTAAAACGGAAAAAAATTGTTGAATAATAATTTGTTAATTTTTGTTATTTAAATTGTTTACTAATTTGTTCCTCCTGAACCCCAAAGGATAACGAAATATCGAGATAAAATAAATTTGGATAATTTTTATAAAAAAGTGACCTCAAGCCTAATTTAAAATATTTTTTTAAATATTTAAAACTCAATATAGACTGTTGGGTATTTAAAGACCTCTTTTCGTTATACAATGAGTGTCGGGCAGGTGTGTTGACAAACCGCTTTTAACTTTGTCGTTTTGTTGAAGGGACGCCTAAAACCATTTAAAGTAAAACGTGTTCGCATTATTCTTTATTTAGCTACACTTTTTTCTAGGATTTTCCGAGAAAGAAAAATCTCCATTTTGATTATATGGAAACTAAAAGTAAAAAGCAATAAAATGCACTGTTTCAACTCTTTCTCTCTACTAATAAATAAAAATGTAATGTTGCCGCAATAATTATTTATTTGGCTGGCGCTAGAATTTTTTAGAATCTTTAATCTTTTTGGGTGTTAAAACATTAATTAATCAGGAATTGTAAAAACAACAGAAAGAAGAAGAAAGCGTGTGAAATAAAAAGTAATGGGTGAATTTGAGCTTCTCCAATAAGTTGGGAGCTTTTGTATGCATTGTATAAATTCTCGTATTTTATTTCCTCAAGAGTTTCGTATAAAAAAAGACTTAAATTTACTTATAAACAGCACCACCTGAAAAGAAGTAAAATAAAAAATATATATGATAACGGCTTAAGAAAACCGCTTTGTTCCGGTCTGCTTAGAAGGTTGGACTTGCTTGAAGTTAATTTTGGATCAGATTCTATTTTTACTGACTAAATGCATAAGACTTCTTTCATTGATCCTGGGTCATATACATTTTTTAAAGAGTATTTATTGGATAACAAAAACTGTAAGCATGTTCATAAAGAAAGAAGGATAATGTATTTGACTAAGAAAAGCATAGTTATTCACAATGAAGTCTTCAAATCACTTAAATTTCCTTAAATATTAATACTACTGAATTATTTAAACCTCAACTTTGAAATGTGAGTTTGTAAGAACGCAGTGTCAAGTCACAAGAGTTTTGAAAGGTATAGCAGGTCATATTGTTTGTGTTTAAGTGCTGCTATCCAAATGATAGTCACGGTAAATTTTTAGTCACGTCGCCTAAATACTACGAGCAGTTGAATGGTGCCAAGCATTTTCGAAGTAAGACAACATCTATATAATTGAATATCGACAGGCAAAAATCAAAAATGTATATCGAGTGCACAACCAAAATTTCAATAATATTCTAACCAAATTCCTGAGAATTTTTTGCAACAACCAATACCTCCTCAAGAAAAGAAATTGATTAGAAATCATATAAATTATATTGTATACCAATAGTGCCGACTAACTTTTTCCATTAGACCTCACCCAAAACATGCTAACTCTTAAGTGTTACAATAACTAAACGAACAGCTAAAAATTATTATTAGAAAACCTCATTTAGCACTTGAAATAATTAACAAAAATATAACAAACAAAAGAGAGAAAATACAGAACATAGTTTAACACAATTTCATAACAACTTAATTGATTTATCTGATAGTGTTTTTGTATAAATTGAAAGAATATAAATAAATAAAACAACAAACATCTATAGACTTGAAAATCAATGCCTAAACATCATATCTCTTTGATGAGTGCTCAAAAATATAAAAAAAAATAAGTTCAGCTCTGTCATTGATATATATATATTTGAGGGTTTGCACTGAATATAAACATTTTGCTGGTGTAAAAATAGCAATGAAAATTCCGCGATAATGAAGTTGCTGAAAATGTTAAACACGTTGCTGCATTAGTCCTGTTTATATATTAAGTTATGCCATTTTGACCGATGTCAGCTCCCGCCGTAGTAAATTTTCGAACCCCCAATCCAGGATGCTTAACGTAATATGTGGATAATCACATGCTGGCACTTAACTCAAATTTAGCTAGAACGGATTTAAAATATTGTAATACAAAGCATTTTTAAATTTATATTATAATGTTACGAAAAAAGTAAATTGTTAATTAACTTTCTACTTCTAAAGACCACTTAATCGTGGTTGTTACGCTTTTACATCTTCCTAAGAATGTTCAACTTCAAAAAGTATACATTTTTTTGAATAAAGTTAACATATTTATTTTTGTTATTTAAAAACAATTGTGAATCCACAAAATAGATGATTACCTCCTCTTAATGTAGTTCTATGCTATTCTTCACATGTTGGTTTAATACATATTTGCTTATTCAATTTTTTTTTGTGCATAACCATCTTAGTGATAATAATATTTTATCGAACATCTTTCTTGACAATATAATCAATAAAT
Source organism: Gymnocheta viridis (assembly GCA_956483585.1). Classification (NCBI taxonomy): domain Eukaryota; kingdom Metazoa; phylum Arthropoda; class Insecta; order Diptera; family Tachinidae; genus Gymnocheta; species Gymnocheta viridis. Next base: position 64,833,545 of record OY101443.1, on the reverse strand, counting down.
GTTTCATTAAATGCCGCCGCTGATAAAAAAAATAATACATTTATATCAGTAACATTACGATTGACAAGGTTTGGCGGCATCTCTTTAAGTCATCCAAAAAAATCTAAAAGTGGAAAAATAACAAAATGCCGTCATAAGACATTTCCTAAAACAACTTTTCTTTTATTTGTATCAGTATTTAGGTATTCATGATTCTGTGCTTATCTTTCACCTGTCCATGTATTTCATGAATCGAATCTAATGTTGATTTTGAAAATACAGATACACTAGAAATTGATACATAAAAGAGAATATTGAAGTGTGAAGGTGTATTTACGTAGGTGGGTTTTCGATTATTTGTAAATACATTTTGTTGTATGTTAATATATCTGTTGTTATTGGTTTATTATCGCTCCTTTACTGCAACATAGTCAAATCTCAAAAAATTCTTTCGTCAGAAAACCAGTATAAAGTTTTTCACATACACAGACATCAAAGGAAAAATAAAAAATTATTTTGCCCTCAAGAGGGGATGTTTTACACAAAATTAAGAGCAATTTAATGAATATTTTTGCATTCTTGACTCAAAAATCATGTTTTTTTATATATAAATACGTTGCAATAAAGGAGCGATATGTATATCACAATTTTATTGCGGCTTAATTGAGGCACTAAAAATAATCTCCAAACTATTTTTGGTGGACATATAAAAATTACTGAGCCATTGTTTCTTAATAGAAAGCAGCACTACCAACTCACTTTGTTGGATTAACTCACTTGCATGCTTTTGAAATTAGATTTTTAATCCTAGAAATGCAAACGATGTTACAGGTTAGAACTTTTAAAGATTATTATCCTATCACAGACTACTCATAAATCGGCTCGGATGATTTTAATGAAATGTGATTGTAAAAAGTAAATATCAAAATTAATTAACTAAATTACCAGTGGAAAGACCTGAGATATAACATGTGTGTACCGAATACAAATACCAAAAACACTTCCATCTTTAACTAAAAGCTAGTATAGTACAAAATTACATTTAGGGCAAATCTATTTAAAAATATATTCCCTACCTCCAGATAAATGCTTTAAAGTGTGATTTTAAACCTAAATAATTAAAATGCCTAAAATAATGAACGTACTGCCTTTAACTGTTGTAAATCAAAAAGCGGTAAAATGAGATTTATTGGTTTTTTATTCAAAATCAAAATATTTCAACAATAAAAAATAATATTATGTTTTTTTTTTCATCATTATTATCACTCATAACAGTGATATATTCGCCATGCCTTCACCAAAATAAAGAGTAAAAAATGTATTTAGCGACGAACGAATTTTACAATATTTAAGTAAGAACAGCTGTTTGAATAAAAATATTTTCTGTTTGTTCCAAAGAAAATAGTCATAAAATGCAAAACCATAAACGAAACAATTTGTATTAATTTAGAAAAAATAAATACAAATTTTGAATTTAATATTAAATTACCGCAAATTTGGTGAAAAATCTCCAACGGATCGGGAACACGATGACGAGTGTCATGTGCAGTGTTGGTATCTCTAGAAAGAACAAAAGCACCGTAAACTGTTCCAAAAAGTGTACAAAGCGCAAAAAATTACATAAATGGGTAAAAAAGCACCATACAAAATATTTTAAAAATTTTAAGTATGCCAAAACATATTAAGCAATTTATAAAAAAGTAAAGTTAATACAATTTAAAGCTTTTGCTTCAAAATAAAGAAAGGACTTGGGATCAAACAGCAGAACTTATTAACAAAATCGCAATTCATTTAATAAAAGTAAAAAAACGTAACAAAACAAAAGAATATACATGTACATATACATTCGGTACATTAGCTCCTTTTTTGCAAAGTTGTCGTAACTCAAAAAACATGATTTTTGAGTTAAGAATGCAGAATAATACGATACGATAATAGACCGATACGAAGTCTTTATATTTTGTGAAAAATTCATATAAATATAGTGTTTACACGCCTCTTGAGGGGTGAATATTTTTTATTTTCCGATTGAGATGTGTGTAATTTAACAACTTTGAATCGTAGTCATTTATCAAAATTGAAATATTAAAAATGTGTTGGCTCTTTAGTGGAATACATTTGGTTTGGATTAAGCATACATATGCTACTGACTTAAGTAACTTAAAAGTTTAGGTTGCATTATGCGAGCGATGTGTAGCATACAAATTTCTGTAAATTCTAAATAATAAGGAATCGATTAAAAAAAGGGAATTCAAAGTCGAATTAAATTCATGATAGAATTTCAATAGATTGTTTTTTAATTCTCGATTATTTTGCTATCAAAAATATCCATTTTGTCCTCGCAATCAGGCCACAAAACAGTTGTAATAAAATATTGAGATTTTGGGTATGATTCGTTCGAATTTATTTTGCTACATACATTTAAAGGCGGTTGAAAATTACTACAACATGCATTTTAAAATTTTAAACCGTATTTAAAAAACATTTCTCAACTGTAGAAAAAAAAACACAAAAGGCACAGAAAGAAATTGTGAAAAGCACTGTAAATACCCGCTTTTTTAAAACAAAATTTCGTGCATAGGAAGAGGCAAAAGGCACCAAAAAATACCCGAAAAGCATCCAAAATGCCATCACTGGTCATGTGGTATTACAAACCTTGAATTGGCAACTTATTTGGGGTTAATAGTTTGCCGAGAAAAGAGGATGTGAGACAGAAAGAAACCCTTGGTGCAAGAGGAAATTCCTGCACGCTTAACGAAATAAAACAGTAAATCAATTAATGTTTCTAAATCAATTTAAAAATCAATTTACCTTATCTTTTTATTCGAAGAAAAAGTGGGTAACAAGTTGGCAGAGAGTTCTTGTCTTGTTGGAAGTTATAGTGAGATAGATATAGTTAGATTCAAAAATACAAGTCATTACAAAATATTTGGCGCAATCGCCCTATCAAAAAAATTATAATTCACAATAATTGTAATATAAAGAGAGGAATGGAACTACTTACAAATAATTTTATGTACAAATTCATTATGTATAATCAAGGTGTATTTAACATACTGGGATTATATGTCCCAGCAATGTTCCTTACATAATAACTTTATTTTACGTTTTATATCCTTAAATGTAATATTTCCCAGCACTGTTTGATGCATTATCTGTGGCACAATTGCAAAAATGTGTGTTGAATTATACCAGTGTGTTAGTTTTATGAAGTTCTTTTATTAGAGAGCACGTGTTTTTCCTGGTCGTCTTATACTTTCATTAATAAAGTTGCAGTTTTTGTGTTTTCATTCTCAATTTTATATAATTACAAAAAGTAAATTGCAGTAAGAAATTTTTCAAAAAGCAAAGTGCTAGAAAGTTTGCTTTTTTAACGGGACGTATTGTCCCAGTAAGATTTCGTTGGGGTATTTATTAACCGAATAAAAGTCAGTTTTAGCAGATGCCAAGGAAGAGATTGTGGGACAACCAATTGGTTGCGATGATGTTAGAGGACGATTAAAGCGAAACTAACGTACTGATTTCAGTTCTAGTTATACGCCATCAGATGACAAAGAAGAAGAAATTACAACTGACTCAAGCAATGAATCCGATGAAAATGATTCTTTTAATGCTGTTTTTCTACTAGCTACTGCTGTTGCCTCAGGTGGTTAAACTGCCCCTGATGCTACTGTTGCACTTGGTGCTACTGCGATTTCTCCTGAAGCGCCTACTACACTTTCTACTTGTAGAAAAAAAATAAAATTCCTTTGGACAGAGATTCTGAGGTATTATTGAATTTGACTCCTTCGGCTACTGCGCATAATATCTTCAGGAAATTTTCTCCAAAGGTTTTGTATATCCGCATTACTAACAGCACTAATCAGGGGTTAACAAAGTTAAATAAGACAAAAAAATCTAAACAAAATTTTACGGATAAATATGAAATTATGACTTTCTAGGGAGTGTCAGTAATTATGCACTTGAATCACGTTCCGGTTATAGCTGATTACTGGAGCAAGAACCTTTGTTTCTTTATTTGGGCAATGAATCTATCAAAAGAAGCACGTCGCGCGATCAATTCACTCATCTCTCAATATATTCCAATGACGTAGAAAAACCACACGAAGCTCCAAAAGACTACTATGTCTGAGTATGTACTCGTAGCTTGTGTAAAGGAAACATTTTCATGTGCCCAGGCTGCAGCAATTGTCTATGCCCTTCTTTCATATTTACACCATGAGTTTTTAAGTTCCTATATTTTATTTCTTATGCTCCTTTGTATTTGTAAGCTTTGAATTTGTAATATTTATTGGTTTTTCATATAAACAAAAATAAAAATGTATATTCATCAAAAATTTTTTTGTTTTATTTTAGCTTTATTGGGACATAACTTTTTTCAAAACCAAAATTGTTTTTTCATTATTTCATTAGATTTTAAAAATGACTGCCTTAGAAATTTTAAGTCAATTAAAGCATATTTGGCACTGGGTGGTTACACTTTGTTCACATTGGAGACATTTTTCTTTGAAAGGAAATAATTTTGTTTGTAAAAATCAGCTATTTTTCTGTTTGCGCCTCAAAAATATTTTATGGTCACACTAAAGCAAAGATATATTTCTCGTTTTTCGTCAAGTTCATTTCATTTCGCTGTTGTCAAGCATCGTCGATTTTTAAACCTTTTTTTATTAAATACTTTGGCTAAGCCGATTATTTTTATGCTAAATTCAGTGAAAAACGAGAAAGGTCTAAGTGCTTGACAAGACTTGTTTTACATGGTCCAGGCTCGCTAATACTATGACTAAGAAACAAACACCTATGCTAAATACTTACGCTAGATACGCGTCCATGTATCAGAAATTCCTTGTAGTCTTAAAATTAAAAACGATCTGGATATTAAAAGTTTTATGGACTCTCAGATTCTTACTTCAATGTACTTAACAAAGGCAAAGAAAACCTAATTAAACGAAAATCGTTCAGAATTTAATTAAAGTTTCATTATTAATTAAGAACTAATATTCTGCCATAATAAACAGTCTTAATTTAAGACTCTTTGAGTGTTGCTTAATTTTAAGGATTATTTTTTGGACGAAAATAAACTGCAGAAATATAAACGACATACATAGAAGTTGAAGTATATAAAGAAGTGTATGTAAAGATAAATTTTATATACCAAAGTAAACTTGTTTGGAAAATGCGCAAGCGCTAAATAAAATATTAAAAAACGTAACCTTTTAGGGTAAAAAACTAAATATTTTTAAGATACATTTTTTTTAATCATCTTGTTTTTTTGCGATTTTTTAAGCGACAGCTTAAAGGGAAAATACTGCCTTCTTAGCGCAACTGCATTTCATCAAAAGTTTTTATGGAAACACATAAAAATGGAATCAGCAACTATTATTACAGCAAATCAAGGAAAATTGATATAAAACGTAAAACGGAAACATCAACTTGACACTTTATACCGGAAGTTAGGTAAGCAACCCAAAATGACAGTTAAAGAAATCTTATTGTTATTTAATGCCAACCAAATTGTACAGAGTTTTAATGTTGATGCTGCAGTGCTACTTTGTATTTTTATGCTTTATTATTTTTATTATCAGCAGACTACGTCTCATCACAACAAATTCTACCACATAATCACAAATATTGTGGAGTATAAGGTGTTGGCATACTGATGAAGGTGATGATGATGTAAGTGTATTGCATTAAAGTGTAAAATCAGAAATCAAAAACTTAACAAATGCCCTTTTGTTAAAATATGCTGACATGATAACGATACCCTCCTGAGTGCTGTTGATGAACAGCACGGTTATGATGGTGATGACGGCTATAAAGTTTACTTCATTTTTTTGTTACTAAACACGAGCACAATTTAAAAAAATAGCAATAAAAATAGTGTTAGTGATTAATTTTCTTGTGATGCTACTGAAAGCAAAGCTGTGATAACAAAAATATTGCCAACCGCTAAAATTGATGATGTCACCGTTTACAAATATAAAGAGAAATACAAAATTCATAACGTTTTGCATCACAAGTGAGCGTTTAAAATTTTATAATATTTCCTGTTACTCGCATATTATTTAGGAAATATACGAGTACCATACACTCAGGCATTGCATTAGATGAGTGTGTAGATAGTAAAAATTTGCATACTTCGACGCATGTCATTATTTTGTTTCATAAATGTTTAAAAAAAAATATCACAGGCTAATTTGGTTACAAAAACAAAACAACTAAAAAATGTATTGATTTTTTTTCCTTGCAAATATGAATTGCCGCAACAAATTTGTGCTTTAAAACTTCGTTAAAGAAATATTTAAAGTTAAATAAAGAAATTAAATCGAAAATTATTGGAAAGAAAATTAAACGAAATGGTTCTAAATCTTCAGAGTAAAATCAGTACAAATAAACTTCCGTTTTTATAAAAATCTGTAAACTCTTACCGATGGCAGCATGGCATAACCGTATCATAAAATAGCACCTTGCTCTGGTCATGGATCTATTGGCCATTAGAGGCCAACCTAATGCCCAGAAGTCACTTCAAGGTAGTTTTGCACATATAGAGATCTGCTGGTGGATCAGAGGGAATTTGAACTGTAACCATAACATAATCAGCGAATTTGTCTCACCAATAGCCAATTCGAGATCAAATGCTGTCCTCATTTGTTTCTGTGCTACCATATCAGGCAATATTTATTGTGCCAGCTTCTTTTTTTCAAAATTGATTGAACTTGTTATTAATGATATTCGGTTACAACAAAATTGTTCTTCATGTCGCAGGTTTGATAATTAATAATTAGCACTAGACTCAAGACTTTGGTGTTTTGTGATACAACACAACTTCCAGCTTAAAATCAGTAAGATGAGCAATGCCAAATACATACCGGCATTCAGGAAAACCAATGGTGACCGATACTCTGTTTCTCTTTTCTTTTCTCTTACCTCAAAACCTAAGTCTGCCTGCTTAAATTCGTCTGCCACATATTTTTCTGTAGTAAAATGATCCTGAATTAGAACTGACCTTTCTATGGCAGATAAATGACGGAAGTGACACTTATCAGAGGTTGAAAGTTACTAATTGCCACTTACTTGTATGTGTCCAGAACGAGTTGAAGTGAATTCCCCCCGCAATTACTTTAAGGTCACCGCTTTAAAGCTAGCTTGGCTTAAAAGTCACCACTACCATATAGACTGAGTGTCTGAGAGACGTCTCAGGAAAGTAGACTACAATCTCTGAAGCAATCGCGAGTTAAATTCATGTATAATATCAAACTTTTATTGAACGACAAAAATTTTTGAATAGTTTAATTTTTTCTAACTGTTGAATGCAAAACTTTCATTATAAAACTTAGCACTAATAGCTAATTTTATTTTTCCTAAAAAAACACTTAAAGCAGAATTATTTTGTACGTTCTGTTCTGTTACGGATCAGTAATTTTGTTTCTGTTCAGTTGAAAAACTGTATATGTGGTTCGGTGTTTATTTTTCGTGCGGTTGTGTTCCGGACTATTCTGTAGAAAATAGAATACAAAATAGTGACAACCAAGAGTTTGTATATATTATTTTATTGTGGTGTGAAATACCCTGCAGATAATATCCCTGCAGATAATATTGGACTACGTGGTCCATTATAGCTGAAAAGGACTATTTACAACTATGTAATCGCAGCGTTCCCAGTTTTATTTTATACCTTATCCCCAATTTGAAATTTTCGATTCTCTAAATTCCCCAAAAATCCACACAGATCTGTAATAAAAATTTTCAAGCTTATAAATTAACAAATAACAGAAATTCAATATTTCTAAGTCACAACAGCCAGATTCTTCTGGAATATTTAACATTTATTTCTAAAAATTCTTTAAACAATATAAAAATTGCAAAATATCGAATATAATCAAGTTTTTTGTCAATTTATAAATTGGAACTCAATCAAAAGGTCGAAATAATTTTGTATATTAATCTCATCCCACATATCCTTAAAAATTAAATAATATTATGTCACAGGAAATATATGCATAGATTTATTTACTTATGTCGTTTTCTTTTCTAAAAAAGTGCAAAATTTTTTGTCTTTTTTATTGAAAATTTGCAATAGGTATAATAATTTGTTGAAATAGTGAGTTTATAAGAAATTACTGTATCATCACTTATTTTTTTTGATAAAAAGTAAATGAAATAAAACATTTTTTGTAGAAAAAAAAAACGGCAAGAATTAAATCCATTTGTGTAATATTATTAGAATTAATTTATAAATATTTACATTAAAATGAATATAAAAACAGTAGTGTAAAAAACGCACAACAATGTTTCAATGTTTATCATTTCAAAATCTTGAGAACTAAAATTTTCTGATTCATTGGTTGCATTAGAAAGTGTTAGCATTTGAGAAAATGTATATTCTAAGAAGAGCTTAAATTGTATTCTGATGCAAATTTTATCAATGTTCCCTGCATCAAGCAGAAAAATGTGATATTTCAATATGTACATGAATTTGAATACAAAAAAGAAAAACTAAATAACAATATTTATAATATCCCCAAAAATCCCCAGCGAAAAAAGGGCTTTTCTCCAAAAAAATCCCATGGGGATTTTTCCGAATTTTTCATACCCATTCACAAATAAAAATCCCTTATTTGGGGACAAATCCCCAAAACTGAGAACGCTGTGTATAATGCGGTGGGGTGTCACAAAGCTATAGGACATAAAGTCATAATGGCTTTATGTCTCAATCCAAACGGACATAAAGCCATAATTTTGATATGGCCTTAAGTCTCATGTCAATTTTAGTGAAATGGGACATAAGGCCATTATGGTTATATGTCCCATTTGATGTTTTGCGTTACAAATGCTTTATTTCACTAAATATGCCTATTTATCTATGAAATTAATGATTTAAAAAAATCCAAAATTTCTAGACTCCAGGAATTACAGCTGCAAACATTTTGTGAAAGGAAAAATCCTTAGTTATCATTGGAAAACATTTTTTTATTCTTGTGACGCACGCAGGAAAACTTTATTCAGCGAAGCCACCTGCCGCGTCCTACTGGAGGAAAAAACCCCTAAGCGCGGCCGTAGGCCGCCACGCAGAAAAACTTTAGTATGTGAAGCCAGATTTCAATACTTAACTTTAGTGTCTCAGGAACTGAAATGAGAGATAAAGGCGCTTTCTAATATTGCTAATGTGAGCTAAGGCCATGATGGGCGACATGAAACAACAATATATTTTTTACATGAAATAGGGCGACATGCAATCATTATTAAAAATATGGCTTTATGTCTCATTTTCGGAAAAAAATTTGTGGCGTTAAGTCCCATTATAATGAGACTTAATGCCATATGCCCTTATGTCTCAATGGAATGGGACTTAACGCCATATGGTTTTATGTCCTATGGCTTTGTGACACCCCACCGTGTAATGCAGTCATGAACTATGTTCGTGCTTTTACGATAGTACTCGTGCCGAACGAACTACTTGTAGTGGTCCATTTTTAATGACATGGAGTAGTGTTTGGGTTAGTCCGATGTAATGCAAACTTCGACCATATCGTCCAGCCATAGGACAACGTAATGTGTAATAGACCATGTTTTCTACATACATTTGGGTTAATTTAGGACTATTTCTAGTCCTTTATGGAGTATACTTTACATGCTTATTTGGACTAATAGCGTTAACTAAAGTGATATTACAAATTTTGTGATAAATGTCAGAAAATTTTATTTTATTTCAAATGTTTAAAGATTTGTATATTTTTGTGAAATAAAAACATTTTGCAAACCTTTACAAAATTCATTCCTATAATTACATCCGAAAGTTCAGACACAGAACAAATAAGTAAGAAATATTTTCTACAGAAAAAAACGGCACAGAACGGCAACGAAAAACTAATGAGGGTTTTATATGGCATCAATTTATCGGACGTCACTCTGTAATGGGTCTATTAATTTAATGGGTCGTCTGTTTAAATATTTTTTTATCTATTATTGTGCCTATATTAGGCAAATAAGTAAAAAAAATTATGGTAGGAAATGGACTTCGTCAATTGTGTCCTTGAAATAGTAATAAAAAATGATACAAACCATAGAAAAGGAATCACGTAAGGTCTGCAAGGTCGATTAGAGCGTACTTGACAAGCTATTGGCCAATTAAGTCCTGCTTGGAACTCATCTTATATGTCAAGATGTACAAAGTTTAGCCTGTTCAACTCTAATTTAAAATTCACTTTGTTGTACTGATGCGAGATGTGGAATGCAGCAAAACGAGACATACAAGCCATGCAAGTTTTTATGAACAAATGTCTAAGTAAGATTCTACAGGTGTACTGGCCCTCAACAATCTCCAACATTCGTCTGAGGCCAGAAGCTAATCAACAACAGATCCAAGATGAAATCTGTAAGTGCAAATGGAATTCGATAGGTCACATTCTGCGAAAACCACAAGCTCATATAAAAAAGCAAGATATAGTGTGGAACCCACAGAGCAGCCGTCATACAGGACGACCATCGCATACCTGGAAACGCCAGTGCAGAAGATCGATAATATTTGAAGGAACTTGTCTTAAGCCTATGCTCCTTATAGGAGTTTAAAGGAACAAATATTATGCCAATATTGGAAAACTCTTTATAACAACTCTACGGCACATCTAAAATAATTTTATTATAAAGTTCTCATATAAAACAGCCTTCAAAAAACATCAAAGATTAAACTAAAAAAATATTTATGAATAAAGCAAAGTTACTTAAACAAACAAGCAAACAAACAACCAGGATGCAAACGAATATCAAGTGGGTCAGTGTTATTGAAAATGATTGTCCCATGCGACCAGTGTTTGACTTTGGCTAAAAAGTTACCTTGTCTGTCGCACAGGCCATGTGACAAATGCTGATGCGCCACAAACCTTCCACTGAAGTTGATGATAAAAGTAAGCTATTTTTCACGAAAAATTTTTGGCACGGCATGCTGACTGGATATGAAACATATTTTGCTGATTAAAAGTTTATTTTTTTATTTTTTATTTACAATATTTATTTTTTTCCTGCTGCATGCAAGTAAATTTATTCTCCCTCTTACCACTAAACTCTTGAATAAAAACGAAATGACGGTTTAAAAGTTTATACAGCACTTGAAATGTTTTAAAATTAATTAAAAACGCTTTTGGTTTACATTTTGTTTTACTACTATTTTACTCTAAAGAGAATTACTTAAGTTATCGCTTTAGACAACAGCACTATGTCATTATTGTAATGAAATGGAAAAAAGTGATTAAACAAAATAGATAAACGTGTATGAATCTTTTTCATAAAAGTAGTTGAGTGTATGTGCGTGAATATCTGTGAAAGATATTAACTTGTTTGGGGTTTCCGGTTGGCCAAAAATAAGTTAGTAAATATTGAAAGAGATTTTTCTTTGATTTCTGCTTCACAGATATTTTGTTTATGTAGATTTATTTAAAGGTCATTATTATTCATGGAAATATATTTAATACATGATAAAATAATGCTTTTTTGGAATGAATCTCCCAGTGGCATTTTGAAAAACTAGGAAAATAAAATATATTTAATTGGTCTAATAATCCTTAGTTTTTCTTCTTAATATTCAATGCTGTCAGTATTTGTGAAGCACGTTTTAAATCTTTTTACAAGATAAGCGGAGATAACAGAAATTCATTACACGTATGTTTCAATAAAAAAAATTCCTAAATGATTATAAAATACATGGAATTGGTGTTTATCTGATCATAAAAGTATTAACACAAAATTTCCTAGTTTCTCGATTTCTGAGTAAAAAATGTTTTTATATTTTATTGTAACAACTTATCTTATAATTGGAATGTTTTCATTAATCGTTTGTAAAACAGAAAAACCAGCCCATGATAACTTTTTGCCAGTGAAATATAAAAAACAATATTATTTTAGTAACTCAAATACTTTGTTAAATTTTTGCATAGGCAACTTTTCTTGCACAATGTAATTTTTATATTTTAAAACACTTGCAGTCATTAAAGAATGTGCAAAAGTAGAAGAGTGCAGTTCTTACAACAGGTGGATCGGGATCGCAACATATTTTCTTCAAGGCTTATAAAAAATAGTTTAAAAATTAAATAATTAAGTAAATTTATTCTTTTTACTTTGTATACTTATTTTTAAAAGGATAAAATATTAATATATTTTTAATTCTAAGAATACTCTTCTCATCGGTTTCAAATGTGAAATATTTTTACGACGTTAGTGAAAAACTTTTCACATGATATTGTTACAGAAACACTTTGACATACCAATTTCAATATTAGTTTAATAATTAGTATACCATCGCAATAGAATCCTTAAAATTCATGGTATTCTGATTTGGGGTTTCGGCATGTTTTAGCATTTACATGACGACATTCTCACCTAATCCAAAACCAGGAAGTTTAGCGGATTGGCTTGCATTTAGAATAAATTGAAATAAGTATAAGAATAAGATCAGACGAACAAAGGCATCAGTATTTGTATTCGAATCTTATCGGGTTTCCTTTGATGAACATCTTACAAAAATGTCTTCCATAATATGCAACAATCTGTTCATCATTAAATAATTTATGAGAAAAAAACTCCAAATTGCATAAACTTTTTATTTATCATGTTGTTTAGTGGAGTTACTTATGAAAATTTTTCTATATGTAAACTATCGTTACTTACAAGCGATACTCTATAGGGTGTTTTTTTAAGCCCGATAGAACTTGAAATTGTAAAAAATAACACAAAAAATTAAATTGTAATCAAAATTTTTTTTATTCGAAAGATCAATACGTGACATTAACATTTGAAAATGATTTCGGGCATATGGGCACCGCGGCTGTTCTTGACGAAGCGCATTCTGGACGTCCAACTTTGGGCCACTTTTTCGAGCACTGCTGGCCGTATGTCACGAATAACACGAAGAATGCTGGCCTCCAAGGCGTCAATTGTTGCTGGTTTATCAGCATAAACCAGTGACTTCACGTAGCCCCACAGGAAATAATCGAGAGGTGTCAAATCGCACGACCTTGGAGGCCAATTGATAGGTCCATTTCTCGAAATCAACTTATCGCCAAATTTTGATTTCAATAAGTCGATGGTTGCGTTCGCCGTATGGCACATAGCGCCATCCTGTTGAAACCACATCTCCTCCGGATCAATGTCATCCATATTTTCAAACAAAAAATCATTGATCATGGTGCGGTAACGATCTCCATTGACCGTAACGCGAGCTCCGGCCTAATTTTTGAAGAAATAAGGTCCGATGATGCGAAATATCCCTTTTGTAAATTGGCCATTAGTTTGTAAAAGATAAACAAATTATTGAAAGTCATGGTATTCTAATTTGGATTTTCGGCATGTTTTAGCATTTACATGACGATATTCTCACCTAATCCGAAACCAGGAACTTTAGCGGAATAAATTGAAATAAGTATACATCAGATGATACAAGGCATCAGTATTTGTATTCGAATCGTTATTTACAAGCGATACTATGACGCCACTCAAAATATGAAAAAACTAACATACATGTTTTTATTATGCTGTTTTAAATAGCAAGTAACTGCATATGTTTGCATTTGATAATTTTATATAATTTGTAAATCGTTAAGGCCTAGTGTTGCGTGGCAAATGGCTAAGATAATTGGATTTTCGATTAGAAATACTAATGTTCGTATCTTAGCTACCTCCGCCAAAAGTTTGAGATACGGTTATTATATATTACTTAATTTAATTTCCAAAAGTACGCAAAAAACAGAAAAAATTTAAAATTTAAATTAAATTTTTTATCAAAAAACGTATTTATATTACAAATCCAAAATCAAGTCGATTAGATATTAAGTTAAATTTGATTTCACTGTGCTTTATTACAATATCAAGTCAATCAATCAATCACAAAATGTATGAGGGGAGGATTGCGAAAACGCAACGCAGGGCCTTAATGGGTTAATGTTAGGAGATCTTGTCAGCTGGCAGATACTCGGTGTATACTATCAGAAGTAGTGATAATTCCTTGTGGTTGCAACTGGAAACGGAATCCTGATAGGGTTATTATTGACTAGGAGTGCTGACTGAACAAGTTGCGCTATAAATAACTGGAGTTTACAAAGTGAAACGACCTACACGGTATAGTAAGGGGTGCGGAAGTTAAACTCTGTTTCAAGTTTAGTTACAAAAATAACCCACAGAAAATGAAGATCACGTGGATACTTGAGAAAATGAGACAAAGAAGAGGAAGTGTCATTGGGAGCGCATTTCACTGATGAAAAAACGAAGAGGTACACAACGACACCTTATAATGGTTTGGAAAAATAGTCGATATATTAATGACGGGCAGGTATGGCTCTTGCAATGACGACGTGTATGTAATGGATACAAAGCGGAAATATAATAAGCATTGATGAAAAGGACCTAATGTAAGCATCGTAACGCTTTTCACGTAGACGTGAAACCAGCTCAATAGATTGATAAGACAGGGTGCGACCACAGAAGCTAAGATGCCTTTAAATACGTTTCAGGGCTCCAGAGTTTCATAATTCAACAGAGAAAAGCGAAGAGACGTCCGGCCATGTATGTTGCAGACCGGTTGACCTGGCGAGGTTTCGGCCTAGCACAGTTGTTTTCTTATTCGTCCTCAGGAGGTCCCAACCCTTTCCGCTAGCCGCGTATCTTAACACAAAAAAGGTGCAATCAAAGCAAAAAAAAAAACTGAAACTTTTTAGACAATTTCCACAGTTGAATTGAGTAAGGTGAAGGTGGCGACCTCATCGTCAAAAACGATATGATGTAATGTTTGATAGTCCTCGACCAAAGGTGGCACTGGAAGTGGTATTATTTTTACTTTGTCTCACAGTGGTTGCATTACAAAAAACTGTAAAAGTGTCAGGAGCAACTACTTGTATATAAACTTTAATGGTTCTCAATAAAGCACTGAGAAGCACAGCGAAAGGAAACTTTAGGTACAAGCGAAATATCATGGTAACAAAAACTAAATTAGTAACAGAATACAAAAATTGCCAACGAAAATTGATACGCTGGAAACAGTAGCTGCCGCATTTAATATGTGGTGATAATAATGATGATGCGATACACAATCATCTTAGATCATTCAGTGACAACCGAACAGGGTCAAAAAAGTATCCAGGGAAGTGGTGACCTGATATTTTAAGTTTCTATTTATTGTAGCTTACAATAGGCAAGATTGGAGGCAAAGTTAATAAATAAACGATATTTTTTTCTATTTATACCTTTTAAGTGTTCTATTGTAACAGCTATTAAGTTTATTATCGAAGTAGTATTAGCAAATAGCAAATAGTTTATACCATAAAACCAAACAATCATATTAATCTTGAGTGGTGATTTTCAAGATTTTTCAAAACCAAAATTAATAAAAGCAACAATTATATTTGAATTTCCACAGTATTTTCCTTTGATTATTTAGCTCAAGTACATGAAATCACTCTCTTATCTTCTTAAGGTTTCGTTTTACATTCGAAATAATAAAAAAATTATATTATTTTCTATAGATAATTTCCAGTTATTTGCTTAAATGATTGACGGCATTATGTGTTAGGTTTGATTCATTTTTGAAAGCGTAAATACAATAGATTCGGTCTTATCGATAAGATTTCTAATACTATTTTTTTGTATGTTTTAAATGGGAACTTACAATATTTTCGTTTAGTATTGACTTTTTTAATAAAAGTTTATTTGTTAAGCTATTGTATAGACTTGTTAAGATCTAATTAGATCTTTATGAATCACTGCGATAACCTTTTGTTTTTAGAGGTGTAAATTTTATAAGTAATCGTAATACAATAGAAAGCACGCAATCATAAATTTCTATTATGATAAGAAATTTAGCTTTGTTTATTAATGTTAAACAAGTGATCTTGAAAATTTCTGTAGCCTCTTTTATTGAATTTACAAATTATTATACAGCTGCTTTTTTTAGAAAAAATTTTTTTAATTGTTATACAGAGGAATTTGGCTAACCAGAACCAAGAAATCAAAACAAAATTCTGAAAGTTTTATCTTTTCCCTAAACTGTTATTTTAGTTACTTAGAAAATATCTTTTTTTATATAATTTTTTTTGTGTTTTAGTTATTATAAAACTCAACTTAAATTTTAATACGGCAATCTTTATCAGTACCTTCTTCTCCTGTAACCATACTTCGTAAGTATTGGTATTTTTTTACTCTTTCGATTACGTTACCGTTACTGTTAATAGGTTCAGTCGAGTTGGCATTTCATCTCATATCTTTGGTTTCAGCAATGTTCATTTTCAGGCCTACTTTTAAGGATTCATTAGCTAAATCGTTCAGTTTGTTTTGCATATCAGAACGCCTATCCTCAAACTTATCGTCTGCAATATCAATGACTCCAACCTCTCGTTGGGATGAACATAGTTCCAATTAATACCTCGAGATTCATTTTCATTTGCACGTCTTGATACCGCATATATTACTTTCAAGAATATTAAGGGTGAGAGTTGGCAACCTTCTCTAACACCTGAAAGAGATTGAAATGGTATAGACATCTTAACTTAACAGAGTAGTATATTTCAAGTTGAATATATAATTTATATTCCAAAATTAAAAGAAATGAGAAAGATAATTGGCAACTTTAATAACAGTGAGACCAAATTTCAAAAAACTACCTGAAAGTTAAACAGTCCTCCCCTACAAAACGTTAAAAATGTCTTAAGCACTTTTTCTTATTGCCACAGATTACATAACCTCCAGATTAATAAGTCCTTGATGGGATCATAACTTAAATTAGACACACCATACATACATACGTACCTTCATGGACGTAAGTGGCATTCCACTATTGATAATAAGTCAGTGAACATTTTTTTACGACACGCCTTGTGTCAGAAAAAAATCTTATAATTTCGCAAACAATCAACCGAGTTGTAGAAAATTCCCTTATACATTTATTAGAACTGTTACAATAATCCCGTAAGCCATTTCCAAACATTTTCTACAATAGTTTTCAATTAATATCAGATTGATCAGCACTTTGTTGGAAGAAACTTTAATTTTCTCCAGATATTAATCAAAAAGATCTAACAGTTTTCTTGAAATATTTCATCAGCCGTTTCGGCTCATTGTCTGAAGAAACATTCAAAATTTCTGCTGCTTGTCGGTATTTAGTGCATGATTTTTATTATCATTCTTTTTGTTGAATTATTCCTAAGATATTGAACGGAATAGCCTGTATATTTTCTGACCCTTTTATAGGTAGCTTAAGACTTGATGCTAGTTTTCAATATAATTCTCATTTACACCAATCCCGGCTTGCGTCGCTATTCACGACCATAGAAACGCGACAAAAACCGGAACGACACAAACCGAAGTATGATTTTCCATACATTTTTATTGATTTTTATTTAATTGTTTTCGAAATTCATGATTTTAGCTGAAAAATAAATTTTTCAATAAAAAATAAAATTCATGAGATAAACGTAAAGAAAGAAACATGACAAAAACATAACAAAAATATTGCACTTAAACTTAAAAATAAAAATATTAGTAAACAATTTAATACTAAAAAGCAATAGTCTATATTGATGTGTTAAATTTTTTCATTTTGAGCTTGAGTCATCTAAATCGATTACCTACCATTTCTACGATTGGATTTGTCAATCTGGCTGATTTTTGTATAAAATTTTCTAAAGTTTTGTTGGATTGTACATTTTTCAATTTAACTTAACGGGAAATCGCGTTTTTCATTTTTAGCTTTGTACAAACATTTTCATATTAACACCGCAAATCGAAGCTCCTAACGACGCAACTTCGAAATCACTGAAATTTTTAAAAGACTAATCTTTGAAACGACGCAAACGAGGGTATTGGTATATTTTTGGAGAGTTCTTACTTGAAAATAAAACCACGAGTACATGCCTTGAGATGAGTTGACATGAGCCAATACCCTAACGTTTCTGACCAATTTCTAATATTATGACAAATTTTTCTTCGTCACTGATATGACAGGTCGTTAACAGTATCGGAAAGCGGAAATCTTTGCGTCGGAAATTTTCTCCGGATTTTCCAGCAAATTTATACCGAAATCGTACAGAATTTTATCAAAAAATTAGTAAAAATTTTTAAAATTTCCTCCGATAGAAGGTACGCTGTATCTATTGTGGCTTTCTATCCGAACTCAGTAAACAATGTTCGCTGGGAGTTTTCTAATTAATAAGTAGTCATCGGTTGGATCTTAACTTAAAGTTGATACATCTACCCATACGCAACATTTTATATGTATGTACTAGACGACATTTTGCAAATTGATTATAAAATTTCATTATACTAAAAGCTTAATTTTGTTTTATTCTTTATACGAGAACTTATTTATGGCTGTTTAGATAAATTATGGTTGATGTTTCTAACGTTATACTTAAACATGTGCATTTTTATATATATATGCGTGTGTGTGTGTGTGTGCGTGCATTTGTGTTTGTAAATATATGATATTTAGATAGAAGCATTTAATTTTACTATTGTAATTAATAATATTGTTAATTTCTAATAATTAAAAATGATTTTCTTGATAAAACCACGTATTCTTTGTTTATTTTATTTCACATCATGCACCATGTGTGCCACACATCTCCGATTTTAATATCAAAGTAAATACGAGCGGGCATTGAATTGAATTTCATAACATGAATGAATTAAAGTAATTAAATTTTATATTCATCATATTAGTATAATGGAATGCGATCTATTACAATTATAAAGTTAATTAATATAATGATTATATTTATGTCAAGATACAGCATTACTGCAATTTCCACAAAAAAAGTTCTTTTTCAATTGATTTTAATGCAATATCAGTTGAAATTGTGCGGGTACGAGTACGTATGAACGACTTATTAAGAAATGCTAAATAAAGTACAAAATATAATGAGATGGTACCTAAACCTAAAAAACTAAATAAGTGCTAACAAAAGTTTTGAACATACCTAATAGGAAACTCAAATATATAAATTCCAAATAGACTAAATAAGTCCCAATTTTATAACGATGAAATAAGAACTAAAATATATTTCTTTCCGGACATATTTAATTTTAAACTTTTTAACCAAATGAAATAATTCAATAAGAAAATGAAATAATTTTTAAAAACAAATTAATCTTGAAAATTTGCGTCTTTCTTTGGAAATAATTTTACAGCGAATTATTTATTAGAGCATGCAACAACATGTAAATATTTAAAATCTTGCAGTAATTTACAAAATCATTCAATAATTTTCAGGAGCTTGTTTTTTACATTTAATTTTGCTCTGAAAATAAACAGAAATAGTTGTTTTTGAAAAATTAATGCTTGTAAAGCTAAATTTACACGATTGAAATTTTCTTCAAAATTGCTCTTCAAAATGCTTTAAACTCTACACGAGCAAAATTTCTTCAAAATTTATTGAAAAAATTTTTTAAGATTTTATTGATGCCGTGTAAATAAGCATCAAAATTGCTTTTACCAATATTGATAACTATAAATAATTTGACAGCATGTTCATTCTTTTAATTCAATACATATCAGCGGCATATATTTGTTGTGGCAAGTGGGAATGTAAATAAATTTCTTAAAGAATAAAATTAAAATTAGTAAACTAATATGAGTTGATAAGTATTACATATTTAATAACTATATATTTGTGGAATAATATATCAATATTTTTTAAAAGTGATACCATAAATGATAATTTGCGCAACAACCGCAAGCAACAGAAAAAGTGGACAGGAGATGAACTGAGACTGTTCATCGAAATGGTTGAAGTACGCGAATCGATTTGGAATTTTAAAATTGATGGGTACAGAAACCGAAATGAAAAGGTGAATTGCTGGTCAGAAATTGCTTTTCAACCGCTGCCTAAAAAAGATATACACACCATTACCTTCCAAAAGAAAAGGTCGATCCCAATGTTCCTTTCGTTTTCTTTTTTTTTGCATTATTATCAGCTACTTCTTCCTCCAATATTAAAAATGTTTAATCTATGATGATTGTGTCGTCGTTCATACTTATTAATTATTTTTTTTTATAATAATATATTATTTTTTATAATAAATTATTTCACAAAGCAAAACACCTGATCATACTCAATATTTTCAATATAAAAAGTTTACCAATAGTGTAAATTAGCTTCAACAAATTTTGATAAAATTTTTATTAAAATATTTTGAAATATATTGAAAGAATATTTTGATCAAATTTTTGAAACGTGTAAATAGAACATCAAAATAAATTTTCAAAATTTTTATAAGACTTCAAAATAAATTCAATCGTATAAATCTAGCTTAAGTTCTAAAAAAATATAATTGAAAATACGCATTTTCAAAACACATGAATATTAGAGATGGGTCAATTGATCAATCGATAGTGTGCCATCAAATTATTGATAGCGTTTGGCATAAGAAAAAAAAGTTCCACTACAGCATATCAAAAATATAATTTTCGATGCGCCCAAATTTCAATTTTAAGAAACTTGTCGAAAGTATCTCTCAGTTTATACTTTAAGTCCTACTAGGCGTATACGTTACATACATTTTATGTTTGTTTCTGAAGTTCTATTATTATTATTTCAGAGTTATTAAATCACTTTCGAGTGTGTTTAATACTAATTATTAATTCAATGTATTGACTTTGACTTTTTTTAATGACAAGTACAGGAATATGTTATTGTGTTTTTGACAAAATTTTTCGAAAAACAGAACAATTAAAAATGTTTTCTTTAATTCTTAGGATTTCAAAACATCAACTATTTAAAAAAATTATTTGGTGGTAAAGATATCAGAATTAATATCTTTTTCATATTAATTTTTATAGCATTTGTAGTTCCATTGTTGAAGTGCTTAATAAGTTATTAATATAACGCTTCAAAAAATATATAAATTGAATACATATGTATTCAACTATAAATTTATATATATTAAAGTTCACTAAATTGGCCATGTGGAAGCAATGTGAAAGCTAATTAATTTTGGATGTACTTAAGATTGAAGGTAACGCAAGTGAAATGCTGCTTTTGGGCACATAAGTAAGGCGAATGTTTTTGCCAAGCGTTGTCCTCTTTTTTGGTGGAAACAGTGTTGTGTAAACCAAATTCAAATTGAAAGAAAATATTTTTCAAACTGATTATAATGAAAAAGAAAATATATCTTATAATTTTTTAATAATCTTCTTTAATCAAAAACTGCGTATTGATAATTCGATTTCCTTTCTTTTGATTGACCTAGGCGTGGAGTTCGAGAAACTGGAAAACTGATGAGATGAAGTTGCGGCCTCCGAAAACGAGTTGTTTGAATTCTTTTTTTGCAGGTATGCTTTCTAAAATGTTTTATTTTTTTTTATAACTCAAATAACAGCAAATAAATAAATAAACTAGTTATCAATATGGAAAAATTAAATTTTTTTTCTTAATAAAAACAGTTATTAAAATTTGAAGGAAAATAAACTTAAAATCTTTTAGCTAAAGAAAAAAAATTATGCTATTACTAAATACAAAGTCCGTGTACATGTATTTTATAAATTCAAAATACACCTTAAGGATCTTACTTGAGTTATTTCCCATTTCTAACAAAACGCATTTTTACTAATTTTCATTTCAACGCACTCAATTAAAAATTTCCTTGAACTCAAACTATATAATTCTTTTCATGATTTTAATAACAAAAAATAAGAATAAAACCTGAAACGCTGCAATTCTATTTTATAACCACTGTAAAGGGCTAAACTTTTTTCCTTAAAAAACTTCTCGTTGGTTTCGTTCTTTTGATAACCAAAATTAAGTAAAACTTTTACTGTTTGCCAAATGAAATTGGTAAAAAACACTTGCAAAGATAAACAAAATAAATAGCAGAAGATGTATAAGTATAATTCCACATAAATAGGAGCTTACTTCAACTGCACCACTCAACATGCCCGCCAATGTTTTTTTTCTCTTAAGAGCAAAATGTAAAGTAAAATTTTGGCAAAATCCCTTGATGTACACAAACACACAAGCACATGCTTATATATGAATGAAATACACAGAAATAAAAGTATTTATTAAGCTACACCCACATACTTTTAGTTGTAGTAAATAGGATCAAAGTGCTGGTGCTGTTTTACTACAAATTTAAGTTTGGTAGAATTTTATTATTTATGGAATATCAGTACTTCAGGGGAATGTTTACGTATAATTTTTTCTAATTGCATGTGACGTATACGTGTAGTGCACACTACCTTGAATAAATATCACTAATCTATTTCGAGCGCATTATATTAATTGCATTTTAAACATCAGTCAATAGTGTAATAAAGTGTATATATTTAGTATGTTGGACCTTTTTACTAAATAAAAAAATTATTAAATTTCCTACCCATAATTTTGTTTATTTCCGTGTAAATTTTAATAAAAAAGTACTTTTTTGAAATCGCTTAATAATACTTATTCGTCCACTATGTTTTCCATACACCACCACTCAAATTATAGATCAGCTAAGATCAGTTCGCAGGTGACCACTTTCAGATAAACAGTGAAGTAAAATAAGGAGACTTGCATTCAAGCATTCAATATAATGCTACACTACGCATTTAAGGATAATATAAGAACTGGTAATTTGTTTAGCACATCTCGTATGACTATTTCCGATATATGGAGGAAGAATTTACAAATATTGAGAGGTATGCAAGAGCAGTGGGCCTTATAATAAACGAACGAAAGATTAATACCTCAAAATGTCAGCGAAAGAAAATCGACGAAATGTATGTGATAAACACGTATTTGAATACCACTTCGAAGCTTAACGTCTGGGCTGGGCAGGTTCAGTTGCGCGTATGGACGATAACGGACAGAAAAAGTCGTTGTTAAACTATGACATCAGAAACACTAGATGAAGAGAATTTCCGCGAACTAGATGGAAGCACTGTGTTGAAGACGATTTAAGGATTATGAGTATTCAAACTGGCACCAGAAAGCTGTACATAGAGAAGAATGAAAAATAATTTTCAAACAAGCTAAAGCTCAATGCGAGCTGTAGGGATATATAATGATGACTATAAAGATCATTTCGCTATATGAACCCACCAGGAATAATTGGGAGGGGTACTAATAATCGTTCGTGAACATCAACAAAGTTTTTTGCATTTTTCTTATCTAATCACAAAGCAACATGCCATTTTGCTAAAACCGTTTTTATACACTTCTTGACAAAGCTTCAGAAAATCTTTCAAACTCTATCTAAGGCTATATATGCTAGCTTGAGCGAAGGTCAATTTTTAAAAAAATTTTAAATAAGTTGTTTTAACTTCGCAGTCCGCTTCACATTTATCTGTCACTTGTTTGAAAAAACATACATTTTTACATATTTTAGATAAAAAATACATTCTATGTTAAATGAGCCGGACATACTATCATGGTGGCTATGGAAGGAACATCACATTGCTGCTACCACGGTTGAACTAGGTTTGGACCTTTCAAAAGACTCACTAATTTTATATAATGTGCTGGAAGGATATTTTCCAAATAGTCCAGCACATGAATGGCAATCGCTTAGACCCAATAAATATATTTTAAGAATTTTCGTAAAGGGCGATAGTTCACGAGAAGGCGGTCAAGAGTCTATAAATTTTGATGGAATAAAAATTTTCAATGCGGCTTTTTTGTTCTTTAGAAAACTCTTAAAACTTCAATTTAAATTACTAACTTTTCAAAAAGTGATTTGCACATGAAAGCAGTTTTTTTAAGTTTAAAGAGTTTACCAGCATTATGGGGAATAGTAAAATTTATTTGAGTTGATTTTTATAGCAAATATGAAGAAGTTATAACACAAAACTAGTTATATATTGAACCAATTAACTCAAAATATTTTACTTTGTATGTCTGCATGTGTGTCCGTCCATCCAATTAGTTATACCTATTTCCTTTTTACCTTCATCTTTTGAAACTATAAGAACATCAAGCAAAACCGACATGTAAACATTTTAAACGAAATATCAGAATTATTAGAAAGAATAATTGGCACAATTCTGAATAGGTCTCAATTGCGCTAACAAATTAGCAGACTGAGAGAGGTGAGTACATACCATAACATGGTAAAAGCAATTTGCAGTTTTTGGAAACAAAATTATTCCATTAAATGAGGTATTTAAATAAATATATAAAAATATATGTTCATACATATATGTCTGTGAATTCAAAAATTTGACAGGCCTAACATTTCTGTGTTAAACAGTATAAATTTATTTATTGTATACAATTTGTTTGCACGGAAAATTTTTAAAACTGAAAAAAAAACATTTAACATTTATATCTTAAAATGAATCTACAGAATATTGAAACTTAGCTGGATAGTAAGAAAACGATTGGATTGTTCGCAGAATAACAATCGATCTAGGCAGTCAAATTTAAAAATTTTTACTTTTTTAAGTGCTTACTTTTATAGTATTTTCTGTTTTTAAAATCGGCGATAAAAACGACAATTGGAAGTCTTGTCGAAAAATTACCATTCGAATTTCTTAAATAAAAAAAGGAAAAATGGATAATGTCAAATTTGAACTCAAGCCAAAGAATTATTTTCAACTTAAACCTAAAACAGTTCAACTAATTACTTACAAAGATTAATTCGCATTAAATAATGCAATTTTTTGTTGCTTGTGAATTCATTTGGTCGCCAACGCAGCAAATGCTTCAGATATTATTTAGCTTTCCAGATAATTGGATTCACAAGAATTTTTGACTTGTTGCTCTGCAAAATTAAAAGTTTGTTCCTCTAGTTTTTCGTAGTTTCCAGGCGAACTATGTGTACCTAAATAAGTAAACATAAAAAGGAATATATTACGGAGCTTTGGAAATGTTAATCTTTAAACACACTATTCACTAATCCTTAATCGTAGGAGGTGACTGGCTTAATATGTATATTTTTTTATTTTTATGCACAACTATCAAAAAAGTACTATTTTCAAAACTTAAGTTCTAAACAAAATTGTATGTTCTTCCCTATTGTAAAAAAAATTTGGCATTGTATTAAATTTTGTGTATACATCCAAAGAGATAAACTGAGCCCCACACTTAAATATATACATATGTATATAAAATGAATATGTATAAACTTCAGTATCCTACCAAATACCAACAACAATAACATCGTATTTAAGTTTAACACTCGCATTATACAGTTGTATGTCTATATGTATGTGTTGAATGAATATAAATACAATACGAAAATCTTTAAGCCAATCAACAGCAAGCAAAGGCGGAGCTAGAGTAAAGCAGGTTTTTATACATGTTTTTTCTGTTGTATTTATTTTTTTTTTTCATTTCAATTCGCTTTGTTGTTTGTTGCCTTCAAATTACACTTGTATTTTTATGCTTATTCTTACTTTGTTCTGTTTTGTTTAATATTGTGTTGCTTTTGTATTCTTTTAATGTTTTTTTCCATCATCTATGTGTGGGTTTATCTCACTCTGGCCCTCTTTAAGCACCGTTAAGCAAGCAGTATTCATACTCTCTCTCATGGGAGCAGAAACTGGGAATGTGTGCATGTGCTTGTTTAACTGAGAAAATAAGAACATCGTCAAGCAGATTTTCTTTTGGCTTATGAATGCATGTGTGTTTGACTGTTTGCGTATGTGTGTGTGTGACTGTGTGTGTTAACACACATTTGTTTCTGCCATATGATAAAGTTTGTATTGTAGAAATGTTTGTATATGTTGTTTTAGTTGTTGCTACAATATCTGGTTCTCAAGCAAATACTGTACTGCATGCATTTGTATGGACGTGTTTTATTCACGATCTGAGCCCAGTATGTTCGTCGTGGGAGGAGGGATAATGTTAAAAATAAACTTATGCGATAATCTGCGCCAATACAAAAACAGCTACAGCGCACTAAACCTCTTGTATTTGGAGTATGAGAATTATTTAACACAATTTTCTAACAAATTTTTTCATGCATTATATTTCTTTTTTTGCATTTCGTATTTGTCGATACACATTTTTGTTTTAAGAGAGTAACATTTTTGTTTCAGCATTTGAAGCTGCAGTATACGGCACATGGATTTACTAAATTATTTTTTTATGTAAGTAATTGAGGACTTCAGTTAAGAGTATATAGGAAAATTTCGCGAAAAAATAAAAATAACTCCCTTTTCAAATGAAAAAAGCCAAGAATTGAAATAATATATTATATTGTTTCTTCGAAATCGGAAGAATTTTTTTTATACTAATTAGTATATTATTTTAAGGATTTAGCTAGAACTAGCACTTCTACCTAAAGATATAATCCTATTTATTTAATAGAACTAATTCACGAAAAGCGAAGAATTAATTTCGTTTAAAATTTATAATTATCATTGGAATTTATTGAATCAAGCATTAGTTTGTGATTTGAACTCTTGAATTTAAATTTAATATATTTTCTAAATTATATTTTAAGAAAAAACATATGTTTCTTAGGATTTCAATATTTTTTACATACAGAAAAAACATGATTTTTCAAACAAACATTATTCTGAAATTTTCTTTAAATTTCAGTAAATATTTTATTTGATTAAACAACAACACAATCTAGTAACATTCTTTGAATAGACAAATTTATTTTATTTAAAAAATTCTTTTGCTGATTTTGAAATAAAAAAACTTTTGGTAATTATTAAATGCTATTAAATTTTGAATTTTTTTTAGCTGAAAACGTTTTTGCAGCAGAAGGATTTTTATAATTAACCCAAATATTTTTTCTGTTTTTTAGTGATACAGATGCTTCGAGTAGTTAATAATAAAAAATACCAGAAAACAAAAACAATGTGCAGATATAAACATATTTTATGAATTTTTTAATTATAAGAATTTCTGAATAATATTTCAATGCTCGGACCAAAAATTAGGTATATAAATAATGCGAAACTTGAGAAAGTCCTACAGTGGCCCGATTGCAAAAATGTAATACTAGTAATAATTTGTATCTTCTAAACTACCAGCCAGATTACAAAATTTTTTACCGAAGATCAGAAAATTTAATTCTTGACTAAAATGTTGGCATACACAGTGAGCTACAGGATGTACAATTCCATCTTCTTTGGTACTACAAATATTTTTTAAGATCATAACATAACGATTTATATTCATTCAAATTTTTGACAAAGCTAATAGAAAAATCCAAACCAACGAGCTTTTAATTTACAACATTGTACTGTTGGCATTAGTATATGCAAGATACTTCCAACATCGGTACCACATAATAAACTTTCGGCAGAAATTTTAATCTTATCACTCAATAAAGATAAATCAAGGCAAATCAAATTATTTTATTGGTATAGAGGTGGTGCAAAAATATTTTATATTAAAAACATTTTTTTAAGTTTTAAAAATTATTACGATCGATTGATTGATTTTTTTGAATCGTCAAATAAAAAATAACATAATAAAATTGATAAAATAACATAAACAATAAAAAGTAAAAATATCTATTATATCACAGGGTCTTATACTTAAATAAGGTATTTATAATAGTACACATATGTATGTACATGTTCATCTTATTCATTTAATTCCATAATTAATTAGATCTGAAGATTGATTAGTTAGGTAAAATATATCATATTGTACCTCATTTATTATTACCGATTAAGGTCGTTAAAAAAATCGGTGTATGTATTTAATCTACATTTATCCGTTTTTTTTTTTCAAAATATAATTGCAGTCATGAAATCGGTATATTTTCTTGCTTTGGTCTAAATTTGTTTTTCCCAACTTATAAAAAATCCTTCAACGAACCTTTAAAATTTGACATTGCCAACGACGTTTTTGTTTTATTCGTATTCTCTTCTTTATAAAAGAGTCAAAATGTTAAGTAATAAAAGTGAAACAAGCTGCCAAGCATGGTCGCCCTATTGGCCCTATAACAAAACCAAAGAGGAGATAACAGGTACTAGTTACGTGGCATCCATTTCACCCTTCCTAGAAGCGAATTCGGTTTGAAAAAGAATAATTCCATCCATTACCTAAGTACTTACCGCAAGAGATGTATTTTTGGAAAAGTTCAAGAAATTCTATATCTACCGAGTGGTGCAAGAACAAGAATATTTTTAAAAATTAAATTAAATAAACTAATCTTAACATAGTTTATTATGATAAATTATAAGTTTATCGGCAATAACAAATGTTCTCACTGTTTATAGAACACGATTTCATTGATGTGACTGAAGTATCTAATTACAGCAGGAGCTTATACTACTAGTCATATTTTTTAAAATTCAATTGACGGTTTTTGGTTTCTATCATACTAGTGCCTCAAATGCGTATAATTTCTGGACTATTTGAATTTAATAGGTCTTTATCGGCTCTCCATAAAAAAGTCTAAAGGGTCAAATCGCAACAACGAGGCGGCCAACTGACATCCTTAAGATGAGCCATCCTTAAAAGATGAGCTTAAACCAAAGATTATATTTAAAATTTTAGATCAAACAAAATCGGAACTCATGACCCTAAAGCATTCGCCGTTAACTGATATGGCTTTTCCAGCAGCATTTAAAAAGATTAGATTATAATTTAGTAACAATCCGATGCTGCTCGAACGCACAATTATAAATAAGTTTGCAACATTTCCCAACGTTATTTAAGCGAAAAGCGACACACTATGATCCTTAGAGGTATGATACTGCGTGATTGTCAATATTTCGGCCAGAAAAATATCACTCAGTGTCAAAATAACACATGATTTAAACAGAAATTCTCTTTTTTGTCCGCAAAGAGCTTAAAAGATAACTAGATCAACCGAATAAAAATTAAAATTAATTTATTTGTAAAAAGTTTGAGTATCTTCTAATTGTCACTCAAAAGGTGGACCGATTTGACGGTCGCACAGATGGCAATAATAATATGAGTTTCTTTGCACGATGTTGCAAAATTAATTTTATTAATAATTAATTAAAATTAATATATTTATATAAAACAAATTCTTATATTTTTTATTTTCACGACTCCTTGGGACTATTATGAATTAAAAGGCTTAACCGAAGTTTATGTGCTGAATTATCGAAATATTTATAAATATATATGAATAGATGCCATCGAGTTTGTTTAAAACTATAGAACTGTTATATAAATTTTTTACATTTGGTCGCCCCCGTACGTATAACTTGCATATAATGTTTAATAATTAAATATAACGTATACGCGTAGTCTATATTACGATGCATGTAATTATTTATAGTAAAAACTAATAAGCTCAGATTAAATTTTCCTCAAGATATCTGTTAAAAGTACATATGGTTCACTATTTTAATCGAATAATAAAGACTTTTATCTAAAACGGCTTGAAAGATCAAGTGAGAAGACAAAACTTAGCCACGGTGCAACAGACAATCAGATGCGGAAGGATTCAACAAGATCCGAGTAATACGAAAACACAAGTGGGAGAAAATAAATGTTTCCGGACCATTCCGCTAAATCTTAACGATCGATAAAATTTGAGATTTGAATGCTTGAAGAATGTAAATTGAAAGTAAATTAATACGCTTCTTTTGCATTGCCCATAACCTCAAGACAACTACGCGAAAAGTATCAAAAAAATTGTTTAAGGAAGCATCCGTATAAGATTTCTAATTAAAAGTTACCCAAAACCATAAGAATATAAAAACTTCATTCAAGTTCCTTGAAATAGCAAAATTAAATATGTCTAAAAACTAAAAAATTAGAAAAAATAAATGGGTAAACTCGGATTTGAACTTGAGCCAAACTATTCGTTTCAATATACATATATACAATATATATATAAGTTCGACTAATTACTTACAAACACTAATTATGTCTAAAAACTTTATTAAAATTCCTTGAAATTGAAAAACTGCATATCTCTTCATTCAGGCCATGAACCTGCTGCGCGTCAAAGTCCACAGTGTTTTGTTGACACTTGCGAAAAATTTCTACCTGACTCTGGCTTTTTCGGAGAAACTTAAAGATAGTATATGGGCGCTTTCCAATTATTAACTTTACGATTTTATATCATAAAATTATCACAGCTTTCTTCCAGGCAAGCGTTGATTATGAGTTTTTCGAAGGGAATGCTTGGCATATTCTTATTACTTCCTGAGATGCTGATCATGGCACTCTGTTAGTAAAAACTATGTTTCGGAGATAGTAATATCCTATTGACCTAAGAGGTTATTTGACCAACAGGTCACTTAGACGCTTTCTTACATTAGCTACCTTTGAACGGATGTTCTATAGCCATTTCCTAGGGAATATTTAGCCTAAGACCGGAAGTCATGAGCTGCAAAGGCATTGCAATAAAGGAATAATTTTTGGGCACCCCCAAGTGAATGGGAATCAAGAATTTTTCCATTTATCTTGCAATGCCCATTCCGCGTTTAAAAAATAATATATTAAATAAATAATTGATCACAAAAAGGATTTGGTCTACATAAAAAAATATTTTGTATTAACTACATTCAATTTTTCCCAGTCCCACGATGTCACACGTATTCGTTCTTTCATACAATTACATTCAAAACACAAACAAATTCTAAAATTTTGTTTTTCTCTTTTTAGAAATAACAAGTATTTCCATTTTTAATGTACAACGATTTCATTTATATATGTGCCTGCCGTGCTTTGCAGTAGATGTTCCTGTCAATCCAATTTTTAGAGATTTTCTCAAGAGATTATTCGTATAGCATCGGTCTTTTACGGCACATCACAAGAAAAAGTGCAAATGGTTCTAATCATAGCACCGAGGCGGCCAAATGACACAAGACTGTTGACAACACGATTTTTAGTAATCTTTCGGTTAAGTTCAATGTACTATGCTATTTTTCAAACCAAAATCAATTAACTTTGGCATAACGGGTTGTGAAACTGACCGATATTTCTTATCACACAAAGTTCGATCAGTGTACAAAAAACTTATGACTTACAAAGATACTTATATTTTGGCCAGCTTCTATATCGGTAAAGATTAAGCTCTTAAGAAGCATTTCCATAGAAAACTTAACTTTTGTCACATTGCGCCAATCTCTTTCATTGCTGTACTTAATTTAAAAACTTTAGATGTTTTTTCTTATCTTTTACTAAAACCAAAAATACTTACGTTCCACACAAACATACATGGCAGTGGAAAAAGGTCTGGGTATTTCTGTATTTTCACCCAATTAAAAGTATAATACAAAGTATTAACTTTTTTTTGGAAATTCCTTCATAAAAACAAGAAAAAATTCATAAAAAAAACTTTTTTGATTATCTAAATTACATATGCTCTGCGTACACAACGGCATATAAATTTAGAAAAATATAATATTAAAAAATAACTTTTGGACACCACAAGATAAAATTATTGCTTAAGTAATATGTTTCTCGCACTATAAGTTTAATCATTTCTAAATATCATTTACCTGATTTGATGAACAAGCACCTCTTGAAATAAATACAACTTTTTCATTCTTCTTTCACAAGATATACATACCACTTGTTCTTCAGATTGTTCATTCGAAAAGATGTGCAAAGCTCGATAAACTCTATGGTGGTAGATAGACTACAATCTACATTTCTGAGACTTCTCTGGCTAAATTTTTACTGTTGTTAAGAGAGATGAAGGCAGCCAACAATTGATCAGTTGGCTATTATTAATAACTGCAAAACATAGATGATGATACAAAATTATTATTGTTTAGGCTAAAGTTCGTAAAATTTTTAGTCAGAAAGAATTGGACAAGAGACAATGTTCCAAAGGAACAAGTGAAAAATGTACATATTCAATTTCAACCTACATGCAGAACAAAAATAACAATACTTGATCTAACTTTAAATATTACGAACTTTAGCCTAATAATAATCACTTTGAATCAAAATTCAACTAAAATCGAAATATAATCACATTAATACAATAATAGTTTTGGAAGAAAGTTTCTTATATTTCTTGTTGGCTTTCTCCATCAGCATAAGCCTACAGACTTCAAAGTCTCTTACATGTAGTCAAACACCCTTTTAATCTGAACTTATTTAATTAAAATGTTCACGGAAACCTTTATTTAAAAATAGATGCAACATCTTATAAGATAAAACATAAATTTACATGCATTTGGAATAAAGTCGAGCTACTATAATTTCATCTATCCTTTCAGTTAGCTATCACTCGTCATATGTAACCCCATTTCAAAATATATTTCTAGCTGATCACAATCTTTTATATATTACAGTATTCAAGAAAAAATGTTTAGTGCTAGTGAAAAGTGCTATTTGCTCTCTATCAAAAAGTAGTCACAAGCAGTAGTATATTTTGATAAAATGTTAACATACATAAGATCTGTAGTAAAATGTATATGCATATATGATTTTTTTTATTTCGTGTTTGGGAAACGCCTTAACTAACACTTGAAGTGATTGGCTTATTTTATTGGAACCAAAAGAACAAAAGAAATATATATCCATGTACATATATATGTATCTGCCATTATATATAAGATTAATACAAAGTATATTATTCACTGTTTAATACACAGAACACAGCATTATATAACTCACAATAGCAGCATAATATACTCTATTTACACACCAGAAAATACCAACCCAAATATTAAGCAACAAAATTCCGTTGTAGGAATAAGTGAGAAAAAATATCCTGTATATTGGTTGGCTAAATCCTTCTGCTGGCACCTAATCGCATGTAATGCGCGCGCATTATCGTTTTTCTTATCTACCACTTCACAAATAAAAATGTCAAGCAAACATGGTCAGCCAAAACAGAAATAAGAACAAAATTAAAACAGACAACCAACCAAGTAGCCGACGGTTATCTGGTACTTTTAGCCAAAACAAAAAATCACACGTATACTCACAAAAATTTTGTATAACTGTATATGTTTAACACATACACGTAATGTTATAAACAAAAAAGTTTCTGAATATAATGCGAATACAATGCAGTTGCTGAAACAAGCAAAGACCGCAAAACTCCAACAACAATAACAACAACAACGGCAACTGTGGAAAAGGTGCCAAATAAAAAAGCCAGTATGGAGTGGGAGTTGCTTGCTTAACAAGGCATAACAAATTTTTTGGCACAATAAGCAAAAACAACAATAGCAATTAACTCACTCATAGCAAATACAACATTGTATAATATTTATATACTCTTCATCTGCATTAAATCGTTGTATATAAAAAAAGGTATGTGCTTTACAAGCACTCTCTCCCTCTCTCGCAACAACACGGTTAACACCAACTCTCCTAGCACCACAATCCTGACTGATTTCCGACTCTACTGCTTTTACCTGACAGTGTAACAATTTTATTCGTTTTGTGGTTGACATGACACAACCCACTCAAACCATCAAAACCCAGACAGGGACCGACAACACGAACAACTTCAACTTGTTCTTGCCACAAATGTTGTATTGGTTTAATGTAATTCTCAAAATAAAACAAAATCCATAATGCTTTACTTTGATCTACTCCTTACTTCCCCAATTTATTTTATGCTTTGCCAGAGTATTTCAAAATTCTGACACATACCGCATAGAGCACAAAACAACTACAGCAACAAAACATTATTTCAGAGAGTTATCTCGAAGTTGCTCTGCTAACAATGGTCGAAACAAATTCGTTACCAAGATGTTTTAGCCAAGAAAACAGGTTCTCAATAGGTTGTTACTGTTACCCGAAAAAAACTTAAGTTTTTGGCCAGTATTTGCATAATCTTTGCGAATGTATTTGTGTTCAAGTCTTTTTTTGTAAAAACTAGTGGTGAATTGAGCACTCTCTGTCAAACGTGTTACACCTTCTCTTCTGCCATTATGCACATGTAGTGGTTTTGTTTTGGTTGCACACATTTATAAAAGTGCCGGTTCTTATTGTTGGAATTTTTCTCTTTAAAATTTTTTTTTGCTTTTACAATTTTCTCAGCTTACTATTTCAAAGAGAATGCTTTCAATGGCAAAAAAGAGAACATTCCGGTAAAGAATATAAAAGTTTTTACTGTATCTACGTTCTAAATTAAGATTAGTAATCGTTGGAAAGGATGGGATTATTGAACGGTTGATATGAAAAGCTGTTAAAGAATGGGTTTCATTATTATGTGCGGATCGAAATATTTATTTCTACATGAAGCTATAATATGTAATTAATCTCGCTGCCTCTGTTCACTTCTTTTCCGATTTTTTTAATATATTTTTTATAATATTAAGTTACAAGTTGTAAAATTTTTTTTGAGAGATATAGAACTTTATGTTGGCCGTACTGCTGGGTATGTGCACCATTTTAGGCAGCTGTTACTTGTTTTGTATTTAGTTTGGTTAACCATATCTCCACAAATAGTAAATTATTAAAGATAATTAATTATAATTCATTAATCAAACAATTTACTCAAACAAACATTTGATGAACCCAAATTGACACCAGAATTGTGCGATCTCATCCTGTTAGATTATTTTCTTCAGGGATGTGTAGTCGCATGTACACACCGATGAGCGAGAGACTATTGAAGACTTGGAAGACAACATTCGTCACGGTTTCCCTGAAATACTGTCGCTATTGCTGCAAAAACTTTCTCAGAGTCAGGTGCGGTGATTATACTCGTATGTCAATAATAATATTGAAATTAAAAAAGCAAATAGCTATCTTTTGAAAAAATATATCAATATATCTGTGTTTTACCACAATTTAAACTTCTATAACTTTGAAAAGACGGTCTTTAAAAGCAACATACACCTTTCAACCACAAGCAAGTTACCAGTTTGCACATAAGTTCCGATATCAGAGTAAAATATAAATGATAAACGGAAATCGATTCCGCAACCAAATACTTCTTTATTAAAGTTAGTCTCCCCAAAGGTTAATATATTAATCTTTCACTAACTCTATTTATAAATAAATCGGTTAAACATGCAATTATGTGGATGTACGTACATATTGCAAATAATTTGAATTTATTATAAATCTAAATTTATTAGTAATAAAATCCACCCAAATCCTTCAAACTGATAATACATAAATATTCGTTCTTATATAATTCTTAAAGAGATCCGAAACAATCTGCCGTTTCTTCATTAAGTAGAGCACTATAGTTCAGAGCCATCCAATGATATAGATCAGCAATGAATTTCAATGTTTCCCTACGTATGGTAAAACATATTGTGACCCACAATGAAACCAATCATACACGCTCAAGACATTTCACTAAAATCGAGAATAGAGAATCTCGATCTTAGAATCTTGATCTTAGCTGTTCTTTAAATACTTAACTACAAAAATAGCTCAATCAAGGAATTTGATCTGTCTTTCATAGCAGAAGCGAGCTGTTCCTTGCTCACGTCTCGCCACTTTCACTTGTGCTAATGTTTTTTTACTTTGAAATACAAACTTATCTGACATCATGTCGTTGAAGAGAAGTCAGAGGTTTCACTCATGCCTGGACATACTTCGACTTCACTATTTAATAATAAAGAAAGCGTTTGTGATGATCCTCTGCGTCATTTTGCAGACTCAACCATCAGTTAATATCTAGCGAAATCGTAAGGATATATCCTCTTTAGAGCGGAGACGCTTGTATTAAATACGCCCGTAAAGACCGAAATTGCACTATTCCGAGGTTGGTAATTTTCAATCCACTCATTCCCGTTTGGTGGCTTGAAGGTGAACATACTTCTGAAGTGGCATGATTAACTGATTTTTTTTACTCAATTAACTTTTAAGATATATAGAAGAAGAAACTACTTGCCTCATATGCTATGACGTTCATAAATTTTTAAATAAAAAGTTCATTTCTAAATATATTTCCAGTGAACAAATAAATGGTATGAAAGAATTGCATAGAAATATAATTTTTGAATATGAGGGATTTCTCCCAAAATAATATATAGTATGAGAGCTCTAAAGATACTTTTATCCAACATATAATTTCATAATCGAATAGCACCGAAAATAGTTGTATACCCTTTCTTCAGCACAACGCAACGTCAGTAGTAATGAAACACAAAAATTTTATCAAAAGGGGGCTAAAAAATTGTTAAAAAGAAAAATAGCTAAACGAAACTAAGTGCAAAAATCATCAGTGTCAAATAAAAATAAAAAGGGACAACTCTTTAAGCAAATAATAATAATAATAATAATTTATAAGAATTTAGTTAGTTTATTTGTAGAAATCGAATGAAGTATGTATTAGTAATTGAAGTTTGTTTCGTAAGTTACTCTTTACAAGATAAATTTTAATTAAAACACTTTATACTTCAGCTTTTTACCGCGGAATAGAGTGTGAGTGACAGAGAGGGGGAAGAAAAAGCTGCTTTAAGATAAAATTAAAATCCGCTTTAAAACTTTTAATTCCAAAAGGATCTTCATTATGAAAATCTTAAAAGGCTGTTTATTGCATTGCTTGTATTATTCTTTTCATAAACAAAAGCGTTTAAAACTCAGTTATTTTTCGGTATTAAAAATATGAGCCTTTGCTCCGATTTCTCAAATTTGTATGCGAACATCTCTAAGAGGGCTAAAAATAATGAATTAAAAATAGCTTATAGCTAAATCAATTTTTTTCTCCCTTAGAAAAATGAAAACTTGTTAAATCGATCCCGAATATATCTTAAGATTAAGATTGCGCAATATCTAATATAGATTGCGTAGTCAACTTTTTCAATGGCTGAAAATTTTATGTTTTCCAGTTGGCTCAACGAAAGCTGAAAAACTGCTTTGCATATCGGCTTAAGCGTTATGTTTATTGATTATCCAAAAAAAAACATAGCGAGAGTTCTCACGAAGTATAGCGAATAGAAATCATTTATTTCATTCTGCTGGTGTAAAATTATAGTACAGAGACTCTGCATTGGTAAGGTTACAATTATTGTTAGAAACTTGTTTAAGGTACTTCAAACCTTTCAAAACTACTTTTCCTTCTTTTCTGTAAAAAAATATTTCTTATTCATTTGCTCTGTATCTGTAGTTTCCCATTCCGACGATGTAATTATAGGAATGAATTTTGTTTTTTTCAACTGACATTAAAGTATCGGCGGAGGAGGTTGACACAATGAGTACCTTGTTGAAAGACATTGAATCAGCTTCATTTGATTAAAGTTCACAATTTCAATAGAATTAGAGGATATTCTTTTTTTTTATTTTAATTTTTATTTAATTTATTTTTGTCACCACACAACACAAAAAGCTAAACAAAAACAAAGCAAAAAATATGATAAATTTCAAAGTACTCAACGTACGTTAAAAGCTAAAAGTTACCCAACTTTAGTACCTTGCATTGACGGAGACGTTTCGAATGTGACAAAGCTCATAAGAAAACTTGTATTTGAACTTAGTTGTCAGTTGAAAAAAGCAACGTATAACGTACAACGGATTCTATGTGCCCCGGCCTTAATACATACAAATTCGTGGCTGCCATTTAACGTTGTATTCTATTTTCTACATAATAGTCTGCAACAGCACAGAACGAACAAGTAACAACAAACCACACATACAGTTTTTCAATTGAACAGAAATAAAACAGCTCATCCGTAACAGAACAGAACGTACAAACTAATTCTGCCTTAAGTATTATAATCTGCTACAAGTGCGTGGATTGTTTTAAATAGGTTTGTGAAGTAAAGTTAATATCTACAAAATTAGCATTAACAAATATCCTTAACTTGGAATCGCTTTCGATCAAGCTATAATTTGCTTCTTAAATTTTCATTAAGATCAACGGAGAAATAAAATGTCCAATTATCTCCCATTAAGTGCTACACCACTTTTGTTAAACAAAAAATACTTAATCCTTAATCTGCCCCAATATGTAAGGTGGAAGTGGGCTAATATATTTGCGACCCACACACGTAACCAAACAATAATACTGGCAAACTCAAAGACAGCATTGCATTTGTATTGTATTTGGTATTGTAGTAGTATATTTTTAAGAGTAGAATATTTATTGAAAGAGCAAAATAATACTAATACTATGGCAATGGCTCACACCAAACACACACAAATGTATACACACACACACTGAAAAATAATTCACTGGTGTGCGAGTAGAGCAAAACATCAGTTGTGCGACAACTTGCATTAGGTGAGCATGTTGTTACGCGCGTTTGCACAAATTTTTATTTAAAATTAATTTGAACTAGAACTATTTTAATTGCTTTTCATATGGCATCATTGAATTTATTTCTTTTTAATTTTTACGCTTTAGCTAAATATTAAATATATAATTTAAAATAATAAAAAAAAAATTGCAATAAATTGACAATTTCAATTGATAAATAGTAAGGAACAGAAGAAGATACAAATAATTTGAAATAAATTTATACTACGTTATTTAGCTTATTATAACGCAGTTGGCATTACGTGTTGACAGTCATTGTATGGCGCCCGTTCGATCAAGTGCGACAAGTACAAAAACAAATTTTCTAACACTGTTTTTTTAACTCACGCTCTCTTTAAATTAACGCGTGTGTGTTTATGTGTTTGTGTCTCAATGATTTGAAGTGTTATTAATTAATTAATAATTTTGGTATATGTATTTTAAACAATATTATTTTGTTGCATTTTTACGAAATTAAAAAAAAAATTGGCGCTTCTAATTTGTAAAAAATTTTTTTCATAAATTATAAAAAAAATGTCCCGAGAGTTTGTACTAATGACGGTTTCAGAGCGATTTTCTTAAAGTTATTGCACTAAAGTCACCCTGGCGGCTGATAGTTTTTAATGTTTGGGTACGTGTTTACACTCTGTTGTCACCTGTATTTGACAAACTCTGAACAGCAAGAACGCAAAGATAAATAAGAAAAAGAGAAAAACTAACAACAGCAGCTGTCACAATACTGGCAATTAGCCATAAGCAATGATCATTCAACTTAAAACAGAACAACAAAAATAATATTATTGAAATAAAACTGAAATTTATTTCATGCAACTACCTGTCAAGGACTCAATATACAATCCAAATTGAAATTCTTATGTTATGGAACACTACATAAGAGGAGAAGAAAAAAATATATTTTTCTTGCCAAATTCTAATCATCGTTTTGACAAATTGGTTACACCTACTAAATATTTCTTAAATTAACTGCCGCTGCCAATTAAACAAACCAAGTTTATGGCTTTTCAAAGTTTTATGATTCTATTCTTGGCTTAAAACACATAAAACATTTGCCAGTCACTAATGAAGTCGCGTCAATGGCCAAGCAAATAACTAAACATTTCATCAAATGCTAACTTGAGTGTGCGTAACTGTAACAAATCCTTTAATAGCATTAAATCGTGAAAATCCATTAGAAACCAAGATAAAAAATTATGTCCGGCAAAAATTCTACAAAAAATGTCAATATTTAAATTAATTCATACTGATCGGTCAAGGTTCTCTTTAAACAAGTCAAACTATTTTTCGTTACCAAAAAACTTGTAATTAATTGTTATGAAAATATTAACTCACACACACTAACACAAAAATAATTGAAAAGTTAAGTCCTTAAGTGTGTGAAAGTGTCAGTGTGTAACAAGAAATCATCATGGACTTTCAGAGTGCTATGGAGACATTTGCCGAAGCCTGGGTTGCCGCCAATGCCGGACAACAGGTATGTTGCATTTACATTATTTAAATAAATTGTCTATAACGAAACCAAGCCGAAAAACAAAACCCCGACTGACAATCCATCCTAAGGTGTTAATTATAGCCCATCACAAAATTTTCTTATGCCATTTATATCGAAGTTAATGCAGTGAACTTGATGAAAAATATTAAAACAAATTGACATGTGCAAAATTGTGTTTTACATAATATTTATTTAGTTTTTGTGCTGAAGCAATATAAAGTAAATTTAACTTGTAATTATGTTTTTCAATTTAACTTTAAGACATTTCCAAATTAAATATAATTTTTTGGGAAGTTTAAAATTTTTTAAGTACATTATATTTTTAAGGATCATTACTTATTAATTCAAAATGCTGAAAAAACATGAAGTGTCTAGCGAATTATTTTGTAAAAAGTTTATTTTAGCTACAAAATTAAAATGTACGAAGAGCATATATATGTGGCTTTAAAAATTTTTTTCAGGACAATCAGTTAAATATAGTATAAAATGCTTAGCCTAAAAATAATGTAAATGTAACGGATAAATAAATAATTATACGTTTATGAGTGCAATCCCAGCTAGCAAAACATAAATAAGTGTTACAGAACTTCAATGCATATAGAATTTTTTAGCGCAAAATGCACAGTCATTGGGTTTTCTAGAATCAAACTTGCGACCTCTAGACTAATTCTCTTTGGCGCTCCCTACAACTTTTTATACATCAAATGGATATTAAATGTAAAAAAACCATACGACCTGCGATTTTTATATCTTGGTTGTGTGGTCTATTACTACAAAAAAATATTCTCTTGTTCCTGGGCCACTCAGAAATATGCTATTATTTTTACATTGATTGTCACAATTCCATTTGGCGACGGAAAAATTAAAAATTTAATGCAACATTTAAGCAGAATAATTAGTGCATTTAAAATAAATAAAATATTTATATATAACTTTCAAAAAGGAATTATCTAAATTCTACTTGAACGCCCACGTGT
Source organism: Gymnocheta viridis (assembly GCA_956483585.1). Classification (NCBI taxonomy): domain Eukaryota; kingdom Metazoa; phylum Arthropoda; class Insecta; order Diptera; family Tachinidae; genus Gymnocheta; species Gymnocheta viridis. Next base: position 64,793,060 of record OY101443.1, on the reverse strand, counting down.
AGAGGGCAGCCACGAACTTTATTTTATATGTGTTGGCGTCTAATTGTATTCTTAATGTTTTAACTATTCCGTAAAAGTGCCTTTTCTGATCAAGTTTCATATAACCTATTTTAATAAGCTTTTCCTTTTATCTAAAAACTTTTACGCTATGAAAATTTATATAAGCAATTTATTTTAATAAAAGTCTTTTGCAGATTACTGTTGCAATATTTTATTATCCTTATTCTACATTTAATAGAGTTATACTGTTCCAAAAAGCAGCTGCTAGGACTTGCTGAGTCGACTTTTAGTACATTCGAAACAAAAACAATTTTTAAAATTTTGTTTTTGTTTTAATTATAGGAAAGAAAATTCTCTTTCGATATCGGCGAACATGTAGCACTCACTGGCGCCCACAGTAGGAGGTGTCTCCATTTCATGTTCTCCATTCATTCATGCATTTTGCAAAGATCGGAAAAAGAAATGGTATTTCCGCCGGTAGATAATTATTTTTCCTACTAGAAAATTAAAAAAAAAATTCAAATTATGAGCACAATAAACAATCTACGAAGAAGTTGCATAAATGTTGTTAAAAATTTCTATGTAAAAAATTGCTAAGGAATATGTTTGACTGAAAATTATGAACAACATTGATACAACTTACAAATCCTACAGTTTGTTGTGAGTTGAGCAATATAATTATGATTTAGTTTAACATACAATTTCTTAACTTCAAATTAATTTTTAGGCACATTTCTCTATGATTTGCATTAAACTCTGCACAATTTAAAAGTTTTCTGCAGTACCATGGACATTTTAATATGCTTGCAGATCAAATACACATAAAAAAATGTGCTTAACAAAATAATGAGTTTAATATCCATGTCTGTTTCAAAATAAATAAAAATTTCTTTACTTTCTTTTATAATTATCTGTATGCTTTTATTATGTATAAATTCTTTGCTACAGTTCTAAATGTAGAAGAGAAATAATTATTTATTGAAAAAACATTTGCTACTTAAAGAAAATCATTGGCCAGTAAAGTTATGTTTAATGTACGATAAAAATATACATACAAATTTGCCGACGGGTAAACAATTCCACCACTAAAATTTGTTTGTAGCTTAATGCCAAAGAGACCTATTAAGACATACAGAAATTTCTACGTTGAAACTTAATACAGCGAGAATACAGATAAAATTAAAAAAGCTTAATTCTCTTATCATAAAAGATTAAATAATAAATTTTACCAGTAACAATAAAAATGTTAGTATCAAGAAATGTTGCTTATTTGCACAAAATTCATTAATATGTGCGTTGGCATGATCATACGTAAACACAATCATATCGTTAGATAAGATGCGCAATCATGTATCTTACAAAAAATTCCAAGTCACTTTTTTGTATTAATTAAGTCTTATAATAGAAAAAAATAAATGGTTTGGGATTTTTCCTTTATTAGATATGTGGCCTCCCATTTCAGCCAACGATATACTTAATTATATCATAATGTATCTGTTCATAATTATCGCAAGAAACTTCAAGTCTTATAAATAATGTAGTTTATAAAACTAAACCGAGCCTTATCTATAAGATATTTTCGAGTATTTACCCCGTTGTTCCTATAGTCGAGCACGGTTCGCTTTATTAATTAAACTTATTATCACAATAATAAAATTAAACGTTTTATAATTGATATACAAACATTAGCACACATACAAATGTATGCATGCATGTGTACCTACCTACACATATATATTACGCTAACAAAAATTAATTTTTTCCCCCGTTTTCATTTAAACCGTTTTTATAATTAAATGTAAGAATAAAATTCATAAGTTTTGATAATTTAGCTTATCTTAATCTTGTTGTATTTGCTTTTTAATACCATTTTCTTGGAAATTGAATAGTATAAATAAGATTGTTATTCTTTTTGTAAATTCTACAATATTCATTTGTAACTTGATAAGTATGTACAGTGTTTTCCATACTTATATAACCACTTCCTTAAATGAAAAAAGGGAATTTTTAAATTTGATAGGTAAATCGACAAAAAAAATGTAAAAAGATATTTTGAATTGTTAAAAAATGATCAAATATCTTAAGTTTTATTTTCTATTATAATACAAATTACAAAAGTTTCTAGATTATCACATCAGCGTAAATTTTTTTTAGTTTTTTGCCTCAGTGTAATGTATCAATTAATTCTCAGCTGATAACTTAACCCATTTCTAATATGTACATTTAAGAAATTGGCATGTGTAATTTAATTGTTTTGATGACGGGACTTGCCTTACTTTTAAAATATCCGGCTCTAAACTAACAGTTAACAAAAATGTTTTTTTATATACTTGCGCTTAAACTGTTTTTATAATTAAATGTAAGACACACATACGAATAAATATTAAAAATTTGCTTATCTTAATAATGATGTATTTGCTTTTCAATGTTCTCACTACCGTATCAATACACACTACGAATTTTATTTCTTTAGTAATATCTACAATAAAAATTTACCAAAAATAGTGGAAAATAGATTTTATTCTTATTTAACACTAATTCTACAAAAATTATCATAAAAGCTGGTGACAGTGGAACACATTGGAACACATTTTGTGTCACTGTCCCAGACTACAGAATAGCAGGCTGAGAAAAACCATAAAATATCAACATTAGTTTTGGATTGATATCATGTACACAGTTTGCTTTTCTGCTGATCTAAATTGGCGTCACGAAATAAGTCTCCACGAAGTGCTCCCTCAAAATGAAAATGACATCGCCTCCAAAACAAGAGTACAGAGAGCAACATTTACGATTTTTGGGGTGTTATTCAGCTTATTTGGGGATTTTTTTCATTTGTTTTTTTTTGGGCTAATAATACCTAAAAAATATAATTAAATATGACTCCAAAGTTATTTTTAGGGGCTTTATTCGCTTTTTTTAATGTGTGGCAGAAAAATTGAATACAAGTGGCAACCAAGTAATATTAAGAGCTTGTGATGCAGCTTATCAACTAATGCAAATTGCAGCTTCTGCGGAGGAGCTCTTTGAATTATTTGTACGCAACCAACTTACTTTAATGCCAAGAAACTCCTGATCAACAGATTTTTACAATTCCGTACAAAATAAATGATGCTTATGTTAAATGCGGTCAAGTACCTACAATTTTTTACTGAACTTTGCTGCACTTACCCAAAATACAGTAAATGAGAACACAAACTAAGAGCGTAAAGTGACAGTTCATGGCTAAGTATTCACAAATTGAAACAAGTCTAGTTTAGTGACAAAGCTAAAAAAATAAATAAATAAAATATATACGGGTGTAGAAAATGGTGAAATAATATGAAAACGGGTTATGGGCCTCTGAAGTTTCCATTTATGTATGTGATTTTCCACTGCATTTATAAACGTATATGGCCAATATTGGTATCATTTTAAAACTTTTGAAGAGTTCTTTTAGAAGATACAAAATTTAGTGAAAAATATTTAACTCTTGAGTTCTCAATACAGTTTATACAAAATTTTATCAGAAAATGTTACGAATATGAACTAGGTAAGTATGTAGTTTATTCAAATGAAAGGATTTTCTCGTCTATGGTATAACAAACACCGGCTTCGCTAACTAAAGCAATGTTGTATAGCCGGCCTTTGGCCGGGCTTAAGGATTTTCTCCTCCATGTATAACGAACAACGGCTTTGCTAACTAAAGGATTTTCGCATAAATTTTGTATATTCTAAAAGAACTCTTCAAAAGCTTTAAAATGATACCAATATTGGCCATATACGTTTATAAATGCAGTGGAAAATCACATACATAAATGGAAACTTCAGAGGCTTATACCTCGGGAACTATACGTTTCCCCCAGTTTTTTATTCACTATTTTCTTTTTATTTTACAATTTTCTACAACCCTATATATATTTTTTTTAAACTGTGTCACTAAACTAGACTTGTAGTAAAAAAAATGATTCAAAAGATAACCAAACAAAAAGTATGGTTTGTGAAAAATTTTTTTAAAAAGAGAAAAACTGAAATAAAATAATAAAAAAATATTAAGTGAATAATTATTTTTAAAATATTAAACATGTGTATGCCGTTTAAAAAGAAATAAACGTTGCAGAAACCATTTATAGCCATTTCCATTGTGTTATTTTAATTCTTTCGATTTGTGAAAATGCTAAGTATATGATTACTTAGTACTGTACTTATTTTTAATGTAATTAATATCAAAACCAAATAATCATATATTTTTGAATAAATTTAATCAGAAACAAATTAGGGAAATCAAATAAAATAAAAATAAACGTATAGAATAAAGTACATAAAATATTTGTTAATTTTTTCTTGAAATGTTCGTGTTATAATAAATATTGCCTGGAATACTAACAAGAAAAGAGGTGAGTAGTCAAAAGTGTATATATATTTTTATCAATCAGCTGTTTCCCTAAATTTACTAATTTTTAAAATTTTTCCGTTCGAGTACTTTTTTGGGCGACAGCGTTTTTCGAGAGTAAATTTTTCAGTTTACTCAGTAATTACTCTTTTACTGCATTTTACTGCAAGAGTACTCGAAGGCACCTTTATTTCGCAGTTCGATAATATGTTGCCAAAAGCATTTTGTAATTGGAAAAAAATGCTGTCAGAAACATTTCGCACCTTTTCACAAAATGAAGAGGGTACAAGTTCAGCAGTATTATTTTGCATTTATTTCGCATGAATTTTTTTTATAAATTTATTTTTGAGAGCAGTTCCATGCTTTATTGCCGAATTTATGCCCTCGATCATTAAAAAGCGACTTTTCTGAGTGAAGAATTTTTGTATAGCCGGACTGCGGCTGGGCTCACAGATTTTCTCCTCCCCCAAAAGTGGCTTCATAGTGTAAACATATTTTGGGATAAAGGGTATCTCCTGGCTACATATCGAATAGCTAATTCGCTAAATTAAGATTTTCTGCCTATTCTGCTTTGTGAAGCCCTTCTGTGGCAATCGCAGAAGAGCTGGAAGGCAAACAAATTTTTACCCAGCGCAGCATATACGTATTAGTCAAAATTATTTAAAAAAAAATATTTTGTTTACAAGCTAAAATTACTGAAATGACTTTCTCTTAGAGACTTCTTTAAAACTTGTAGTGAGTACTTGAAAAGTTTGGATTGGTTGAAGCAGCCCAGGGATAAGTCCTAGTCAGACATAAAATTGCAAGATGGACCATGAAACTGCTTTATGTTCTTCCGTGTTGTTTGGTATATAAAAGTGCTCATCTTTATTACTAGAAATTGAAGATAGCCGATAGCTTTATTTTAGTTAAAAAAAGTCAAAACACATTATTGCACAAGCTCCAAAGTTACATTAAAAATATAACAGAGTTATCTCGGACGAAGTATTAAGTAAACTAAAATAACTGACAAAAATACTTAATAGAAAAATTTAATAATGATGACTACTTTACTGCAAACTGTTTAAAGATTATGGCGACATTTTGAAATATATTTTCTGATGAGTATAGCATATTGTATAGCGATTTGTCGCAAAAGTGGATGACAAAGTCCTTTCAACCTCTATAAATTTGATGGGATTTATTGTAACACGTTGCAAAGGTAATATGAAAATTTCAGTATCATATGTGCGCATTAGTACTGTAAATCGTTCTGAATATAAAATCCGTATTCAATAGAAGGAAATTTTTAAGCACCTACAATAAAACTTCTTCAAGCGCTTGTGGGTGTAAACTTTTTTCCAGGCAAAAATTGCTAGAATCGATAAATTTTATCATGTGGCAACACCTAGTGAAACTATTTTGATCCATTGTTGCAAGTTAAGATGAGGAATAAGATAAATATACCGAAATCGGCAGAAAAAATTATTCATTATTATTATCAAAAAACAGCAGCTAAACAATTTGTAAATTTACGTAAAATATTTGTCTAAATTCGCAAAATCTTTATGCTGTAAAATGTTTGTCGTTGTATAGTAAAAAGTGAGTTAAATAAAGGATTGTCTAACATTTGTTTCCTTTTAAAATCAATAAAAGAAGTTGAAAAATTAAATGGTATTTTCTTATCTGATTGATGCGAATTGTGTAAAACCTGACAACTCAATTTAGTAAAAGCAACTGGTTTTTGTTAACGATTTAACTGTAGACAAAGAGCTCCAACTGCTATAAATGATATTTAAGAAATCTTGTCACACGTGTTGAATTTTTCCGGATTAACTCCAATTTATTTTTGTTGTCTTCTTTACTTTCTTGATTTTTATTCGAATGTATAAAATATTTGAAAAATACAACTTGCGGTTTAGCTGTGTTTTATATTAACATTTATTTTAAGAAACTTTAGCCATATCTAAATTCCAATTGATAATTTTTTTTTATATTTTGGTTTTTGTGTGATAAGAGTAAAAAAAATTATATGAATTTTTGGCGGCATGTCAAAAGCTTGCACTGTTAATACCATTGATATATTTATAGACAAAGACTATTTATTGTGTATGATTTTGAGGTTTAATCACGGGAATGAGTATATTGCTAAGCCCCACACCATGTGATTTTTTCGCTATGTTAGTAAAAATTTTATTAAAGAAGTATTTGTTAAGTATGTGGTTTCAGTTAAAATTTTTTATCCCTGTATTTTATTGCTTAAAAACTATATATATAACAGAGGCATTTTTGAGCCCTTTAAAATTTTCTGAAAACAATATTGCATTGCTGATTGCAAAAACAAATACAATTTCTCTAGCAGCGCAAGTAACTAGAGTCTAGTTTCAAAGTTATATGTATGTTGTATTCACAACCAAGTGTATGAGTTGTAAGTTGTAAATATGTTGTTGGTAATTTTCACACAAACATGTTTCTTAACAAATGTCTACATAGAATTTATAAATAGAAGTTTATAAAGGGTCCGCCAGATAATTTTTTTTTTTAAATGCTATAAAAAAAACTAATGAATATTATCTCAGATTCGTTTTTTTATTAGAAAGTACAATCCTTCCGGTTAATAATGAAAAATAATTTCATTCAAATTGATGCCTCGGCTGGCCATGCAGTAGCCTACACGATCGTTCCAATTTTTAAGCACATTATCGATTGTGTGCAGCTGTATTTCACCAATGGCTTCACGAATATAGTCCTTTAAAGCGTCAACTCTGGCTTGTCGGCGTAACAGTTATCTTTGACGGCACCCCACAAATAATAGTCCAACGGTGTCAAATCGCAGCTCCGAGGTGGCCAAACGACATCAGCTCTGCGGCTGATAATGCGATCTTCAAAAAAAGGGCGCAAAACATCGAGTGTAGCTTTGGCTGTGTGGCACGTAGCGCCGTCCTATTGAAACCAAATGTTGCCAATATCCTCCTCTTAAATTTTTGTGAACAAAAATTCGTTCAACATGGCCCGATAACGATCGCCATTGACTGTAACTCATTTTCGATGAAAAATCCGCACCAAACAGTGGTTCGTTTTGGGTGCGACGGCTTTTCAATGTATGCGTGCGGGTTTTCTGTGCCCCAAATGCGACAATTTTGCTTGTTTACATACCCGCCAAGATCAAAATGAGCTTCATCTGAAAAGATGATTTTTTTGGCAAAATCCGCAACTTCTGTAAGTCGATCGCTGGCAATATTTCCCAGCGTTGTTCAAGCGTATACACAACCATATTCGTTCAGCGGAAGGATAAAGCTAATTATCTGTCAAATCAGACATGAGCTAAGTGTTACCATTCACGAAATAAGCACTAGTTGAAAAAAAACGTTACATGGCGGACTCTTTACAATCTATACAATTCATATAACAAGTTGTGATATTTTATATTTGAATAATTTAGGAAATTTTTTGTTTTATGAAATAATATGGGAACACTTCAGCATTTTTAATTACATTTATAGCTGCACATGAAAACAAATTTACCCATGCACGCAGTACTTAATATATTTAGCTTACGCTAGTTGCTCTAAGAGAATGTATCTGAGGAACAAAACCTTACCTCAGCATGTATGTTGTTCGTGTAGCAACTTTTTATTTTTTTGCTTTCCGGAGAGCTTTTAGTTCAAGTTAATAGATTTAAAAAATAAGGTTATATATTCTAGTTGAAAAGAATTATTTAGCACAAGTTCAAATCAGACTTTACTAATTAATTTTTTTTATAAAAAATTTTCGATCACTTCAAATTAGTTTTGTTAAGAAAGTAATGTTGGAAAATTTTTAATCATCAGACTAGCAGAACGTATCAGTTGCGTTTTCGAGGTCGCTACACCATCTAATCAGTGTTTTTGTTCCAGCAACCTCGAAATCAATTCAGATGTATACTGGTAGTCTGATAAATTAAAAATCTTCCAACTGTACTTTTTTAATAAAAATTATTTCAAATGACTAAATTTTCTTAATAAAAGACAAATTGGATAAGTCAGACTTGAACTTGAGCCAAACAGTATAACTATTTTAACATATGGCTAACCAATTCAGCTAATTACGTATAAATATTAAAGTTATTTTTATATGTTTTCCACTCAGTTAAAATATACATTGGAAAAGCTGCTTTAAATTAAAAAAAAAATATTGCCATTCACATTTATAGTTTCAATTTTGAAACACCCATATACTTCACTGCGAAACTTAATCTTAATCCACTTGTTTTCAACGATAAACTTTATGTTATTTAATTATAATTTATGTCCATATTTCGCCTTTACAACCATTTTATAAATCATTTTATAAAAATAAAGATCATAAACAAAAAACAAATAATTTTCAGAGAATCTATTTGGGAATCTATTTCGTTTAACAGAAGTGCTGAAAAAATAAATTAACACGCCTAATCATTTCATAATCACCTACGGCACGACAAGCAGAATAGAATTGAAAGAATAACAACAACAACATAAGCCGAAAACACATACCAGCAAACACCAACAAAAAAGCCCCCAAAACTAAAACAACAAAAAAAGGCTAAAATGTAGAAAAAATTTAAACAGACAAGTCAGTCAAAGCAAAAACTACATGCCAACCTCCTGAACAAAAACACATGAACACATACATACATACATATGTATATACATCCATATGTGTAATGAAAGCATTCATATTCAATGTGTGTGAGAGGGTTAAGCTTATACAGAATGACCAATACTAATTAATACAATCCGTATTAATATGGTCATTGAAAATGCTGGATTGGAACATGGGTCCTGAGATAAAGCTCTGGTTCCACTTCCGCTACACTTGTTTTATAACAACAGTTCATAGTTCATATTGAATTAATTTTTATATATACCTATATGCTGAAGCTTTGAAAATCTGAGGGCAAATTAAGACATTCGATATCTAGTAAAATCCTAGACAACATTTTTTGATTTTGTATGGAAATTTCGCTCGATATCGAATGCCGTATTTTGCCCCCTGATCTTTCATTAAACTGTGGCAAGGATTTAAGAGTACCATTTGAAATTGTATAGCAGTTTCTCTTGTATTGTCACATCAACAAAATTATATAAAAAAATTTTTAAGTTTCATTAACATTATAATTGTTTTTGATCGAAAAAGTCTCAAGAATTTTGTATAACAAAACAATTAAGAATTAATAATCAAATATTAAATCAAAATAAAAATGGATGTAACGAACGCTGCATTCGTAAGCGTTTTCACATTAATGTATACAAATTTATTGGTCTTTCAAAAGAGGTACCTTCAACTTATGCATGTTGTTTAGTGGGATATAAGTGTACTTTCGAATGGCGTAAAAAATAATTTCTTAGCAGGTATTTCTTGCGAAGTAATTGATCACAAAGATTTGTGATGAACACCACAAAAAACGCAAGTATTCGTAACTTTGAGAGTTAATGTGTGTTTTCGTAAGTTTTAGCTAAAGTCTAGTTCCTAAAAGAAAGATGTATATAAGAGAATTCTAAAAAAACTTATAAGCAGCCAAAAAATTTTTTTAGTTTTTTATCAAAAGACGTAAGCCCTTTTGGAACGCACGTTACGTGACACACGTTACATTTTTCCTATTCTATTTTCTATTCTGAAATTTCATACCTAACTTCAATGTTTCCAAAATAGAAAACACAAAATTTTTTTTGGCGTTTGATCGGGCCATCTTCAGTAGCCCTTTTGGAACGCACGTTACGTGACACACGTTACATTTTTCCTATTCTATTTTCTATTCTGAAATTTCATACCTAACTTCAATGTTTCCAAAATAGAAAACACAAAATTTTTTTTGGCGTTTGATCGGGCCATCTTCAGTAACACTAAAATAATGATATGAGTACCTAAAAATTGCTAACTTCTGGTATGAAATCAGAAGATCTGCGGTTGGGTAGGGCAAGGTAACAGTTTGTGCATTAATGATCATATATATTTAATTTATTTATAAAATTATATACCTATTCTGATATTCTTCAAAAAAATTATAAAAATAAGTTGGATAAATTTCTAAAAATTTTGGATGGTTGTCTGTTTCTGGGACTTGGCCATGCACACGCTTGTATCACAATTTATCATAATTTGTTAATACATATTAATAGAATCTCGCATCGTTTATACTTTAGTAAACACTTTATTGTATCAACTATTTTGTATCCACCTGTTACCGCACACATGCATGCGTATGTACATGAAATCCAGCCAAAAAATTTATTGAGCTTATTAACTGTGTGAAAGATTAAATAAGAGATGAAAAATTCATAAAAAATAGATGGTTATAAAAATTTCATATTGATGCAGCCGTGCCACAACATCGTACTTTTCAATGTTTCACTTTTTTTTAAATATGCGTGAGATATGAGATAAATAAAAGAATATGATTTAATGATTCCAAATATTTCTTTAATGATATATATTTTTTATATACACATATCTTTGTTTATAAGGTTATTGAAGAATCACAAAAATGTCATACAGTAGCCAGAGAAATATTCGTTTATATATTTTCATAGATTTTCAAAAGACACAACTCACCGAAAATGACTGGAAACAAACGTTACGACAAAAACATTTTAAATGATTAAGAAAAATTGGAAATAAAACGGATTTACTTTGAAATTTAATGTCTAACACAAAATTTAATATGTGAATGTGTTAGCAGGGAAGATTCTTTTGTCTGAATTTTATTTAAGCATTTTACACTTGTCATGGAATCAAATCTACAAAGAAATATATTTTGTATTAAGTGTGATTATTTATGATTAGAGTTTTCAAAATGAAAATGTTTTATTAATAAGTAGCAACAGATGTTAAAATACTCGCACAAAGTTTTTAAAAATTTACAAATATTGTTTTAATTTTGCAATTTTGAAGAGTTATGAAATTTATATTAATTATTAATTTTCGATTAGATACATACCAAATATAAGTGGATTTTTTTAATCAAAATTATTTATAAATATTTTTAATATTGTGAATTTTATTTAAAAAGACAAAGTGAATAAATACAGAACGTTAAGTAAACAGATAAAATAATTATTCCGCATAATCAATTATAATTTTTAATACATTCGTAAAGACATGTGTGAGTACATTATTTTTTTTTTTAGAGATAAACACTTTATTGACACCCAACAAAACCCAACCAACATGTGCATACACTGACAGATCTACAGACAATTTAAGTTATTTTTGTGTGCGTGTGTGACATTGTGTTATTTACTTATAATTTAAGCTTTACTAAATGAAATCAATTTTTATCGCAACTTTTACGGATTAATTGTGATATCAGCTCTCTCTCTATGTGTATTTAACAGACCTTTATTTACACTCATTCATATTCACATACCCACACACACACACAGATATAATCATGTCTGGGGTGTAATACCTTTGCGAATTATAAGTTCTTTACTTAGCAGCCTTATTTAAGATTTAGATAAAAATTAAAATTCCATGGTCGGCGATAAGCAAACTTTTAAGGAAAATTTCGCTGGATGAAAATTTTCCACAGCAATAAACTATATTTTATTGAAATAAATATTTAAATAATAATATCGAAATTCTTAGGACTTTTTCTAAACTGCCTATTTCTATTGTTTGGCTATTACTTGATTTTAAATTCCAACAATGTTTAACAATTCAAAAAGACGCTGCTGAAAAAATAAAAGTCATAGTTGTGGCACTTTCACGGAAACTCCATTATTACAAAAAAAAACTTGGTAATAACTTCTATTAAGAACAACATGCTCTTAAACACCAGTTGCATACAGTCAGCAGTACATTTCAGTATGTGTCTCTTTAGGAGTAAATAAATAAGTGAATTATTCTTTGTGTGGTAGAATAGAAGAGCGTACGGCCACTTTACTGATGATTAGTAGTTGGACCCCTGACAAAGCAATGAATTTTTCGTAATAATCCAGCTCGGGAAAACTAGCTCTTAGCTCGTGATGTCATATTGTGCCATGTACCAATGAGTAAAACACTTGACATAAAACACGACAAGAATTTTAAAATGGTTCAATACGGGCAGAAGACATTTACTTTTATTGTGTTTTGCGTATTCAATTGCTTCCAACATTGCATTTTCTAATCTTTAATTGTGAGCAAAGATGCTAAGTACTTGCCTGCAATAACATCGCCTTGTTACAGTAATGAGTTCAAAGGCGAAAGTAGATGAAGTGAAAATTGTGTACTTTATTTTCTCTTTAGCATTTGAACTCACTTCCTTGCAATCACAGTTCTTCTTGGAATTTTCTGAGTAACAATCTATGGTTGACTAAGATAAATCTATCAGTTTTAATGTGTCTTAAACATTATCTTAGTCACAATAAAAAATATATTGTTTGCATTTCATCAGTGAATCATAAATAGGGATAGAGTTTTCATGCATTTAAAATCGCATTTTATGTACAGAAAATATACATTAAAAATAAAAATAAAATATATGTGTTTAAAATTAATCAAATATGCATTTATTAACTTTTTTCGTCATTTAATAACATTAAAAATTTAAGAAAAAATCAGCTTCATTGCTTTCTTAGCAAACATTTTGCCATTAAAAATCACATGGAATACAAAATTAAATTAAGCCGAACTCTTATTTATGCAAATAAATAAGTGTTTTATTTTAATTGTCAAAGGTAAATCTTTGACGATTTCGTCGGAAAAAAACTTTTATATAATAAAAATGAACGTTCCACATCAGCAGAACTTATTGTTGCATATTTAAATACTCCTAATTTGTTTGTGGAATGTTCAGTTTTAAAAAGGTCGTTTTTAGGACTATGAAATATTAAAGAAATTTGTTGCAACTTTTTAAATTCATGATTTTTTCGTATAACTTTATCTGACTTGTTTTTAAATTCTTCATTTATTCTGCTTTTCGGAGCTCACATTTTTTTTACCGCATCTTCAATTAATTCAATTTGAGCTGTTAAAGAATTCAAAACCTCTAATTGGGCTATAGCGTCATACACGAAAGACATAATTTGTATGCACAAATACTAATTCAGTGCTTAAATTGTTTGACTTTAAAACTTTGTTAATAGAGATATTTGCTGCATAATTTAGATCTTCTACAACATGTTTAAAATCGTTAGCATATTCATAATTAAATCTTTTAATAAATCTATTATTTGAAATTGATTTTTAATCTCCTCAGAAAACGGTGCCTGGGCATGAACGAAACAGGTTGCAAGCAGCATCTTTGAACCTTCAAATAATGGCCTGATTTCAACATATCTCTATCAGATCTGACGTTAAATTACTGGAAATTTTTTCATAATTTTTGGAATATATTGTTTATATATCGTATGAAAATATAATCAATGTTTATGTGTTATATCCTGTTTATAACCTTCAAGAATTTTCAGGACGTGCAAAATTGATACATCTCAGTAAAAATTGTTAGGTGAAACGCGTTTTTATTGAATCAAATGACTTCAATTGGTTTGAAACATTAAAATTTATAATTTTTTTGATTCAAATATGCTCACTTTACTATTTATTAACACGATTAGTACTTTTACAATTGAAAATACAACTTGCTTCTGCATTTTGAAAAAAATTAGATGCGACGCAAGAATTTCGGCAAAATTCAAGTAAAGGTAAAACAAACAGCGGAATAATGCGAAAAACAAACACAAAGAACAATCAGCGAAATCGATACATGCCGGTCTATTTGACATTTTTCAAGTAGATGCGACCATATTGAGACCGAAGCCCACCCTCACAATCGATACATCACGGTCTGAAAGAGATGTAAGGTGCAGCAGTCTTGAAAAATTATTAGATGTTAATGTGGAAACACAGAAATTTTAATGTGGAAACATCCAAATTTGTTTTACAACATGCAAAAACTAAAAATATATTAAAAATATACATTTATAAGGAAATATGCAAAAATATGTTTTTATTTTAAAATATGCAAATCGATGACATTTTGTGGCAAATTTGATATTTACATGATCATCCTATCCCTAATTATAACGATTTATACGAATATTTCAATAAGTCGGTTTTTTGGTGCCGGCTTACCGGCTTTTTTACCGGAAGAAATTTTCAAGTTTTTTATAAAAAATAGTCTTTGTAACTTTCCATTTGTAATCCAGGTATCTCAAACGGTTCAAAAAACTGTGTGATTTTTTTTTAAATTTATCTGTCGTTTTTTTAAACCAAACAGATTTGATTAACCAATTTTTTTTCTTATAAGAACTCATTATATAGATTTGCAAGGTCATATTTAGTTCTTGTCTTTCAGAAAATATATATGCGTATTATCTCTTGTGCTCTCTATGACACACCTCTGATTTACACTAATCAGCAAAGATATTTTGCTCTTTCTCCTTTTTTATGCAAACCCTCAAAAAAATATAGCTGTAATAAACTATACCTTCCTTAAAGCACAAAATAATACTTTTAATACTTAAAAAATAGTCGCTTTTAACACCCAATGACTAAAAAATATTATTGCAGTTTTCTTCATAATGAGAAAACGCAAATGTATACTTTAGTAAGAAAATCGCACAATGTGTGCCTGTGAATGACTGAATTTATGAATTTACATGGAATGGAATACCTTAAAGTATTTAGTAGGTCTCTGGGATTATCTTATCTGAGTATACGAATTGTTATTTTCAATTTTCATAAATAGATGGCACAAAGGGGGAACCAACAGCTAAGCCAACAAAAGGCGACAAAGAGACAGACAGACAAATATGCTGGCATATACATATTTAAACACTTAAAGCATTAAGTTATTAAAATTGAACATTAAGAAATGGAAAATATACTTTTACCGTATTTTTTTTAATAGTATATTTTGCTTTTAAATGCGTTTAAGACGTGTGTTTGTGTGAACCAAACTGACGCATTAAACAAATATATAAATAAATAAAGAAATATTGTATGACATTATTTTCATTCTGCTAAATTTTTTCGCTTTTTTATGAGTCAAAGCACTATTACCTCGATTTTATGTCGTTTTGGGTATTTTATTTACTTTTTAATACAATATTTTATTTACTTTTAAAAAGCTTAAAGGGTTCATAAAATATGAAACGGTAATTAAGGCAAATACAGGGTGTAGACAATATGAGTGTAAAATTCTATTGAATAAAAAAGAGTTTAAGAAAATAGTTTGAACTTCAGTATAACAAAACGGTATGTGTTTTTCTTCACTGTCAACTTGACAGAATCCAATAACTTTCCTGCACGCATAGTGGCATCCTAAGAGTTCTTTCTTTTATTATTATGGACCTAATAAGCTTAATGGTCTAAGTTTTCTAGTCCAGTAGTCTATCATGAAAGAACTGAATATTACAAAAATATCACCTAAGACATGTTTCATTAATATAAATGCTCTAAAATATTAATTAGTATCGCTTTCATTACTTTTTTGAACACCCTTTCAACAAGTCTTTGCAAAATGTAAGTTATTTATATTCAAATGTGTGATTATCGGTATCTTTTTGTGTTTTGCCGCAATTTGTATACGTTCTTGATTCTTTCCGCACTCTAGTTTTATTTTCTTAAGTTTTATCGTTCTTATCTACTGATAAAGATTATGTATATCTAAAGCTGAACTATGTATGTATAATCATCGTCAAGATTAAGTTGTTAGCAAGGCTGTGGAGGCAACTGATAATTTTATTACCGCAATATTATCTTTTTTTTATTTACACATACTGCTCTAGATTAAATTACAGTCTGGGAATATAATTATAGTATTGGGCAATAATAAGCAAGTTTATTCATTGTTGCTAACTAAATCTGTTGATTGTTTAATTTAGCTCTCAAATGCCGAAGGTCTCCGATCTTGATAAAAAAATACAGTTAAGTAAATTAATTGTGTAAAATAGCTTAAGCAAGCAAATGCCTATTTCATAAATCTCACTATAAAGAAGATACACTGGTATCTTCCCGTTATAACTCTATCCATGGAGAAAAGAAATGTACATATTTATACATAACACACACAAATGTATTAACCATCCAAGGAATGCTTACAGCAAAAAAGAATAAATACATCATACGATGGAGATGGATGTATTGATATACCATTTTTATTATAATATATATTTATTATCAGGTATATCATACATTCTACTTTAACGTAGAATTCATTTGAATTTTCTTCCGCTTAAAGTTTTGATGATCTGCATTTTGTGTAAAAATGTTAACTGAAATATAATTTAAATTTATATATATGGGTAATAATCTAGCGTTTCTTTATTGTTGATTTGGCAACAGTCTAGTTGACAGCTTCCTAAAAGATTTAAGTTACTGTAATGAAATATTTTTATAGCGGATAAATTTTTCGCTCAAAATGAACTTGTTTCAATCGCCCAAAATTAAAATTCATTGAAATTTTATTGGAAATTTTTAAGCCATTGAAATTATTATTCACTATTATTCTATTTACGTATTAGAAATATTGACATTTGTTAATATTATTATAATTTTTATTTATAAACATATTAAGAAATAACAAAAATAGGTATGGAATTTAATTTCTCAAAAGAAAACTTATTTACTCCAGTTATAAGGAACTTCGGAGTTCTTTATAAACAAACTCCAGTGTATTTCATGCTTTATAAATTCAGGGCATTCTTATGCAAACCCCAATTTAAAAGTGTTGTATTTAAATCATGTTATATAGTATGCAATACTAGATAAAAAATCGTACTTACGAATTTGAAAATATTTCAAAAATTTAAATTTAATAACTGCTTTATACTATTTTTTTATTTCATTAAAACAAATTTTTGTTTGATAAGTCACAAAAATTTCAGCAAATATATTTGATTATTTAATATTTTTTTTTTTGGGGAATTTTTTAAATATTTTTAAATAAATAGTTTAAAATTTTTTTTAAAGTTAAGACAAAAAAAATTTTTTTTTTCTGTATATTACTACAAAAAAACTTTAAGAGTTTGTGTTAAAATATGTTTAAAAAAAGTTAAACTAAATTTTTTTAACTGATACAAATCTTATCTATTAATTTTATTTTCTTAATTTTTTTATATAAGAGAAAAAACACACAGACAATTAATATGCCTATTAACCAGTAGCTGTGTTACATTCTTTATGAGAGGGATAGTGAAAGAGGACAGATGGCGAAAATCGAGAGCTATGGCATTAGCATAGACTAGTGTTAATTGTTGCCGGTGCTGCTCAGTGACCAGTGATATACCTTCGTCACTTAAACAGTCCAACAACAACTAATGTACATCAGAAAAATTCCATATGTTATGACTTGTCTGAAACTGGGCTCGAAACCAAGTTCTTAGTTATTATTTGATTCAAAAATAATATGACAATAATCAACGCACCAACTCAAAAAAATTGTTAAAAGGCTTTTAAATACATAATAATATTTATTAATTCATTGAATATCTTTAGTGACAATTAATTATAAGTTTTGGTGTTTTTCAATTAGGAAATTTGAAATTTTTCTTTAAGAAAGTTATTGCTCAATTCAATGAACAGATCAAATCTGGTACAAAGACCGTCACTGCGACACCCGATCGATTTTTAGTGCCATAGATCTGTAAGTTAAATTATCTCAATATCTGTATGACTCTTCTTATGAAAGTCATCATTCACACAGGCGTTAACGAACTTGGTAAAAGCAGATCTATTCCGGTAAGTCTGATTTAGGTTTTCTCTCTGCGGGAATTCCATTAAACAATAAAAAAATACAATAAATTATAAAATATTTAAGATGCATTTTTCATTTAACATAAGAACAAAAATTTGTTTCAATAATTACTTCTTTTTAACAAAAAATTTTAATAAAACAAATTAAAGAAGGAAATGTTTTTCATTTATGCTTAGTTCATAAGTAGTTCCAAGATATGTTCTTTTCTGAAAAAATAGGTATATTTGTCCTTTTTTGGCATAACGTGAGTGAAATTATATTAGTACGCTTTATTGTGCTTTTTTCATGAAAGCGCAAACAAGCAATTTATTCATTACACCAATATTTCTGGCTGTGGAGAACAATATGTTTAGGGAAACCATAATTTTTCAAAGGTTCTTATTGGTCTGCGTATATATAAAAATTAAAAGTTGGATAATCCCAGACGTTCCATAAACGTTTTTTTTTCATAGCCTGCAATTTGTAAACTCCCTCAAAGTTGAAAAAGTTATTATGTCTCCATTAAGGAACTTCGAGTAAAATCAGCCTTTAATGTGTTGCCGGCAATTTCAGAAAGAAGAAATAACAGTAAATCTAAGGCGGCAAAAAACCTGTTACATATTTTTTTTGTTTGTAACACGAAACACATATAAGTATGTATGTGTGTATGTATATCTAGTACACATTAAAGTACATGCACATTTATTGATTTAAATCAATAATTTTAAACTAAATACAAAACGACATTAGAATCGTACAAGAAGAGCAACAGCACAAATGCCAACAAATACAACATGATTTTTAACCAGCAGAATTATTAATTAACTTAAAACGCTTTTGTGGTAAGAAAATCTACAAGACAAGACACAGTTTTTCATTATCAGTGAAGCGGCAAATAGAAAAAGAAACCAGAGTATTAGAAACAGCAAGAACAACAACAATGCGAACAATAATAACACAACAAAAATAGTAACATTAAAATTCATCAACAATTATTGTTTGTTAAATGAAAAGAAAGGTTGGTAAATTTTAAGTCAACTAACAAACACAGCCACACGCACACACACACACACTGTTTGTAACACAGTGACTGTAGATAATTGCACGCGTGACACATCAAATGTTTAAATTTACACACACACACCTTCTGCTACACGAAATTATTAAATACTTGCTAGAATAGAACAATCAAAAAAAGAGAACATCATCGTTAACAAAAAAAAGTAAATGCGGTTTGTTTTGAAATAAAATTATTGATGACATAAATTCACAGATAATCACATACACAAAAATACACCCAAGCAAATACTTAAACAAACAAATGTACATACATAAGTACATACACATTGAGAAGTATTGACTTGTAATATAAACTTAAGAATTTATATGTGGTGAAAATGATTGTTGAGATTAACACATTTTTTTAGGTATGAACTTCAAGGTTTGTCTTTCATTCATTGACTTGACTGTTAAATCACTAAAGAGCGAGAGGAACAAACTTTAAGTACAACAACTCAACTTAAAACGTCAATGAACGATTTTTGTTTATGTTGTTAATATCATATTAAATATGTATTATTATTGTTGCTTTATTCTTGAAAAGCTTAATACATATACTTAAATACTTAGTGCCCTATAATCGGTGGTTACGTTGAAACTTGGCTCGTTTTACCACCATACATGGGCTTCTGCACAGTCAGCTGTTCGTTTTACATAATAATTGTAATGTAAAATTTTAGCTGTGCTCTAGTGCATTTACTTCTGAGCTTAATCTAATAGTTTTCTATTAAAATCTTTAGCAAAGGCTTTTTTTGTTTTTTGCATTCGACATTTCGTTTTCATGCCAAAAATAGTTGAGTGAAATTTTTTTTTATCTGTCGTAGTTAAAATAGAACTTGTAAAGAAGTCGCTAAGATCCTAAACTTTTGATCCGGAGGTAGTGTGAATGCACTATTATTGCTTGTTATTGCAGGAAGTTCTCTTATTTGATTAATATGGTTTTGTTCGAAATTCGTCCGCTAATTTAAACGTATACCTATTTTAGTTGCATTCATTTAAAAAGACAAAACTACTTAATTTTTTATTTCCTTCTATATGGGAAAAACAATAAACATAATAACATTTATTTTGTTAAGTTTTTGCTTGAAGGTAAAGCTGAAAGTCCACTCCTCGCGTTCTACGCTTCATACGTCCTACGCGTCTCTAAAAAAGTTAAATTAGAGTATTTTCAAAACAAAAGTTTGCAATGCTTGTGACGCGTAAAAAGTTGAACAGCATTCTACTTTTACGCGTCACAAGCGTCGTATACAACATATCGGTGAGTACTGCCAAGTTCCGAGTCTAAAATTTTTGGGAAATTGAATATTCAATTATTAGAAAGATATTTTCGCAAGCAGTTGTTGAGAAACGAATTAAAATAATTTAAAGAAAATAAATCTTAAAAAAGCTAACAAAAACTCCGCAAAATTTACTTGAAATTTGATAAACAAAAAAGTGTATAAAGCGTGGTGTATAACTTGCAGTTTTTAAAGGATCAAAAACTTAAAACGCATGAAACGCAAGACGCATGGAACGCGTGGTGTGGACTTTCAGCTTAACATATGCATACGTAATGATCATGTACATCCATATTTAATTCTCATCTCTTGCAATTCTGATGTCTTTTTATTTTGAAACATCACTCATTTGAAAAGAAAGAAATTTTATTACTCATATATGTACATGTGTAGGTGGTACTCTTAAATACTGTCTTTCATTGCCTTGCTTTTGCTTTTACTTGAACCAATACTTACGTAAATGAATGTACGTGTGTATTTTTAGCATTGGTAGTGGTGGTAATTTTAGGAGCCTTTTATTTCCTTTTTGTTTGTACTGAACCGATTTAAATAATGTATATTCGGATCACTAAAGTTCAACAATGTTTAAAATTTGGTAAAAAATGAAGAAAACCGGCATACAAACAAAAGAGAAAAAGGGATCTAAAAATATGTCTTTTTGTAAATAAAAATATAATAATTCGTTAATATTGGTTGGTGAGAAGGTTTACGTGATTGCCTAATACGCACAAGTAATCAAGTAGAATCAATCGATTCTGTTTTTGCAAAATACACTGCACTGTACAGTGTCAACTATTAGGTGGTACTTCGCCCACCATATAGTGTTGAAGTACCTAATTAGATCACATAATTTATTTCTAATAAATCCGATAAGACGTACATTATACGTGGGCCCAGAAATTGGAGCCTCTAGGAATTCCAACAAGAGCACACGTCTTTTCCCAACGTTGTTCTCAGCAGTTGCGGCAGAGAAATCCTAGCCTAATAGCATATCTTTTGACCACCTAGTTTAATGTCAACACTACGTCGAGATGTCCTTATGGATATTGTTTATTAGATAAGTGCTGACCACTTATCATAAAAGCAAGGACACATTTTCTCAGCGACTTTACGTAATTCTAGTAGTGTCGACCGAGTTTGCATTTGTTGCAACATTGGAGGCGTTCATGGCAGAACAAGCCCTGCCCAGCTCATCCACTTGTTCATTGCCATTAAGTTTTCTATCTGCATTAACCCAGATAAGAGTAAAGTTACTCTCAATTAAAATCTATAGGATAGCAATGATAGCCAACTAAAATTGAAAAAGTGGTGTGTAATCTTCGTGACAGAAGTGCCGCCAAGCTATTTAAAAAACATTTCGTTTCTCTCTTGGGAATTCCTGTTAATAAACAGTCTGTCTTTTCGACTGCCTTATGGCCAGTAATTCAGCCTGACTTACATCTGCTACAGCAGGGCGATGGAAAGAGCGCCGTATGCGCAGATCATCTGAGAAAACTCGAGAGCCAGCCAAATAATTCTTGATACATCAGTATGCACCCTGAAATTATTATAAATCTCTATGCAACCTTTTTTCTATACCCGACTGGATGGAAGCAACACTTTGAAAACTATATTAAAGTTGAGTTATGGTACAATGTAATCGAAAAGTTTCCTCAAGTCGGAAGGTGGCCGATTCGAGATCCTAGCATGTCCATAGATTTTTTATTTCTGCCTTTCAGATGCAGACAATCTGACTACACGAATTTAGGCTACAGCCATTACATGTAGATCTATCGGAATTTAGTTCAGCGTAGCATTCGGATCTCCTGAATTGCTGGTACGTGAACATCCTGCAATCCTGATGCAAGCAGAACTTTGTGTTCTGCATGCTTGGTCTACCACATAATTTTTGCTTGCGGCAATCCACCACTACCGATCCATAAGACGAAACTGCCCGTATAATTTTTTAATACATATCGCAATGCATTCATATCTCAAAGAACCTGATTTTTGGTTAAGAATGCAGAACTACAACTAATTCTTCGTTCTTGATCTTGTGCGAAAAGTTCATACAAATATCTTGTTTGCTCATGTCTTGAGGTGCGAATATATTTTTATTTTTCCTTTGATATTTGTGTAATTTAAAAACTTTAAACTGATATTCTAAAAAACTAGTTTTTTTTTTAGATATGACTACGTTGCAGTAAAGCAGTGATATAATAATGGGACTTAAGCACCATTTTGTACCAAACTTACTACATCAGAAGGAGTAGGCAATCGTGGCTTTTTTGGTCTTTGTGATAAATAGTACCAGTCACGTGTTGTTAGAGTTTACTCCTTAATTCCTTGAAAAGGTCTTCATAGTTTTTCAATTACGTTCTACATTAGAATCCCAGTACAGCTGCGTATTTGTTTGTACAATATGATAAGAATCTTATAAAAATTTAGTAGATTTTCCTAGAAATTTCGTATGTAGCAAATTTCGCTCAGATGTAAATACTTTATTACAAACAAGCATTTATATGAAGCAAGGAAAAATAACTGGTTATTCATTTTAATCACGATGCCTGTAGCTTTACTATTCTGAATAGAATAAGCTTCTATTAAATCCCTTTTTTCAGATCTTATAGGGCATTTTAAAAGCATTGCAACAAGTTAAAGTTTCTTTTTTAACTTAAATCCATACATATGCAAGTAAATCTGTTACGTATGAATTTGTATATGGAATAAATATTAAAAGTAAAAAAAAAGAAATAAAAACAAAAATCGTGTATAAATACGTCAACTAAGCATTATAAATTATTATAATCCAATCGGATTTGAATAATTAATAATTTTTTATAATGATTGTTAAGACGTTTTTGAATAGAGCAAACGAACAGTGGAACAAAACGCAACAACAATAAGATTAAAAAGAACGTGTAAAGTAAGAAACCGAAATAATAAAAACCAGCGAAATGTATAAAAAAATACAAAAAACAAAAAGGAAATACATACATAATAATCTTCAGTAAATTCAATGTAGAAGAAGCAAGAGTAAAAGGTGTATGTGGCAATAATCCTAAATAAATGTGACGCTTCAAGCAGCAAAAATGTTTAGGAAAAACTACCAAATACAGCAGGCATTTGCTGAGACATAATTTCTCAATAGTTAAAAAAGAAACGAAAAATATGGTGAATGTCGCAGAGGCCAGACTGAAAATGTCTTTGCTTTCTTTAAGGCGTGAACACGAATTCGAGAATCTTCAACATAAATACGATGACGTTATAAGATTGAAGGATTTGCCGGCCCAATGCATATTTTTTGAAATAGCGAGCAAACGTCTATTTTTTATTGGAAGCAATCCTTGGAAAAATTCGTGCTTTATTCCTGATAAGGGTGAAAATGTACTCAGTTCCCGTCTTAACATGCAACTTTTGTAAATTACATTAGTGTTAACATGTTATTCTTTACAATTAAGAAGGAAAGAACAAGGTAGAATTTCAGAGTATATGAATTTGTGTACCCAGCTCTCCTAAAAGACAAATTGCATGTGTTGGCGGGGAATGAGCAACATTTGAGCCAGTGTGTTCGCTGGGTGGTACGCACTCTTTTTCATGTGTAAAAGGTGAAATTTTTTCTCAAAAATAGTCTCCAATGAATAGAAAAATTTTACAAAGGAAATAGTATTCATGAGAAATTAGCGATAAGTGTGAACGAAGAAATACATTTTTAATTCTGGCTCTTGACTTTCTCAAGTGTTTACTTTGATAAGTCCCTTAATCCTACGACGTCATTGTATATGGTTAAAGTTTAAGTGTTTTTCAAATGAAATGTAAAGTGATCATAACTTTTTTGGATCGAAATAATTTTTTTAGAAACAATTTTTTTATTTCGTTAAACAACAAACAATTCACATCAAGATAATAAACCTGAAAAACTTATTTCTAGTGCTTTTTCATGCGGCCCTCATATGTTTTCCTCATATAAAAAAAATGTTAAGACGGAAGGCGATGATGAAAAATTAAGTAAAGGGAAAAAATTGCTGCAAGAAAACACCATATAAATAAATACAAATCAACTAGAAAAGTTTTAATAAAACCGATAAAGAGCAAAAAACTACAAAAATGGTGTGAATGGAAACTATCATTTATTTGTTAACAACTGATTGTTGTTATTATTTTACTCTGCTGAAGGTATCTGCGTTAACAATGGCTGAAAAAACAATCATATTAAATGCACATTATGGAAACCATTAAATGCACATTTGACTACTGGTCTTAAGATAAAAGAAAACATCAGTGTGGACTGCGGGAGTTTGATCAAAAGTGGCATTCATGAATTTATTATTGGTTTGTCTGCTTGTCGGGGTTACATATTATACATGTACGTACATATAACAATACTAATACATACTACCTTTGCAACATTAAAGAAGTTTTTTAATTTCAAAGACATTTTATTCATTCAGCACATACTGAATGAAAATATTTAAATTTAATATGATAAATTTGAAAATATTTTGTAATAGATTATTTTACAAGAAAACGGCACGCAACATATAAACGAAACATTACGTTTATGTGCTGCACGAAAGTCTTGCGTAGGCAACAAATTCTTCTGCACCAAAAAATTCAAAATTAAAATGTTTGAAACTCTACCACTCTACCAGGGGTACTTGAGCAAAGGAGATAAAAACGACATGAGATTGCATGATATTGTAGTTGTTGGTATTCTATCTCTGTTGCACGATAGTCTGATATTGCATGATACACGATATTGCTATCTCTTTTCATTTATAATTTGATTTGAAAAAATCTGATTTAGGCTAATACATAACCTCATTGTTTAATCTATGGTCTACTCTGTGGAATGCATTCTTTGGATTTGCAGTCAAATACTCACTGACCTATTTCGGCGTGTTTAAGTAGAATTCAGTAAAGTGAAACAAGTGATACTAGAGAAAACTGAAACCTAAGTTTTGGATACATAAGAAATTTATAGTAAAATATAATTGGCGTATTCAAACGGTGTCCTATTAAGTCATTTTGTCATAATGTCTTAATATTAAAAAAAATGTTGTGCTTCAAACAAAAACGTCATAAAATAATAAGACTTTTTGAGGTATGTTTATTATTTTGTCATATCCTCACAGTAGAAATTACATACTTATTGCTGTGCCTCGCCATATTTTTTCATTTTATTTTTTTTAAAACATATAATTTAATGACCGCCATTTGAATCCCCCAAATATATTAAAATAAAATATTTAAAAGTTGCTTATCTCTGCGAAATAATATTTTTAACTTTCCTTTCATTAAATCTTGCACGGACTATTTTTAGTGTATATTTATTTATAAGAAACAGTTAATTGATTATTAACTCATCTATTTGTAGTCGGTTGGCTAATAAATCACACTATGCATTAAAAAGAGAAGTACTTTTTTTGCAACGTTTTTGTGTTAAATAAACTTACTGCAGATATATTTCCTGTCACTTTGTACGGGGAAAGATCTAACTCCTCCTTCCCATAAACTATATTCCTGGCATAGATAGGTATCATACACTGACTCCTGAACACGCTTCGTGGTTTTGTGAATTTTAGTAAATTTTCCATATGTTTGTTAGCAAAAACAAAAAAGGTCCTTCGAGAAATGTGTTATTCTGTAATATTGAAGTTTTTGATTAAAATATTTTAAACGAAGACATTGTTTGTTCTCGCAGTCTTTTTGAAAAGTCTATAATATACTTTTACAATCTAATGAAATATTTTTCTAAAGGTATTGAAGGATACACTTTTCAAAGAATTTGTATTTATCTAGAGGTTATTAATTTTCATTTGGCATCAATATTGCTTTAATATATTTCATATACATACGTGTGTAAATAGTATAAAAATATGTATGTATGGGATTGTTTAAAGAAAAGGGGTGATTTTTTTCAACTTTAGTTGTTATCGTGTAACATTTTTTTTGTTAAACATGTTCAGTTTGGTCTATAATTAAACCATAAATCGACTTACAAACGAGCAACGCTTGCAGGTTATTGCATTTTATTATCAAAATACATTGTCGATTCAGAAAGTGCATCGTTCACTTCTTCCATTTTATGGTCAGCTTGGGCGATCTTCTGAGAGAACTAAGCAGAATCTTGTGACTAGATTTTGCACCAAATTAACATTATTAGACATTAAATCACCTACATGCATACGTAGAGTGCGGACAGACGAAAATATCGCGGCTGAATCCGCCAGTGTTGTTAATGACATTGAATTATCGATCCGGTGCCACTTTTTATTTGCCCAAAATGGAAGAGCTGGACTTGGCTGAAATACAATTTTAAAAATACGGTGCCACATGCCACACAGCATGCGAAACAATGGCCCAATTGAGAGGGGAGTTCGGTGAACAGTTTATTTCACGTTCGGTGCGGATATTTGGCCGCTTAGATCTGGCCTTTAGATTATTTGTCGTGGGGCTATCTTAAGGCTAATTTCTATAGTGACAAGCCCGCAACAGTTGACGTACTGAAAGCAAATATTAGGGAATTTAATCAAAAGATACCAGCCGATATGTTGGAGAGCGTACGCCGAAATTGGACTCAGCATATGCCATTTGAGACGTAGCCGCGGTCAACATTTACATGAAATAATCTTTGAACATTGAATTATATAGATCGTTTTATCGATTTAAATAAAGATTTCATATACATATGTCTCCGAATTTATGTGTTTTATTTAAATCAAATCCGAAAGCTCTTAAAAAACACCCCTTTTTTAATCTGAGCATCCTTAAGAAACGTAAGGTCATATAAAAAGATGAAACGATAAGAAAATGCTAAACTGAATACGCTGTCTAACTACATTCTGTTTGTAGATTAATGCACATATTAAATAATTCCCGCCAAAGATATGCTGCAGCAAGGTGCAATTGCAATTTAAGAAAAATAAAAAAATATCTAATAATGTTACTTTTTCAAGTGGAAATTGTGTCCATGAATATTATTTTCTTAAAAGTAAGTGCAGGTCAGCCATTTCATGAAGTTAATCGTTCGTGATATGTTTATTTCAGTTGATCAGTTATATCCTGCGGTGTGAATAAACATATCTTCTATTATCGCACAAAAAAAATCAGTAATCATATTTCTCCAGTTTTCTTGAATATCACGACTTTTAATAAAATTTGCTATTTATCTACTCATATCATCGTTTGAATATTACGCCTCAAATTAAAAAAAATAATAATAAAATATTTCTAAAAATTCTTATCGTTCATTTGCACTTAAATTTAAGCCCAATTCAGACTAGCCAACTATTTGACAAAATAGGCATGACCACTAATTTTAGCACATGCTTATTTCAAGCTTTTATGATATTTTAAAATTCAATAAGTTTAAATTGTTACATTGTCTGTAATTTTAGTTAGGGTGGATGTACATCATTAATTCTAAACTTGTTGGAAATATTAAATATTTATCTGAGAAAAGAGCGATTAATAGGAGTACATTTTAGCATTTAGTGGTGCACTTTTGTCATTTAGTCTGACGTAAGATTCAGGTATCGTTCATCCACTAAAAATAATAGCTAAAAATCGGTTCAAATAGCAAGTACAAAAAAAGTAGTGATAAAGAAGTGTGTAGCAGAAATCAAATTACTTTAGTAATATTAATCAAATTTTTTGGAGTGACATTGAATCAGAATTAGCGATAGCGTTTGTTTAACTAAATAAAGATAAAACCAATTAGTAAAACCTCAATACCGTACACAATCACACAGATACACATCCATACACTGTTCAAAACACACGTTTTAAATTTCAACATTTAATTTATATTTTATCATGACTTTATCTAAAGCAACAAGTGAATTTTCCTTAGTTGGTCAAAGTGTTGTGTTTTAATTTATTACTTTAAAACTCATTCTATTACATATTATCAGCAGAGTCAATTAAATGAGTTTTATTTATCTTAAAACAATAATAAACCACAACGCAATGCCAACTTTAAGCACAAATTGTAATTAAACATTTAAACAAATACAGATTAGATTAACACATAACTTGAAAATTTGGCAATTAATTATTTTTTTAATAACCTGTGTTGCAATTACTAAATAAAGTAAATAATGTCAAGACTTTAATATTGTGTTGGTAAATTGTTTTAGAAGTAGAAAAAGTTCAGAATGATTTTTTTTAAGTTTTCATTCAATAATTTTTGAGCTTAAAAGAATAATCAAGCTTATGATTTTTTATAAGGTACAAAGCAATTTCATAATTTTCTGTAAGGAAGCATCACATAAAGTTTTGTATTAAACAGACAACCAGTTCTTAGTGGTGTGAAAATAAATATGAAAAATGACTGACCTTGCAGGCAAAGATTTATGAATTTTCTTCTAATTAAGATTTTTGAAGCCAAAAATAACAAAAAATAGTTATTTTTGACACTAATAATATGTAAGTATAAAAACATGGAAGGCGAAGGCCCAAGCAGCCAGTCCTTTTCTTTATATACATCTTCTGTAAATTAAGTTTGCATTAAATAAATATTATTAATAATAATAAGAACATGTAGATGAGATTGGATGTTTTTTCATAAGTTTTCTCTGAAAACACGGGTTTTAGCGCGAACTTTAATACGTGCTGCTCAGTATAAGATATCAGTTTTCTCAATTATTTTGAATACCGTTTTCCTGAAAATCTGTCCGAGCGGCACTTATGTTAAAAAAATCAGGTGCTTTAAGGCATGACCGTGTTGGATATGGTACTCTTCTGCACAACTGCTGAGAAGACAAAATACTTTACAGTCAAGTTAATAAAATAGACAAAATTTTCTAAAGGCCTTATTATTTTTTACTTTTCGTTGCCGTTCTGTGCCGTTCTTTTCTGTAGAAGATATTTCTTACTGACTTGTTCTGTGTCTGAACTTTCGGATGTGGACGATATAATTATAGGATTGAATTTTGTAAATGTTTGCAAAATCTTTTTTAATTGACAAAAATATATAAATCTTTAATAATTTGAATTAAAATAAAATATTCTGACTTTTAAAACAAAATTTGTAGTATATCATTCCACAAAAAACTAATACATGGCTGTCACTTTACGTTGTATTCTATTTTCTACAGAATAGTCCGCAACAGCACAGAACGAAAAAGTAACAACAAACCACACATTCAATTTTTCAATTGAACAGAAACAAAACAGCTGATTCGTAACAGAACAGAACGTACAAACTAATTCTGCTTTAATTCGATGTTATGTAAAAGAGTATCAAGCTTTCGAGTATACTCTGAAGCCGTAATTGTTCAACAACAAGGAATGATTATAAGGATTAACGTTCATTTCAAACAGTCAGTTTTATTCACTGTTATTGGCAATGAACATTAATGTTTGTTGTTCAACGTATTATTTTATATGCTTGTATCGCACCGGAATGAGATGAACATGCTATTCGCATCGTTCCCGTAACATTCTGTTTCATATATATGTATTTGCTTCGAACAAGAATAATTAATGAATACAACTATTTTATCGAAGTGGATGTAAGATCTCATCAAGCAAAACAATTTGTTCTATCTGTTGCTTAAATCTGTCCCAGTACCAAAAGATCCTGTTGGTCTCAATTCTAAGGACCTTTCTCTATAAAAGTTGCCTTTAAGGAGTTTCTTATGTGTATGTAAAATAAATTTAAATACATTTTCGTATTTTAGGTGTTTTTATTATCCACCATTATGATGTTGCATATGTATAATCTCGGAGGTACCAATCTAGAATAAAACTCTAATAAATAATATCCTCTCATCAATTATTTATAACATCGAATGCGAAAAATGCAATATTTTTTATATAATTTTTTATTGATATTTTATATATTTCTAAATGTATTCATTTGCTGTTGATTTAACGAATGTCATTGTTGCTTTTGTTTCTTTTAAAAAAATTGTTGCCGTTAGAGGTTGTAGAACCAGGGATTTAGGGTGCACGCATAGAGAATTTAGCTTAAACGAATTTCTAGTGTTTAGCACAAAGCATTAGAAAAATCTCTTCACCTGGATTAGTAGTCACGCAAATTTTTGTTTAGTGATGATGGTTAAATTCTGCATGTTTCATTGATTAGTTCGATTCTCTTTTTATATTTATGACTAATTGACCTTTAGTACATGCAAATAAACAGTTTAGAATGGTAATTGAATTAAAGGTTTAGAGGAATTCAAAGGTGTTATCCAGAATATCAGAAATTAAGGTGAATCTTTGAGATGGTATTTTAAAAACAAATAAGCCAAGCAAATTAATTAATGCAGGCATGCACAATTGTTAAACTATATTATTAAAGAGATAAAAACAGTATCAGTTAAATTTTGCCGCCTTAATGATTTTTATTTATCCAAGTTGTGACATAGATTTTGAACAGTATGCTCTGCATTATAACAAAATTTTTAAAAGTAATTACTTGTTGTAATTAGTAAAAAATGTAATTGAATCAAGACTTTCTTTCCTCAAAGGTAAACAGATTACGAATATTTTTTAGGATTTATTCACTTAATGACCTCTAATGGATTTTTTATTTATTTTGTATTTTTTTTCTTTATTTTTTATAAGTCATCACATAAATCCGATTTTGTTTTTCATATCATGTCTTAAAAGTGAAACATCTAAATGCAAGCTGAAAATTTTAAGCCCCTTAAATAGCACCTCTCAGACGTGATAAAAACGTTAAAAATGGTAGAAGGAGAAAATAAAATAAATCATTAATCTCGAATACTTTATGGGATTAATATTAGGCTGTTTCTCAAGACCACCCAAAAGTATATGGAATGTTCTTTAAGTGATCAATAGTTGGAATAGAGACTAAAAGTCGGCTTAGACTTTTGTATCTACATAAGCATATTTTGATTTCAAATGTGTAGCGGGCTCCAGTCTGAACTTCTGGCAGTTAATTTTGCACCGCTTCTGTTGTCAAGTTCGATCATTAATTCTTTTTCGAACTTTCGGACGATTTTGCAGCAATAAAGGGCGCCGTGCTACACATTAGCATATTTCAGTATAAACCGTTCACAGTACTGTCTGGTGATCACTGCAATGCATTCGGCACTTAAACACGGCAACAGCAATCATTATCATTATGGCACATAAGAAATAATTCATGATGCTGATGTCTTGCATTTCGTTGTCAGTCATCATTTGCATTGCAATCAACGCCATCCAGACTTGAAAGATCTAGTAGTCGTGAGCATGCCAGGGGCGTAGAGGCTTTTAATGGTATTAACACTTGCCGTCGGCAATCAAGCGGCGCTAAAAAAGCATTCAAAGGGCACAGCATGATATCGAAATAAATAAGCTGTTGTGGCCAAACCTTGGTTTTGCCATTACTCCTCTTGGGAGCATATGACTTCCACAAAGCATTTCCATCTTACACGATTTGAATGCAGTTGTTGTTCCTGCGTCTTTATTGTTATTTCGGCTGGAATTTGTTTCGTTAATCGGTAGTTGTTCCTGCTAAGTAGATGACTGACCGGCTGTAGCAGGTCCTAGGATGATGGAAAGTGCCATCTGTCGCTACCTAGAAACAATACCCTCATTTTTTGGTGCACTTGTGGGGAATCTTGCAATCTTTGACCAATACCTTTTTCCCAATGATTGGCGGCTGGCTTTGACATGATGTAATCCGCTTTTTCCACTGGTTAGAGTGGTCAGGAGGCTTCTTGGATGGATTGTTTAGAGGGGATTTGAAGCCGTATAAATATTTTTTTTATCCTTGACCAAGGAACGTACCTGGGATGCTTGGTTTTGTAGGCAGGAACTTTAAGCCCTGGGTTTCAGATTAATACAACGTTAAACTCTGTAATATATGAGATATGGAAATGCATTTAAAGTATCAATGGCTATGTAGTCCAAGCTAGTCATGGTAAAAATTAAAATCCACCTAGATATTGGCAGAATAGTTCTTTAATACTTGCTAAGAATTATAACATTAACAAGAATAAATGTTTGAAAAAATTGTCACCCTCGATTTTTGTATGATGTGCGAGGAGGAGTTGCAATCAAATAATTGAACACACCAACTGTCATTACAATGGTGGTTCAGTATTTATTGCACGGAGTAATAACGGATCCACTGTATCTCCCACTAATATAATTTAGTGTTAGCCTTCTTAAACTAACCTGGTCAAATCTTAAGTTTAATGTTCCAACATTTCAATAATATCCTCATTAGTGCTTGAAAAGTAAGTATCTAATGGAATATATATGTACTTACCATCTGATCAGCACTCACATACGATTATATGCCACACTTCACACTTGCAACACTTTAATACCTCTTTGCTTCATATTTTTGTGTACTTATTTTTCACTATTTTTATTTTATTTTTTTGTTCAAGTGTAAATGATGATGATCACTAGCAAGCATTCACAAAAGAGATTAAAATTTATAAACACAAGAAGTCAAGACAGTCAAAAGAAGAAAAAAAAACATTTATTTATAAAATTTTAAAACAAATTTTGTTCTCTCTCTTTAAAACTGAAATAAGATTTTGTTTGTTGACCTAACAAATATACATACATATTTATATATGTACATACTAACATATGTATATAGTTTTTTGAGGAAATACTTGAGCCTTAGAAGCTGAGGAAGAGAAGGGTATTGGAAATGGTTAAAAAATCACTTTTGCTGCTTGTGTTGGCTGGGTGTTTGTTGTTGAGCTGCTTAACTAAATCCGGCTTAAAGAAAAAACTGACAGTAAATTAATGTTGACGCATAGTCATAGTTTTGAACAGTGATTTTGTTGTTGTTGCTGTTTTTGCATTTAATAAATTTAAGCTCAAGCCTTACAAAAATATGCACACACACGAGTACAACAATTATTACACAGTCATTTGCTTACAAACATACTTCGGACTTAAGAGATAAACATTAATATTTATTTCATTTATTTGAAAGACATTTAACAAAATAAAAATAAGCTGAACAACAGCAAAAATCACAAATTCATTAGAAATTATTAACATTAGAAAAGACAACATGGTATTTTGTTTGTTTCTCTTAGATTTACTCTTTTTATTTTATGATTTGAGAGAGTGGTTTGCACACTGGGATTATACAAACTATCGATGGCAAACTTGTAGAAAGAAATGAACGGCTTATTGGCTGTATTTTATTTTATAATAAGACATAAGTATGAAATCTAAGTACACATACTGATCATGTGACAAATATGTGTTTCCCTTTTAGCTGCTGCGTTGCTGCTATTGAGAGGCTTAAAAAAGGATCTTTTGTTGTTTTCTTATAGGTGGTTTTGTTTGTATCAAATTGCTGGGATTTCTATTATATCAAAATAAGATTAACGTAATTAGCAAACAGTCGCATCGCCTGAGCAATTTCAAGAAAAAGGATATATTATTTACAATATGGAAGAGAGGTAACGTTTTATAATAGTATGAAATAAAAATATGTAATGAAACGTTTCATTTATGTTTCCGATTGCAGTATTTAGTGATACAACGTGTAAAATTGTCAAACTTTTATTTTATACATAAAAAATAATTTGTTTTAATAACTAAATTAATGTTTTTTAATACATAACAAAGTATTTAAAGAACAACTTAATAATAACATAGTGTGGCCTAAAATTAAATCTATTTAGTCGGCATGAATAATTCGATAAGCCCATTAATCTGCACATTAAACAAGGTAAAGCTGTAGACACAGTTTTTCACATCTTATTTTATAATTTTCTCTTTTTGTGGTTTTTAGATTTTTCAAATTTAATCGGGAATTGGAAATATGTCAACGAATCTCTTAAAATCGTATGTAAAAGTACTCCCGGGTTTTTAAAACATATTTTTTATTTAAGTTTTAAAATAATCGTGTTTTGAAATTCGCTTTTTGGAAGAAAAAAGTGTTAATGACTTCCAGCAAAAACTACATAATATAACTTTACAACCAACAGTACGATTTGAACAGACAATAACTCATATAAGAACGTATGGTTTTAGATTTTGAGATCACTCACAAAAATGATAAATTTCTCTAAAAAATAATTTGGAAATATTAAAACAATTACATCTCTAATTTACTTGTTTCCAATTCTTTAGATAAGTTATATCCTTCTCCATACCATATCAAAAATTTGCTGAGGGTTACTCTCTTTTGCGATGCGAAAGTATTTTCAGTGTATCAATAGTTCGACTGCGTTCCAATTTTTTTCGCTTCGCAATAGGAAGCAACCCGCCTGGTGTATGTCCTCCTCGGACTCAATCTTTGAGGTCTAGAATAGATTGTGGGCCATTGTCATAGACCTTATCTTTCCCCAAAGAAGAAAGACTAAAGGTATTAAATAACAAAATCTTGGTGGCCAATAATGATCACCTCTTTGATAAATCATACGGTCAAAGAACTGAACTGAAAAGCCTAAGATTTTCAAACCACAATGGGCTACAACAGTAGTATTCTTACAGCGACGAGCATAAGTTTGATTCTTCATATCATTAACTTGTCTCAATAGCTCAAATTTTTACATTAGATTCACAATTGTTGGCCGAGAAGAAGCTTCACGGCGACCCAAAACTGTTTTAGTTTTCCGAAATGTGAAGTCGAAATTTTCACCATTTTTGTAATGAATATTAATACCTTCAATACGTTCTTGAAGCACGTATCGTTCCATTTTCATTAATGGCGTAGTTTCTCCTTCGGATCTGTACAGGTTGAGCCATGACAACTGATAAAATGGTTGGCAATTGAAAATGAAATGGAACACAACTAAAAATTTTTTTAACTATTTTAGATAGAAAGTTATATCAAATAATGACAATTTTGTATCCCACAGAATAAATTCATCTTAAACTAATTTGTCTTATATCTAAAGATATACTGAATATACCCAGTCCGGTATGTTCTACATTCCACTTTAAAGTGGAATTCAATTGAAATCTTCTTTTTACATTTGAATTTCAATATTCAACACAAGTATTCTCTACTTTTCTAGAACATCAAAAATGAAAAGTTTACTTTTCATATTTCAATTTTACTACTTTTGTAGAACATGAACATAAAAGTTCAACTCACATGATTTGAGAAAGTAAATTGTGTCATATTTCTAGTTTTATGTGTATTTTTATGAGCTTGGTATTTTCACTGTAACATTTTAGTCGAACATCAAATTCTATAACTTGGATGTAATTCATTTTTGGAAATCATCTGATTTGGAATTTTTTTGGTCTACAGAACAAGCCTGATTATTATTTTCAATTTGAAACAATTCAAATATGGAGAAGTATTTTGTTTGTACAAAACTTTTTTATTTATGCTTACTAAGGTTTGGGGCTTCTCGCAAAAACCTCTCGGAAGCCTGGAGTAATTACCCATTGCGTTTCTGTAAATTTGTGGAAACACTGGGATATGTAAATTTTCTAAATTTGGAACAAATTTATTTTTTTTTAATAAACATTCTAATTAAATAAAAATTAATATAATAGAAATTTTCAGTAAACATTTTAAGTTCTTTTAAACTGAATTTAGGCAGAGTGTTAAGTTATCAAATAGTAAGAGATGATCTTAATAGTCAATACTATTAACACTATTTAAAAGAATAGTCATGATGCATCTAAGGAATTACAGTAAAAAGTCTAGCAATAAGAGCGGATCGATATTATAGAGGAAGGAAATACTGTCTCTGCGTTTTTAGTGGAAAGAGGTCAAATTTTCAATAAGCCTACGGCCTCTGTTCTGTTAGATTTGATCGATAGTGCGGCCTATGATGACTTTGAGTGAATAGATCTGTTGCGGACTATTGGAATAATTCTGCGACTCTAGAAGACCTCACAATGAAAACTTCTCCATATTAAAATCTCACGACTCTAACAAATAAAACATGTAATTCGCACGAGGGATAGTCACACTATCGAATTGTTTATGAAGAATTATCATTTTAGAGTTTGTCTCGTAGAACTGTATGGCTGTAATAAATTGTCATACATTCCTGTTATACATTCTAAAAAATTCAATTATTTATTGATCTGGACTATCAATTGAACAAGTCATCACAATAGACCACAATGGTCTCTGGGGAAGGGTGTGAAGTACGCATCACAGCAGCCTTCCTAACCTAACTTAACCATTGATCTGGAGGTCTATCTTGATAGTGATGCCCTCACTAACGTTACTTTTTCCCCAAGGTACGTTGTTCCGCTAGAAATTACCGATTGAATCAAAGGTCTTCATGCCTCCTTCTATGACGGAAGAAGAGTACATTTAATTTTTACTAGTGCCATAAATGGATGGGCTTTTTAGCCAATTACAAATTACAATTTGCAAAAGAGTCAAGAAATGTCATTCAATTCATTTTAAAAGTGTTTTTACAAAGAATATTTTAACTTATCAACTTCATTTTTATATGCAAATGGCCTTATTGACAAATGATTAATAAAGTTATCGTAGGTTTAATGTTGGATGGGAAAACCGGTTTTAATGTACACATTAACTTTATTAAGCGTTTGTGAATAAGGCCAAAAGTTATTTATTCCACAAAATCATTATTTTACATCCGATTTATAATTATATGCTCAAAATAAAAAAAAACTTTTGACAGATGACTTTTATTATACAAAAAATTGGAACAACTTTAACTAAAAAATCCATATATTTCGTACACATGAAGATCACACATGTATTTTATATTTAAAAGGTACGAGTATCATGCGACTTTCTTAGACTTGTTTATAAAGAAATGACATTACATATGACAAAGAAATATCGTGTGAACGTATTGTGAGTGTTGTCATCAATTCAATAAAAATTTGCTTTCACAATTACTTTTGGCACAGACTGAAGCATCATTTTATTACATGAATTTGTAAGTTTCAGTCTTTTATGAAAAAAATAAACAAACAGAAAAAAAATTCATCAGCGGTGTACAACTCCAATGTAATGTTTTTTACATTTTCTTTTTTGTACTTTAAACGTTTATTGTATTTCCTCAACTGTGACAAACCGTTAACGACAAAGGGAAGTTAGACGCCTTCTGGTGATGATAATACACACATAGATGAGTTGTAAGTAGAACTTGTAATATACAAACTTATGCACATATTAAACACTCATTCATACGTGCAAGCAGTTAACAGCATATAACATTTGGCTGACAAAGGACAACAGGCGTCATCGAGGGACAAAAAAAAATTATAAGAAACAAGTAAAAATAGGACAACAAATTAAAAGCGAAAGTCTTTATTAAAATGTGGTCTTGACAAAAAACTTATAAACTACATACACCTAAATTTAAAAACTTTTTCACCCATAAGATAGTTTATTATATTGCAAGTTAATAACAAAAACTTAAATTTAGAACTAGTTTTATTTGTTAACTTTTTAATTATATTTTTATTTGTAATTCAATGAATGATTTCACTCAAGTTTACGTTCTGTTTACATTTCTCTATAAGAGAATTAAGCATTTATTTATTGTAAGTGAGAACAGCGTGTGACAAAAATCGACTTGTTATACGGCATACATAATTCTACCAAATTTAATAATATTGCGTACTCAGAATTTTATTTTAAAATTTTTTATACATTACTTTTTTCAGGAATTAAAAATATTCTTCTTTAATAGGAATATTTAATATGTTATACTTAAAAGAGATCGTTTATCAATGGGTTAATGTAATGTTAATTAGCGATGTTAAAATTTTAATATTGATGGTGGTGAAGTTGTGTTTGCTTTAAAAACAATTAATAATCAGCCCAATTATGAATAAAATATTCCCCGGGAGATTACTCCCTTTTCCCAAAAAAGGGGCTGTTCACTTATAATATTCGAACAATTAATATGTGAACATATAAGAGAACAGCCCCTTTTTTGGAAAAGGGAGAAATCTCCCGGGGAATTTTTATTCATAATTGGGCTGAATACCTTCCACAATACAAATAAGTCTTTTATTCTTTTTCGGATCATAATTTGTATAAATACAAACAAGAAAGCACATTCAACCGAGGCATCTAAATAGTGGCGGATACATGGAAACACACATAACCACTGATGATGCGGGTGTAGCGGCTCCCGAAAAACAACGTTGTTTCTGTTCTGCCGTGTAAGTGGAAATTAATTGATGTTAATATTCCTTGTACCTTTGGAGTGTTGTCTCATATGCAATTCATTCTATAAAACTATTACCAACTATTAAATAGAAACTACTAAGAGAATGATCCTCATTTTGATATTTTTTTTTTTAGTTTTTACGATTTAATTAAGATTAAGGAATCTCACACTATACACAGTGAGAGAGAGTTATTTATATGAAGTTATTTAAAATAAGGAGGAATTTTATAGGGATAGCTTAACTCACAATATCAGAACATGGTGGTGTAGAACTGTAATATGATTGAAGTGATTTAATCGTTTCTTAAAGTAAAACAACTAATTAAGGCATTTTCGGAAAATTAAGTGGAACCTTGAAGCCTCATTAAAGATGCTGTAGAGATTTTGCGTCATCAGTAATATAATTTGTTAATAGTCGACAAAGATTATTAATGAAAGTGCGCACCAGCAAGATTGAAATAAAAATTAGTGAACAAAATTAAGGAAATTTGGCTACCATATCTCGGTAGCGGGTATACTATTTTTGCTATCGCTGGACCTTTAGCAACAATAATAGGAAATCGAATTAAACATAATTTTAAATGCTTTTGAGGTTCTAAAATTAAACTTTTTATTGAAGATTTGTGGGGAAAAAGGTTTAAGTATTTTCTATACGATCTCTTACTTTTTGATAACTTAATATAATGTTTGTCTGCATTCATTAAAAGCATACGATTTTTTTACTTTTAAACTGTTGCTATAATAATTTTTATGGAAAAAACGATGATTATTTTAACAATCACGATTATGAATCAATTAA
The DNA here is from genome assembly GCA_956483585.1 of Gymnocheta viridis. Lineage (NCBI taxonomy): Eukaryota > Metazoa > Arthropoda > Insecta > Diptera > Tachinidae > Gymnocheta > Gymnocheta viridis. The sequence continues at coordinate 64,753,840 of OY101443.1, read as the reverse complement.
TGTTTCGGTAATTTGCAGTTGATAAAGGAATTTAATTTAGAAAATTTCTATTTATCGTGATTTCTGCGATTGCTGTTTTTCAATTCCCGCTGTCCGGAGAGCAAAAAAGTTTGGGAAATCACAAACCGTATTGCGTATTGTAAAGGGTGATAAGGAAACTATGCAGCTTACGGCCAGATCTCCGGCTTTCGGTCTTTCGCAGACTTCCATGTGGCTTACTGAGGAAATTTGCTATTTCTTCTTTGATAAATATGACTGATTTAAATACAATAAAACTTTTTTATACACTGAAAAAAATAATTCCTATCGTACGTTGTATAAAATTTTCATTGTTTCTCATAACAAAACATTTTCGGAAAATACATGCATACTGCCGGTTTTTATAAAATTAAATCAAAATTGTGTAGAAGAGCCATTTACATACCTTACAGAAGATACGTTTTAAACTATTAGTTCATTGTAGTATAACTCATGCCGAAATATCGGCTATAGAACGGGCAGTTAACTGGTTAAGGTTAAATAGGATATACGGAAAGAATATGCGAATATTTACCGACAATAAGGCTGCGCGCTGACGAGGTTTCATACAATATCTATGCCAGACATGCTTATGGCGTCACATCCCAACCTGAATCTAATCTGTGTACCAGGACACGCAGACGTGCCTGGCAACATAATAGCGGACAAGCTTGCCAAGGAAGGCTCCCGTTTGCAAGAACGGGACACCGACCTACTAGTAGGAGTCCCTCTAAAAAGCTGTAAAATCATCATACAGTTAAAAACTCATAGGGACAGCACAATCCAGATGGTTTAATGGGTCCACTTGTGCAGTTTCCAGATCAACCTGGCCCCAGTATGACCGAACGAAAACTGCAATCTTACTGGGGATCCCTCGACATCAGCTACGTATACTCGTGGGACTCCTAACAGGAATTTCATAGGTGCGCACGCTCAACGACTTCTGCAGAAGTTGTCGAAATGAGGAGGAGGATGAAACTGTCAAGCACCTCCTCTGTTAATGCGTAGCTCTGTCGTATCACAGAGCCTTAGGGAGTACAATCTGCAAAGAATGAACCAGTTTACTCGAAAAACTGGTTGGTTCAACACCGACCACAACATAGGACAGTAGCGAGTTTATTTTTTACTGTCAACACCAGGTACCTATTTTCTGGGCCCAAATGTTCCGGTTGCTTGCAACGAATCCTAACCTAACCTTTATTATAATTAAAATTGCAATAAAACTTAAACCTAAAGCATTAGCAACTAAGGGTATCGGCTCTATTTTCATAATACTTATGAAAGTTTCGTATGTTCTACGATAAAGGTAATTAAAAGATTTATTTCGCAAAATTTGACATTACATATTTTTTAAGGTGTATGTACAAGAAAACAAATTTTGTAGTATTTAAAAAATAAGCCAACATGTGGATAGAGTACTCGGCCTTAGATCTTAACCTCAGCTAATGGCTCATAACGTATTTTTAATATTTACTTTTGTATAAATACACACATGAATTTCGTTTACTCTGTATGTTTAATAGAATAATTTGAAATTTTACAATGTATGGAATCTACTCATTCTCCAAACAAAAAAGTCTATCCAAGACATATAATTATCTGAAAGTAAAGTTATGCCTTTCATTGCAATGTGTAATCTCCAATATTCTTAATTATATGACAAATGCTTAACAATTGTTTAAAAATGTTTCTAAAAAATTTTCTTTACACGAACAATTTCCTTTTGATATCAAGCCCTGATCAGGAAATAAACATTAAATAGGATTATCCCATAATTTATGATCATTAGCGACAGAAGTTTGTTTGAATATGCAACGCGATACTTAAATTCACATGACAAACGAGACCAAATACAAAAACAAAACTTTAAATAAAATGATCATTAGAGCACCTTTTCGTCTACAATATTAGCACGATCATCGAAAAGATATGAAATAAATAATACAAAAATGAATAAAGAAAACTAAACAATAAGGCTGTGTGACAAATAATAAAAGTAAATGACACAAAAAAATAATAATTGTGTCATATAAAACAATAATATTACATACATACACACATATGTATGCTTGCACTTACCTACAAAGAGGATTGCTGCAGACAACATATGAAATTGAATGAAACGAAAACACACACTACCACAAGTATTTACAACAATTATACACATACATACATGTATGAAACCGGAAGAAGGGTCAAGACAATAGTATGAACGCACGTACACTCATTTGTCAGCGGTAATGTAAAGCAAAAAAACGTAAGCCAAAGACAAAAAAATAAGAGAAATGTCTATGCGAAAGGAAATACTAGACAAACAATTGTGAAAAAATATAGAAGATTAACTTATCTTTATTGTGTTCTTGATATATCCCTGCAAGCAATACGGAGTAATTCTAAATAACATTGGCAATTACTGCTTGTGCAACTATTAGTTAAAATATTCATTCACCTGTTGTTTGGGTTTGAATAAGAATATTTTATGTTTTAATCTATTTATGTGTTTATGGCATATTTCTTTACTTTGAAGTGGATTCACTAAGATCTCAATAATCTTGACTCAATTGTAATTAGACTTTCTTTTGCACGAAATGCGAAGACTGCAAGTACGTTGTGAGATAGTTTTCTCCAGGATAGTTTTCTCAGCATATTGGGCTCTAGCTAACGCTGTGGCCGAGAGTTGGAGGACAAAGAGGCTAAATCGGCTTTTTAAAAAGGCCAGAAAAAGCTAAATCGCTCAAAAATATAAGCCACAAAAGGCTAAAAATGCTTTAGACTTTTTTATTTGAGGCTACTTAAAAGATATGGTCTATACGAATGGCCCACAGTCGATTTAAGACCTCAATGATGGATTTGTGAAATTGTCGATGACATTCAGCAGCAAATGTGCGAATTGGTAATGAAGATTTTAATGAAAAGAATATGGTCCTGCAATCGTAGCCATGGCGGTAATTTTGCTGATATTGTTTTCCATTACGAATAGAATACCCTCCTCTTTACAATTAAATATTCTTTTTTTACATATAAAAATGAAAACTCTCATTGGAAGACCCTCTAAATAGCTAAATACTAGATTAAGCAAATTGATAAATGAATTTTTTTTAGCGTATTCTCAAATTGTCGAACCTCCACCCAGAGCTCAACTCTTGACTCAACATTTTTGCATTTCTAACTTAAATTCTTCCACCATTGGACTTCCATCAATGTAATTTTATCTTCACTGTACTTACGTTTGTACATTGGGTTATTTTTTAATTTTTCAAAATGATTTTATGGGTTCAATATAAAACAAAAATTTTGCAATTTTAAAGCTAAATTTAAAATCAAAAAAGGCTAAAAAGACAATAATAAAATCTAGCTTTGGAAAGGCTTAACTGCCATTACTGCTGGCTAAGGTACGCAGCATCGTTTAAGAGAAATATACTGTTAAATGAGATACTTAATTTGCGAAAGTCACTTGCAAATTTACTCGCCATATCTTTCAACATACGATAATATACACAATGTTTGACCGAATACCTGCTGGGTCCTTTTGTATTTTTATTTTTTGTATCACTAATTTTGAGTTAGCTACAAATTTCTTTGCCATTTTTTTGCTGGTTCAACAATTATATCTAAATATATTTATGTAGTCAACATACAGGAATATACAAACTGTTCGAGCAGATACCTGCTGAGTAATTTTTTATTTTCCTTTTTTTGTCTCACTGATTATGTTTAGAAGTGTTTTTTTGTATGGATTTTGAATCTTAAACAGAAAAGTTGTATTCCCAAATAATTCTTACATTGGGAAAGGTCCCGCTCTTTCTTTTTATATAAATACCATGTACCAACTCGTATGGGAACTTCTCTTCGCGCTAGATTTCCTCGAAAATTGTACAGCAAGTGGATATTTCAGTTGGAATTTGATTAATTCCAACCGATTAATTATTTTTCAGTTTTCCCATAGTACTTGCTATTTCATTCAGACTTTTGGAAAATATTCAATTGGATACAAAATAATTCATGGACTTGTCTTAAGAGGAGGCCACGATATGAGCGGCAAGCGGCGAGCGGCAGAGCGGAGAGCGCTAGAGCCGTGAGCGGCAAGTGGGTTATTACTGAACGGTTAGATATTAAAATGTCATTGTCAACAGTTTGTTTAATTTTATTACCCGAAAATTATATTCATATTTTGAAGAATATAATGCGTTTAAGAAAAAAATATAAATTCTAGTGTTCATCCTATAAATCCAGCAAGGCGATATTACGGCGAATTTATACATCTATTTACAAACCTACTCATATTTTCAGACAGATTTTGGCCATACAGCCTGTGCAATCACGAATTTCACCAATTTCACACCGTAATTTTTCTCGGTTATATTTTTATTTTTTAAATTTGGTGATTATGGCGTTCGGCTTTCTTTGTACAGATGAAATTATAAGCTTTCAGTTTTGCCATATTTATTCTTTGCCGCTCAGAGAAAACTATAAATTAGAACAAGTTTTATTCCTGATCGGCACCGCTTAGCCGCTCAGAAATGACACTCACATGCCGCTCATTGGGTGGCCACTTCAGTAGTACTCGTATTTCATGTGTTTAAATTTTTTCCGCTCATCGTTCTGCCGCTCGACGCTTAACCGCTCATTGCGTGGCCTCGGCGTTAGAGAGATGAGATTTAACGCAGACATTTAGTAGCACTTGGGCGAATTTTGATAGCCGAGGCCACGCCCGATTTCCATATGTTTAAAAAATTCCAAACATTACTTTACCTGCATTCTTCATTGCAAATAGGGTTCTCCGCTATTTATCGTTTAACTTAAGCAAGCTGTAACATCACCAAAAAAGGTCCAACTGTTACAAAATTTTAATGTTATTGAATAAAAAAAATACTAATATAACAATTAAAAATATTTATTTGGAAAAATTTTAACATGAATTTTTAAGATTAATTATTTTTTGCGTTTTTAACAAAAAGTTGAATAGTGAAATTCACAAGATCAACCTTAGTGTTTTGTTTTTTGTGTCTGCTTATTTTAAATTTGTTCTTTATAATTTTTTTTATGATATAAAGAAGCTTTTTTAAGTTTAAAAAATCTTGGCACATGAATCCGATAAAACAGTTAGAACACCATGTGAGTTCCATTTTTACATTTTTAATTTTTATAAAGAAACAAAACAGTAAAATAATCTGTAGTTTAAGATAATTTTTTCGACACTCCAACAACATTCTATCATTTTGTATATATATTTTAAAACCACTGTAAAATAACAATAATTAATTTTTCATATTATATAGAATTTGCTCAATTAAGTAAAAATTTTACCTACATATTTTTATAGCTAATTTATGGAATCAGCTCAAAATCACTTTTATTTTTGTAAAACAATCGTATATTTAAAAAAAATATATATATATATTTCGTGCACTTTTGCTATTATCTATTTTCTAAAGTCTGGCTATGAAGTGGGTCATGTTTACCAGCAAGTCTTCTTGTTACGTCATATATAAATTTCGAGGTTTGTTTAGAAATATCTAAAACTCGAACATTCGATTTTTTCAATATTTAGAAATTTACCTGCATTCAGGATTTATTAAAATAATAAAAAAAATCACTGAAAACCATTCAACAAACAGACTTCTCTAGTTGATATTGCTGTTCAACAGAGCAGTGTAGTTTTAAATGTGCTGTCTTTAAAAAGTTAGGGGCTTTCTTCTAGCCAATTGAGTTTTCTGGTGGCTGACGCATTTCAGTGATCTGTCCTGCGTAGTCCTGTAGAACAGATAGTTCAGACACCTAGGCGTGTATGTTTGTGCATCCTCCGTTGATGTAAAAAAGATGCCACAACGCCGGTGTGTCGAATTGCCACGCTGTGTTCAACCAATGGTTAGGCCAACGTTATGTTGGTTCACCAAATGCACGTAGCTAATGCAGTCTTGATTGTACATCGGAAGCTTAATGTAGAAAAGACGTATTTTGATCTTTTCCCAAATGCCAATTTTAAATTTACTTGGTATATCTGGAAGCTTAGTTGTCCAAAAAAGATTAAAAATGCGGTTTTGACAAAATATAAAAACACCTTATCTATATTAAACACGATATGCACCTCACTGTAAATCAATTAAATAGTAAAAATTCTAATTTAATTTTTTCTAAATATCAATAAAAGTATACTAACAGCTATATTGTGGTGTATATGCTAAAGAGTATAAAATAGTTGCTGGTGTTTCGTCATATAATTTTGAAGTAGAACAACCACAAGAACACACATGCAAGCGATACAATAATTAGTAGATTATCGTTAATTCCTAAAATTTTTATTGTTTTGTTGAATAGAAAACGTTAATAACAACTATAATAATAAGAAAAGCTTTTATATTTTTTGAACAGCAAGCAGCTGCAAAAGGCTCGAAAAAAACTTTTAGATTTAAAATTCTTTTAACAGTTTATTATTTTGCTCTATTCTCAGCGATTTTGCAGACTACACAAGTCCAAAAAATAACAACATATCCATCAAAACTACCTTTATTTCGTTAAATTTTATAATTAATTAATCTTATAACTAAAATGGGCACCATATTTAAAAGTTAACAGCCAGTTCACTGCATAAATATGGTAATGATTATCATGGTTAATTTTTCAGGATTTTTTTCCCCAATAAAACAAAGTTGAGACAAAAATACTAAACAGAAATCAGAAATCTTACACAGAATAACAGCAATTCTTTTGTTAATTTAAAGAAATCTAAATACAAAAAAAAGAAAACAATAATGCATAAAACAGAAACAATAAATGTCACATTAAAACAAATCATTTACACAAAACTTTAGCAAAACCTCAACCATATTAAGTATAATTTATGAAAGCCCTGCATAACCATAAATGGGGCAATTAAATCCATTTTGATATCCATTAACCAAAAACAATAAGTAGCTATTAGTCAAGAAATGCTGCCAATGTGATTCTCCTTCTGCTCTTCGCCAACCAACCCAAACAAATAGTTACTAAATGATCAACTTGATCATACTTGCAACTCGTCTTACATATGTACATACATATGTACATGCTTACAAAGTACGAGTAGTAGTAGTCAGACGTCAACAGCAGCAACTAAAGGCGAAGAAACACTATTATCTTAAGCGAAAGTATGTTGTTGCATTTACTACCAGCAAGGGAATGATAAAGCATAAAGCACAACCATCCACACTTTAATACATAAGAGTACGTATGGGTACTACTACAACATGCAATAACAACAATTGCAATGCAACACATTTATGATTATGATGGCACGCGTACAATTGTCATTGCAAATTGTTAGCAACAAACACAGCAACAAGTAAATGCAGCATTGACTGATACGAGACGAAAACAAATACACAAATACACAGTTTTGAGTTTAAATACTAAAACAACATGACATAATGCTTGTGTTGTAATTCATTTCGTTTCTTGCGTTCAACATTTTGTATTAAGATTTTTAATGGAATACATGGAGTAGCTCTTTCTATGAGCACTAAGTGTATGAGACATACTTGCCACATGATTCGCTGGTGTAGTTTCCAACACACAAAAGCATAGCAAGAATATTTCTTATTACGCTGTAATATGTTTAAAAACTTAAATGAAATTAAAACAAAAACAGAAATAAAGGAGAACAAAAAAATCCATAAAATAGGCGACAATCATTATGATCATTCCACTCAACCATCCATCTATTCTCGAATAAAATCTTGCATTTGTACGATAAATACTGGCAACCAATGCACAAACATTAATTTGTTTGGCTGTAAATGCTGCTGCTGCGGCTGTTGCTGTTGCATTCAATTGCTTGTGGTATCACGGCATGTTGCTAAATATGTTGCATTATGAAAATTATTATGTGTATGTTTGTGTGGATTTTTATTATTAAATCAATTTTGCTTGTTATTCAATTTGTGGCCTTTCTTTTTTTTCGCTTAGCTTCTATTCACTCTCTACGATAAACTTCTAGACATGTTTCATTTTTAGATCAACTTTACACCTTTTTTATTTATTTATGATTTTTTCGTTGTTGCTGTTGTTATACTGCAAGCATTTGTTGGATGCATTAAATAAATTGTCTTGGTTTTCTAATATTGGTAGTGAGAATTAATTTTATTACCTTTTACGTTTTGAGCAGAGATAAACAAACGGGGGCACCACTACAAATAATAGAACAGAACAGAGAGTAGGAATCTGGAAGACTTTTTTCGAGTTATGATTTCCCAAATCCAAATATATACTTTTTTTTTTTGATAAAAAGTAATTCTAAAATTCGTTCCACAGTTGACGTAGAAATAGGGCAAAATATATACATTCTATTTTTGGCCCACTGTGATATGTTTTACATCAGAGTCGTCATAAAAGAAAATTATTTCTGACCTTCTGTCGACTTTCCGTGACGTTCCTGCAATGGCATGCCCATGTAAAACCCATTAGAAATGATCCAAATTGCGCGGCTACAAATTCAGGATCTTAATGACATACTCTTTTCGATCTGGAAAATGTGATGGACAGCTTTTATTTTATATAACATAGTTTTATAATTTAATTATTTTTTTAAATTTATTTAAGACTTTTTTTCCTTAAAAATCATTTTACGAAATAATATTGATGAACATACGTTAATGACGCGTAACTGATTTTTATTATAGAAATTACTTTACAAATTAGCTAAAAACTTTAGAAGGCACTAAATAAAAAAAAAAACTAAACAATTAACTATTGCAATTCTTTATCGCTGTTATTTAATTTCTACTATTGTTATTTTATCTTCAGGAGTTTTCTTTTTACGATATATGAATGTATTAATATTCTTTTTATATCGTGAAAAAAACAAGTTAAGTGCTGTCAATATTGACCATCGACGTGTAATATCTAAAGTCCAATTTTCATTCATTTTGTATTCTCGTTATCGATTGCAATGGACTAAATCTGCAACGAAAAGAATTTTTTTTATTTAACTTAATAGCCTTTCGACATATCCTTGTGGATTTTCATACTCACTTAAAAAAAGGATATTCGTGTTAATTTTTCAAATCAGTAAAACATCAAGAAAACCGGTAGCTATAAGTCAAATTGGTTGACATATACTTTAAAGGAAAATTAAGCCTCCGGTACTTAAAACACGCGGTATGAAAAGTACGATACGTGGGGATTTGCTTAACCTGAGTACGGAACGTTTCACTTAAATTCAGAAACTTCGAGCGCTTAAAATCCTGAACGGACATGATTTTAAGCCACAAAAATATCTGTTCAAAAGAGAAAGCTTAATTTAAGGCACAAGTTTAATTGCATACTTGGTGATGTTGATTTGGATGGAAGTTACAGGTAATAATGTCCATGGACTTTATGACATCCCTACATGTCTCAGAGTGACCAGGGGCAATATGTCCCTTTTAAAAATGTCTTAATATTCATTGTCACGACGTGCATGCATGCCAATCTTCCTAAATTTTCCAAAATTGGAAACCTTTCCCGCCTAGATAATATTCGGGCATTCTTTAGTGCAAGATGTTCTACCTGGCCGGACGTGGACCGATTTTAAGGATTTTATTCTCTTTTACATTGAATAATAGTTTCGCGGACTAGAGTTTTCCTTCCAAACCTTAATTCTTAAGGGCTTTTGCTGTATGTATTGTCAGCCTTCATCAGATCTTTTTTGCAACCACTTGAAATATTTAGTTAGCGAATCCGTCACTGGAGAACATAAAAAACAAACACAAAATCCAAAAAAATCACTATCTACTTAACGTCCAAGGATACTATAACATTAATAATTATAATATGTATACTTTGAGGGATGATGAAAAACGATTATTATAATCTTTAATAATCCATACAATCGACGTCCATGGTCCTGCATCCATTCCAATGGCTCCTTAAATTAAATATGAATCTCTTTTTATAGATTTATTTATTTATTTTTGTCTTACAGACAGTTAAACCATATAATTTCATATAGTAAATAAAAATAAAATACAAAATGATTGATTATTTAACAGGACAATAATTTTAAGTTTAGTAACATTTACATGTAAAGAAAAATCTATAATTTTATAAATTATTAAATTGACTGCACATTCTTCTAAATAGATCAGCATTTGCATAATTTGATCTGAAGATTTAATTGCTAGCAATTCAAAGTGTCGAGATGGATGATGAGTTACAATAACCGAAATGTTATCAAGCAGGAAATTAGAATAAATATTACCATTAATTAAACTTTATATAAACGATAATATATTTTATTGACTTAAATCAAGTAGAACGGAAGTTTATTCATATTTATTTAATACTGGAACAGACTTTATTTCTAATTTCCATTTTATACTTTAAATGTAATTGTTTTTGTTAAAGAGAAGTAATACCCAGGTAATTCAAATACATACCAACCAATAGGTGTGTTACCTTCTAGGGAAAGGGATAGTGAGAGAGGACAGATGATAAAAGTGAGAAAGCTTAATTTTTACAATTCTAATATTGCGCGTTATGTTACTTTGTAGATCCGTGTTTCAGCGCCTCTGCTGTCAAGTAGGCGCATTAAATTTGTTACAAGCCGTGTAGCCATTTTATGAATTATTATATTTTGCCGGCGAATTAGCTAATTTAATAGAATGTTTTGAATAAATGATGTCGGTTACAGTTATTGAACTTTCTACGCAACTAAACTCATATTATCTTTATTGTTACTAGTCACTTTTTTGAAATCCTTTTTGCGCGTGTAATACTGAACCGATTTTTAAAAGATTTATATATTTTGAATTGGTTTTTAAGTAGATGTGTACAATCACAATTTTATTTAAATCGGATTGATATTTAGGGAGCTATAAGCGTTTAAATTTGCTACTAATACATGCACACTTATCACACTTGCATGTATCAATTTGTTTTTGCATAAAAATGAGACAGAGTTTTAAGTTGTTTATTTAGAATGTTTTTTGTTTTTGTATTTTATCGTATGTATATATGTAAATATGTAATATAAATTTCTAGAATGCCGTCAATTGAGTCGACAGCTGGATACACTAGTATTAATAAAACAATGACTTAGCCAACTCAATCACAATACTATCTGCAACAGCAATAGCAAAAGCCAAACTTATATAAAAATGAAATGATTTTTTAAATAGTTGATTTAGTAGTCAGGAGAAATAAAATTTTTTTAATTGACTCAAAAATCCTGGGATTAAGATTTTAAGATTAAAATTATGGATTCAGGTTTTTTGTGTTATTATTTTATGAAGTGCCAGCATTGGGTTGAAAAGTTATTCTGTTTTCAGCTTGTTTTGAGTTCTAATTAGTGTTGTTCGTACTTAAAGTCTAAGTACATTTCGTATTAAAAGTAAGAAGAACCAGTTTTTTCTTTCTGTGTATAAGGCTGAACGTAAGCAAAATTGAAAACTAAGCTCCAGAATTTTTATGTGCTTTCCTCTTTTTCAATGACTTGCTAAATATATTTGCCTACAGTTTCTCTCTTCTCTCTGTACATAGATATTTTAAGCATGACTTTTTTATGGCCCATCCCTGCTTTCCATACATATTTTAGCATATTAATATTTTCCGCCTAATTTTTTATGGTTTTTAACACAAAAAGATATGACAAAACATTTATAGATGATGTGCTCTTCTTAAATTCTTTGCTGTCACTTGACATATTGAAACTATTAAACGTTTTTTAACCTGAGTACTAGAACTGCCACATTCAGTAACGCATTCGCTGAGAATCATTAAATGTTAACAAATTGTAACAACTCGAAAAATTAAGTAGATACTTTAAGAACGAAAAAAATTTATAGCTTTTTAAAACTAAAAAAAAAGTGAAAAACAATTTATTGCATTTTCGGAAAAACTGTTTAAACATTTTTTAGTTTTGAAAATCATTAAAATGAATGCATACTTTACATATAATGGTGTTGTGGCAAAATTATGCATTTTTAAATCTTGTTCACAGGGAACAATAAATATTTTGATAAAAATAATTTTTAAGCTAAATTGTATGAGGAATAAATATATATTAGTATATATTTAAATACTGAAGAAAAATGGATATAATAATATATGTTCATTGTGAAATTTTCTAGAGCAAAAATTCCAGAATCAAGCACTTTTACTGCCTAAATCGTAGCCTGATTAACTTCACTGATCTGAAAGAACCTCTTCGACGTTGCAGCTATTGTAGTTAAATTTTACGTCCGTTTTTCAGCTTCTTCAATATACCCGTCCTTCACTTTCCTAGAGGGAAGAGTATTTATCACAATATAAATTCGTGACCAAAGCTACCAAGTGGTAGTGACCTGTTCTAATTCAGGAAATTTACATGGGAGAAATTTGTCACTTTTACATGGAGCTCGCATACTTGGTATTGGTAGTTGTGGATAGGTCCAAGATCTAATCTTAAGGTTCTTGTTTGGTAAAAGTTACTATTCATGTAAATAGAAATTGTCTTCAAAATATACATTAAGAAAATGAAATACTGTACTCTCGATTGATCAATGTGTGTGAGATTTTTCAATTTGTTGGTGTTTATTTCAAATATACCGCATGACGGCGCTATGTGGAAAGCTAACGTGATACGAAATATGATTTTATCCATTTTCCAAAATTGCTCTGCCACTAATAGAAATTCGTTTTACTTCTTTTCAGCACAAAAAAAGATTTACTAAATCATTATTTTTTGGCTAATGTTCGTAACGTTTTTAGTCAGAAATAATTGGACATGAGTTGATATTCCAAAGGAACAAGGAAAATTTTAACACTAATTAATTTCAACTTACACGGCAGAACAAAAACAACGTTGTTTTTCGGGAGCCGCTGCACTTCCATCATCAGATTTCATGTGTGTTTCCATGTTTCCACCACTGTTTAGGTGACTCGATTAAATGTGATCTCAAATTTTTATTTATACAAATAATGTCTGAAAAAAGCATACGAGAGTTATTTGTATTATTATTTGTTTTTACAGTAAACACTGCTTTTCCACTATCAATAGTCAAATTTTACCATCACTAATTAACGTTAAATTAACCCATTGTTACACGTTGGTGTTACTTCATTTAGCATTTTTTCCTTCTAATTTTTGGTTTTACTTAAGACAAATTTTTTGTTTTGTTTCTGTTCTGCAGTGTAAGTTGAAATTAATTGGTGTTAAAATTTTCCCTTATTCCTTTGGAATATTGTCTCATGTCCAATTCTTTCTGACTAAAAACGTTACGAACATTAGCCAAAAAATAATAATCACTTTGGATTAAAAACTATTAACAACCAATTTGTTCGAAAAATAATCACTTTAAATAAAAAAGATTTACTAAAGTTTTCTTACTACAAAAATTTGCAGCGATTAGAGGGCGGTTACGCTCAGGACAATTGACATAAAACTTCCAGCAGGGTTATAACATTTTAAGGCAAAGAAAACACAATATGTTCACTTAAATCGAAAAGCAATTTTGAAATGATTTTCTAGAAAACCTAATAATCCAAAAATAATAAAAAACCGTAAATAAATTTGTCCAATAAATGTCGATGTAAAACATGCAAATGTCATGTTAACTTTTTTGTGCAGCTACATTTACACAATATAATTTTTTAATTGTGTGGCGGCGGGGATATACAATATTATTTTACGTGTTAAAACCATTGTTGTTGCGCGGTAAAAATATAATCAACTTAATACAAAAACGAATAACAAAATAGACTACAATTAAATGCATTTGTAATGAAACAAACGCCCCATATATGTATATAGACAACAACAGTAAAAAATAATATTAATAAACGTTAACAAATCAATGCAAAAGCCCTCTAATAGTATTAATAATAATTTTAATACAGCCGTTATCACGATATGAGGGGATATGGGGAGACATAGGACTCAAATAGGATAAGCGAAAAGATTAAGTTTTAAAAAACAAACACAAACTGTTGAGACCTTTTGGCTTGTCTACAGAAACACCGAAGGTATCTGCAGGAATCTAGCTTGCCACACCCAGACTAGAAGTCCAGAGCACTTAACACTTGTTTGTAGAGGCACTTCTAAGGCTTTTTTATGATATACCAAATTATACTAAATTACTTTTGTTAAGAAAGCAATGATTATTCATCATGACTAGGAATATCAACTATTCAAACGTATTATTCAACAAATTAGAATGGAACAAAGCTTGAACCTAGCAGCCATCGGTGCTGGGAAATAAAAGATATGTGGAATAATTAATAATCAGAGATAAGAATTTCTTACCGAAATTGATTTAAATTGTGAAAATGATATCATCTTGAGTGATGATGCTTATTTTCACTATGGAAGTTACGTCAGCAAACCAAATTGTCACATTTGGGCTTTGAAAAACCCAAGAACTATTGTAGAAAGCCTTTCCATCCTCAACGTGTCTGCGAATGTATTCCGCTAGCGAACGATAATTAATTATTTTTATAGCCAGAATAGGACGATATCGATGTGGACGACGCGTTGTTTATTTGCAACAAGATGGCGTGATTTGTCGAAGAGGTGATCTCATTTGCTTACTAAAATTTTGTGATTTTACACCTTCAGCTTTTTTCTTTAGCGCTACATGAAAAATGAAATGTCAGGGGCAGACAATGCAAGACCTCGAAGGTGGACTTCGGAAGTTGTCGATGGAAAATTTCGCTAAAGTACTATTTTTTTTAGATATAAAAATGAAACCTCTTATTGGAAGACCCTATCAAAATTGTTGCGAGATGTACAGATTTAGTTTGTCAAGATTTTTATATACATATATCTTTGGGCTATTTTTTCAATGTTTATTTTTTCGGCGATGTAACTAAAACCAATTATTTAATCATTATCTTAACGTTTCATTGATATGGTTTGTCGACTTCATCACGAGACGATTTCTGTTGAAAAATTTTTTTCGTTAATATATTCACACACATATGAAGGGCTCAGAGCTGAAGTGAACCAAATCATAAAACATGAAAAATTTCACAACCAGTATGAAATTCTCCGCAAAGTGTAACTCTATTTGGTTCTGTAAAGGACTAAGTAAGGAATTGTTTCGTTCCTAAGGTAACCGTAAAAACTCAAATCAATGGCTCTCATTTCATATTTATATTTAGTTTTACTTTTTATGAAACTCAAAATATTTTCGAATTGTCTTTTTGTGACTTGGTTCAGTTCAGCTCTGAGCCCTCCATATGTATGTATGAACTTTGAAAAAATATAAAGTTTTGTCATGTAACACATATGTAGTTCAACTTATGATTATAATTTTACATTTTATACTGTTTATTTGTTATCAAAAATATTTGTATAAAGTTATTCTCCAACTCACAAAAAATTAAAATAATAAATAAATAAAATAATTAAATTAAATCACAGAAATGAACAAAAACCAAAATCACAGAACGAACTTTTATTTTTTGGTTTATTGCAACTGCATACTGAAGTTTTAGCTGATCTTTGTCTTCTTTTGTGTTTAGAGCTTTCGATGAACGTTGTTGTGCCCTTAAGCTCTCTAATGTTTATCTCTTCTTAACATGGACCAAAAAAAGCCCAAAGATATATCGATATTTATATGGAAATATAAAAACCTTGACAGATATACAGATTTCCTGTTATATTTTTGAATATTTCATTTATTTATTTATTCGCATTTCCATACAACAAGACTTATAGTCTTATAATAATAGTACAGGATCATCATAATTGACCATACACATGTAATGTAATTAAATAGTGATAATAGAAATATTTATACCATATAAATAATAATAATAAATAATGTAAAATATTAATAATAACATTAAACATAAATAATAATTTTTATTCATGCGTAATTTACTGAACTGTTTATTTTTATATTGAAATGAATTTTTGGTTAGAGTTAAAATCAGAGTTTACCTGTTTTTTCTTAATTTTTAAGAAATTCTTTGAATAAATCCGTTATTTCATTAAGAGAATACTTTGTTTTTAATTTTTTATTGAAATACACATACTTAAACAAATTATATAATTATAACTGTGACTATAGAAATTGAAAATAGTTTTACTGAACTGCGCTGCGTTATTTTATGAATGCCGGTAGCGAGTTCTAAAGACGAATAGTACGAATTAGAAAATGCCTTTCAGATATTAACTTTTATTTGTATCAGATTGTCATTTCTTCTAGATTGAAAAAATTTTAAACGATTACACAAGACGGCGTATTAGTAAAAATAATTATCTTATTTTCAAGAGATTTTCTCTTTACTTATACATTTGTTATTGTCAATTTGTTAAGTCACAAAATCAAAAAAAACTCATGCCAGTTTCTCAGAACCATATCTATAAGATTCGTCGAATTTATAGGTCTGGA
Source organism: Gymnocheta viridis (assembly GCA_956483585.1). Taxonomy (NCBI): domain Eukaryota; kingdom Metazoa; phylum Arthropoda; class Insecta; order Diptera; family Tachinidae; genus Gymnocheta; species Gymnocheta viridis. Next base: position 64,737,488 of record OY101443.1, on the reverse strand, counting down.
ATTTGTACAGAGACGTAAAAAATAAGGAAGACATAATAAAGATTATAAAATTCTATTGCAAACGAAAGCCATAGACATTATAAATGGAATAACAAACATAAATAAAATACTAACTTATATAGAGGAATTCGAGTGTTTGCTTATTTCCCCCATAACGTATGCTTAACGCTTCAATATGAAACGAAATTGGATTAACATAAGATAACACTAATAAAAAAAATAATAATACAAAAAAAACTATAAAAAGTATATACTCGTAATAATAATTGTTGTCGTGTTTATGCTTAAAGTGTTATTTAAACATGCAAATTTAAAATTGTATTGTATTTAAAAGATAAGCGTGAAAATGTGCCGCAATACTAGCGGAATATTTACAAAATATAAACTATTTTGTTTGGAGTGTTTTTGTTATGAATAGATCGTTTTCGTTAATTAAAATGCACATCTAAGTTATTTAGTCAATGTTGCCAACTGAAGCAAATATGTCTTAGTAAAAGTGCCGCTGACAATTTATCCAATTCATGTTTAATTTAATTTAATAATTTCGCCTGAAATTCAAGAAAAGAAGAGATAATGTATTCAATAGATGTTTATGAGCCGATTTCGATTAAGCTCTTTTTTAAGTCCTTTTTTTAATTGATATTTCTTATATAAAGTTTTTCATAAAGTAAAGCTAACGATTTTTTTGTACCAAAGTGTGCAAAAGCAGTCTTGTCTTGGGGTTTAAGTCACAACTACATATTATATGGATGAAAATGCCATTAAGTTCCAGATATAGTTAAAATAAAAATTAAAAAAATCAGCCAATAAAAATTAGAAAATAATAGATTTCACCTCCATTCTATGTGTATTTGATTAATTTCTAATATAACAAGATACAATATGTAATAAATTAAAATATTAGAATCAGACAGGTTAAACAGATTATTAGATATTTATAACTTAATTTTATTTAAAATTAATTTACAAATTGTAGAATCTAAAATTTTTTAAAAATATTAAAAAACAACATAATGAAAAGATATTAGCATTTAATAGTAGACTTGCGGTGTGCATTGAATTAAGTTTAGGATCAAATCTATTTTAATAAAAAATGGGTTCAATTTTTTTTAGTAATTAAAATTTTTCTGAAACTACATCCTTTAAAGCTGTCATCCAGTTACTTATTACCAGGATATTCAATCGATTATGCGTTAATTATTTAACTGATTAACTACTACCAGATTAACAAATGATTTAAAAATAACTATTTTCGATTAACGATTAAGTCGGTTAATTTGGGTCGGATAACCACCGATTTAATAAAATATTATCTTTTTTTAGTATTTTAAAATATTTTTGTATAATCTAAGGAAGTTAACCGAAACTATGAAAAGTAAAAACCTAAAAACAAACAAATCAGGGGGCAAATTACGGCATTCGATATCGAACGAAATCCCATAGAAAATTTTTAGAATTTGTATGGAAATTTCGTTCGATATCGAATGCCATAATTTGCCCGCAGGACTCAAGCTGCATTACGGAAGATTTAAATGTCTAGAGAAAACCAGAAAAGTGCTAAGAAACTACATATTTTTTTATTGTGGACTATATTTGAATTCTTCAACAAAGTCGATAAGATAAATTGATTTTTTAAACAGCAGGATTCATTGAAATTAATGGAAAACATCCTTTGAAACCGAAGCTTTTTAACGAACTTATTTTCGCAAAATATTATTTTTAAAGGTCTTCTTAAACTATAAAACTAACGTAGAAAAAGTTCTTAATTATTTGTTTCTCTTCTATTAATATATATTTATGAGTTCTCCTTCAGATTTATTTAAACAATTATCATGTTATGTTTATTGCTTTTTTTATAATAAAATTTTAAAATAATAGATAACACAGTGTTACAAAATTGAATGAAGTAGAAAAACCTGGGACCGGATATTATTTTTCTTGTAGGGCTTGTCGAGTAAAATTAGATTCCAATAGTGAAATATGCCCGACACCTCCAAAATCCGGATTTACGGTTAAAAAACCGGTTTTTGTACCTTTGCGCACTCATAAGCCTGTCATTTTGTTGATAATGATCTGATTTTCAATTTCTTGGAAAGAAGAAAGTGAAATCTTTCGAATGACATATAATTTATGTAAGAAAATTTGAGAAATTTGGGTGTTATTGTCGAGCAAACACAAATTTTGTAGATTTTTCAAAAAATTTTCAACTTTGGTGACGTTTTTATACATTATTTTATTAAGAAACTATAATACTATTGAATATATTCAAAAAGTACGTTTATTTACGATTACAACGCATATTTGGGTTTAAAAATAGATAAGTTATTGACTGAGTTATTTAACTTTTCATGAAAATAAACTTTTAAACATTTTATACAAATTTTATTAATCCAATAACACAGTGTGACAAAAAAAACCTGGGATGTGATATTATTTTTCTAGTAGCTGCTGTCGAGTAGATCAAGATTCTGTATTTGAAATTTCCGGGACACCCCCAAAATCTGGAGTTTCGGGTTTTCGTACCTCTACTTATAGGTCTGTACTTTAGTTGAATATTAACCGATTTACTACTACTACTACTAGAAAAATAATATGACATCGCAGGTTTTTTTTGTCACACTGTGTAATTTATGTGTTTTTTTAATTATTGAAATTAATAATTTTGTAAAAATTTAATCTAATCGGTTAAAAGCTAATTGTTGGTGTTGGTGAAAACATGTTTTAAGCGCAACAGACCAGTGAATAGAAGAAAAGACATTAACACAACCAGAGCGAGTTCAATAGCCAAAGCAATGTTTAAATTTTTTTAATATTTTTTGTATCCAGTACTACTAGAGACTTTTTAAAGTCGTTATTTGTAAGCGAATGAATTATTCATATTAAAATAGTGGGTGAAAATTTCAAAGTAGTGCAAAGGATAAACTTAATGTTAGCAGTTTAGCTCGTTATATGGCAATAAAAAATCCTACTTATTCGAATATTCCACCTTTATTGCATGCACATGGACTATTTAGTTATTACTGAGTTTGTCACTGCTTCTTCATTCAATGTAGAGCATCTTCTACCATGTTGCAATCAATTGCTACTGAAAGTAGTACATGAACTCTAAACAGCAGCCTGTTAGAATTGTGTAAAATGAGTTAAATTTATATTAAACACGCGAAAAGCCAACAAAAGTGAGTTTTATATAATCATACCATGTTTGTTGTAACTATAATATAGTTGTCTTCACCATGTAACAGCCACAAAATTTCTCTGAGTGTAGAGACTTAAAAATTAAACTTAAATACCAATTTTCAAAAACTTTTGTCTGTTGCGGGTTTTTTAGCTAGTTAATAAAAAACCCTCAACAAACAAAAGTTTTTGAAAATCTTTGAAACAAGATATCGATGCAATCTCGATAAATAAATTTAAAAAAATACTTAAATACCAATAAAATTATTCAATTGATAAAAAATTTTGAAAGTTAGTAATCTCAAATTTTTATATTTGTTTTCTTTCTATTGTTTAACTTTACTGGAAGTAAAATTTTAGTTTTTAAGTGTACCAGATCTATCATATTCATCTAAAATTAATGTTTATCTCCTATGCCAGCTTAAAAGTCTTCGTCTAATTTGTTTTTGTATTTTGTCAGCAAAATACAAAATTTTGAAAATTTCTTCAAGAGCCAACATACACACCAAATGCACAATAGCACAAAATAGCTTAAACAAAATTTAACAATATAAATAAGTAGGCCACCAAAGTATTTATAATTCGTAATAAATTTAAAACGGAGGGTGTTTTATAATAAAAACTTAATAAAAAAAGTAAATAAAGTATAAAAGAAAAAACCCTTTAACTTATGGCTTATTTTATTGCTTCATATCCTCGAGACAATTTCTGCTTTCATACTTTATATTCCTATAAAAAATAGTATAAGAGAAAAAAATAAACAAAGTGACGCTATACTTTATCTTAATCTTTTAAGAAATCGAAAACTCTCTAGCACCTTACGTTCGCTGCAAAAAGTGCTTCCTGTTTGCCTGGCAAAGAAATACTTGAGGGCAAAATTAAGACAGGGAAAGGAAAATTAATGTTTTGATCTTGAATGAACGAATTTAGTGTATTTTCTACGCACAAAAAAATTATTTCTAAGGGTGGTTGTTATAAAGAATTGAAATAAAATAAAACGTTAAAACCTCTACTTTTACAAAACATGATCATCGTATTTTATTTTTGCAGTATTTTATCATTTAAACATGATCTTAGTATAATTTTGTCTTTCATTTACCAGCCTAAAAAGCAAAAGCATTTGTCTGAAAAAAGTGAAAACTTAAACGGCATATATGTATGTATGTTTTGTGTGCAATAAAATTACACAGGAAATAATGACCTATCTTAACATTATACATATTCAAGAACAAAAACTCCAAAATAAAAGAACTTTTTATTCTGTTTAGAATATTTCATATGGAAAGAAATACACTTTTAGGCCTATTTAATTGTATAATAAAATTTCAATTGCTAATTAAAATGTAATATAGAAAAAATAATTGCATTTCGCATTTGTGTGGACGGCTCTGCTCGTTCTTTGTAAATAATATATATAAAGTTTAATTATATTCCACTTTTTTTCTTCTTTTGCAGGTTAGTAATATGTTGCATGATTTCAGTGTGGAGCAAAAATATACGAATGGGAAAAATTTAAAGCAGTAGTAGATTTGGAAAAGGTAAAATATATGTATGTAAAAATAAAAATAAAAATTAAAATGTTAGAGATATTAGAGCCTTAATAAATGTATTATTTTTTTATGCAAAATGTACAATCCAATAAATGATTGCTGATTATTTTGGAAATATTAAAAAAAATTATGCCAAAAAAGAGATAAGTATAGACAAAATGTAACTCAGTGGATAATAATTTCCCAGTTCTGGATCATAAATAAGAAATTCCTCAAAAATGTTTTTTTTTTCTAAATTTGGCACAAGTGAAAAGCTAAATATATTCAAATATTTTTATTTTATGTATTTCAGCAAAGATTTTATAGAAGCAAATAATAAGTCACAGATATTATCTCAGGCAAACACGTGTTTGAAAAAAATTTTTATACATTTAAGTAAAAGTGATACAAATTTATTTATTTTTGTTTTTAATACAACTACCTAATTCACTAAGTGTTCTATTGCGTACTATTTGTAATATTGTGTAAAATCTTATGACTGTCATAAAAATGCCGTTGATGTTTTCAGATAAAAATATTATATGACAATACTATTTTGTTACCAACATATTTTCAGTGAGCTGTTTTTTTTAACAAATTCAAGGCCAAATTCTATTTTCAATCTTTTATTTTACTTTCAAAAATTTAAATGATTCTGATAAAAAAAGTTTTTAAGAACTTTTTATATATATATATAAATATCAAAATATAAAAAGCAAATAATGTGATAAATAACTGGATATTAAATTTAATTTAAAATTAAATAAATTTTTAAAGAAGATTTTGTCTGTTTTGCTGCACATTCATTTTCTTTAACAAGAATTTCTTTATTTTTTCTGTCATTCGAGTTTAAATTATGTACTCGTATATGGTAACACAAAAGGATTTTCAGCCTTAAATAGTATTTTATTACTTATCACTGTAGAAGATTTTATGAATTGCCTAAATATATTTAGTAATCATAAAGTTTTTATTAATTCTTTTTTTTTGTAGCTCTACTTAAGTGCCGCTATAAGTGTCCAAATATAAATCTATACACAGAAAAGGATATACACATAAAAATAAGCATATAATATTTTCAATATAAACTGTTTGCCAAAGCTGAGTTTGAGTTTGCAAAAGCAAACTTTTGTTGGAATTCAATAATGTCCATACAAATACCTTCGAAAAGGTTCCGTAAACATTTTAAGGTTCTATCTTTAAAATAGGAAAATTATTAATTTTTATGTTTATATTGAAATGAATTGTTTGGCTTGAGTTCATATCTGAGTTTACCCATTTCTTTTAATTTCAGAATTTTTTTTGGTAAAATTCATTATTTTATTAACAGAGTATTATTCAAAACAATTTATTATTCATTATAGTAGTAGGACGGATCAGCACTGATTTCGAAGTCGATTCACCATCTCACGACCGTTCTTTGTTCGTTTTTACCACTTTTGACGATGCATACTAGTAACTAGAAATATCAACTATTTAACAATATTATTTAATAAATTCGAATACGAAAATTGGCTTATTCATTTTCACAACTTAAATCAATTTCGGTTCGTTCGAAATTTCCATCTCTGATGATTAATTATTCCATATCTTATTACTCTCCCATTTTTTCAATAGCAATATTTTCCACTGCACAATAGTTGCGGGAATAGATTTAATTTGAAAAATTTCATAAGTTTTAAATTTATTTCAGTTATACAAATACTAGATCAGTAAGTTCACTCGCCCTTCAAGTCTATGAAAACCACTTGTTTTCGAGCATTTTTTAATATTTGCTATTCATCCCTAGACAAATTATAATTTTTAATAATTTTTTGTTATTCCAATTTTCTGTATACCTTCCCACCATCATTAAAAAAATATTTCACTGGTCAGTTAAAAAAAATTACTTTCTCTTTTTATTTTAGATTTATATTTTACTTAAAATTTATTGACTTTTTTAGTTTTGTTGTTCTGTCTGTTATTTGTCTACCGTTTTAATGAGTTTTGCCTATTGTTTTTGTTATTCTTTAGTTGCATATCACATACATAAAATTAAGTTAACTTCCTGTGTCTGGCCAATAATAGCAAATTAATAAGGACTTCCGTTTAGTTATTTAGTTTTTTTTTTCTTCTCTTTTCTGTGTGTTTTAGTCCATCACTTTCAAAGCAATAATTTTAGCAGCTCTTGGTTGATTTTTATCCCATTAAGTTGTTGATTTGTTTAGTTTAGTTTGGTTTAGTTTGAAGGACAAGTTTGAGTGTGTGGATTTTTAGAGGTAAAAAAATTGAAACTAGGAAATAAAAAACATGGTTATAAAGCAAATGAAAGGGTTATTTTTAAATATAAAGTTATAAATGTCTAATATAAAAACTAACAAACGTTTTTAATTATTACTGTTAATTATTAATTTTAAAATTTGCTAAAAATATGTTAATTATTTTCTTCGACCTTAGAATTTGCTAAAAATTTTAATTTATGATTATTGATGGTATAGAACATTTGAATGTTGCATGTACAGATCATCATCTAAAAAAAAGGAATGATGGTAAGAACTTCGATAAACTCCCTCAAATCCCATCACTTTGCACAACATTTTGCAATTATCAGGTTTTAATATTCATGTTTCTTAATAAATTTTTTCTCCATAAGATGATAGAATTTAACCGAAATAGTTCAATTAGGAGAAAGATGCTAGTAAGTTTACACCAATACTAAAAGCAGCCACCAGACCATCACTCTATTTGATGCCTTGATGTCCTGACATTCAACGCTCAAGTCAGCGATTGAATAGAATAGACATTTCTAGTGCCAGGACATTGTCTCAAGCCAAGGATCTCGTTCTTTAATAAATAAATATTTTTGTTTTGTCTTTTATATGCTTCTTATCGTCTAACTTTTTCTAAACATTGAGTTGAACTAAAAATTTATTTAAAAATAGCATCTTTCATATAAAAGAAGTCCTATTTCTCTATTTATATAAAAATTATGTCCTTGTAATACTGCATAATATTTGCTGGTTAAACTTGTAACAATTTGTTCTGCTTCGCTTAATTTATGGGAACAATATACAAAAAAAAAAACGTAGAGACATTTTAAATAAATTTAAAATAGTTTGCATATGCAAAAAAATTAAATAAACATGTGTATCTATGTAAGTATTTGTATGTGCAAGAGTATATGTTTAGTTTTAATTATGGCAACAATTACAACATAAAAAACAAGACTTTTAGCGCCAATTTGTTGTTTAAATGTTTTTACAAACAATAACTAAAAAACACAGACGGACTTATTGGTAGACAGACAAACTATTAAGAGAAGTGAACAACAATGGAGCAGCACAGGCAATTACACACTGAGAAAAAATTGGCAAACAAGTACAATTTAGTATAATAAGTGGACATTAAGTATGCAGTAGTTGAAAGCAAATTTGATGTTCGGGCTATTTTTACTAAGACTTTACTTATTACTATTTTAACTTTACTTATTGATTTTATTTGCTATTCTTCGAAAATTCATTTAAATACCTGAATCTCATTGTGGAGGTTGTTATATGCACATATTCTAAGAAATTAGGTTCCGTTCTGATAACTACTTCAGACGATTTCAAAATATATGATTTATTTGAAACTAAAATCACCAACAGCAGAGAAGCAAAGAGTCGGGCTGCGATTGTCCGGAATTAATACCTTTTCCGGAAAAAAAATTGAGGCAAACATATACTGGACGACGACCTATAAAAGTTATAGTAGAGTGATCTAGCCTACCTTTCAGATGTCTCAAAACAACGGGGTGGGTCAAGCTCTGCACTCGAGATCTACGTATTATATCTGGATGTACAGAATTTGATATAAGTGAGGGGAGAGGAGCAGTCAAACTTCGACTACCTGCGCAAAGCTGCTTATGAATCATAGATTTCACTCGGGCACAAAGTGATGCGTTTGAATGCGAAAATAGATCTGCTATCCTCTATTTGCTACACAGTCTAAAATTGACTTATTAAAAAAAATATAGAAAACAAGTTTCAGTAATATCGAAATATTGAATGATATTCAAGAAATTTCAAATTTATGTTCATCATAAGCAGAGCAATATATAAAATGAAAAAAAGGCAAATATACTTCTAAAATATTTCAATTTGTTAAATTTATTTATAGTAGGATCCTGTTTTCAGTACGACCATAACAAGTAATGACAACGGGACGACTTGCCACTACTGAGGAAAAATAAATATAACAGCACGCCAGCGATATTGTCAATAATCATACCTCATACATGTCGTTGCAATAAGACGTTTCAAATTCAATAACCACCCATTTTAAAGGTTGTGATAAATCATTTTGCAATTACTTCGCAGATAACAAGTAACTATTTGAAATGAAATTTATATTATTTCGTCAAGTGTAAAAGACGACAATGGCCATAATTAAAACAACAAAACACTAACCCACAATAAACAACAAGTGTTTTTGTTTTTCTCGTAAATAGCAAAACATCAAAAGCAACATCAACAACAACTGAATGTTTCTTACATACACGTACTACTAGTATTTTATTTGTTGTTGTGGTTGTTGTTGTTTTTTTTTTGTGTAAGTACATGCTTGAGAGTGATAGTAGATCAACAATCTTAGTTAAACCAAAGAGTAAATATTAATAATTGTTTTTCCTTTCTTGTCATTACAGTCGAATCTCGATAATTTAAAACTCGTTAATTTGAATCTATCGATAATTTGTGCAGTTTCTCAGACGGGGAGCCCCCGAAGACTAGTAGATAGCGTACTATAATATTTGTCTAGTTTTTTCGTTTCCTGCCTTGACCTTGGGTGTTTCTACAGACAATGCAAAATGGCTTTGCGGCTTGTGCTTGCCAAAAGAAATCAATAAATATAAAAAATTCATAAATTTTTTTGAAATTATTTGAATGGCATATAGCTCGCCGACACAGCATTATTTGAATTTTTTGGCTCTACACTTAATAATTTGTATTATTTTAATGCTCTGAGTTTTATAAAAAAAATTGTATAAATACGAAATATTAATTTGTTTTAGTTTATTCTTTACACATAGAAATGTCGGCAAACTCGGCCGCGTTCTTCAACTTAAAGCTTGGCTGTTCTACACTGTATAATTTGAACTGGTAGTGTGAATATGTTTGTGTTTTTGCAAACAACAGAAAATTGTAATCATTGGCTTTGCATGCTTTTAGAATGTGCCACTACTTCACAAGCTCATCCAGGACGACTACTTTTTGCTTAACTCTTAGGAGATAGTGTTTGAGAGCTAATTATATTCAAGTAGACGATAACGTCATTCTCTACGGTGACCTAACCGATACTGAGTTCAAGAGTTTGGTTTTATTCTTTTATGAGGAAGAGAAAACACACAAAGATGAGCAGCAAACAATTTCAATTTCAGCAAGTCCTTCTCTTACGCCATGAGAACGCACATATGTGATTGTTTCTTCTCAGACTTCACCAGAATCGGAAAATTCATTAAACGAATTCAGATTGGAGTCGCTCACTAAAAAAAAAATTACGGATTTTTTGTAACAAGGTTCAACATAAAAAACCTACAATTTTAAACTCTTGTTGATTTAAATTACTTTCAGCTTCCTTTTGGAAATTTTAAGTCTTTTAAATACAAAATATCGATTATTTGAACTTTTTCTCTGGGGTCTTGAATATCAAACTATCGAGAGTCTACTGTATTTGTAATTTTTGTTGTTAATGCTTTTTCTGATGCTGTCGCTGTTGGCATTATTGTTGCTATTTCTTTTCATTTTAGTCTACTTCTATCGAGATGATAAGTGTAAATGTTTTTGTAACAACCACAAACAATTCGTCTTTTGTGTTGGGATATTTCAGTGTATCTGTACGCCTACACCTATACACACATGCAAAAACTTGTTGCAAGCAAATGCTTACTACAACTTTACAACTTTAGCCCATATTAAGTGAACTTAAGGAGTAGAGTTCTATATGTTTGTATATGAGCTACTTTTCTCATTTGTCTGTGCTGAGGACTTAAAGACAGGGAAGGATTAAAGGTTTTTACATATAATGTATATTTCTATTTTTATTCTTAACAGGAAATGGACAAGACAGGCCGCCAAAGAGCCAGGATATCCCGAATATATGCTTCGTCCGGTAAAGAAAGTGCGAATTATTAAGAACCCATTCTAGAATTTTGTATGGTGTCCACTATTATCAATCAGGTCGAAAACCGTTGTACTTGTTAATGGAAATTTCCACAGAAAACTGCAGTAGGATTCACTTAGTAGACATATGAAACCGAGACGCAAAACTCTCGAAGATCGAACAACAAACCTGACCGCTTTTAAAAAATAATTACCATAACCCGAGAGTTTCTTTACAACAGATGTGTTTTTTTTTACTTCTGGCAGAAAACATTAGACGTACAGAGTTGTATTGAATGAGAATCAAGCTTCTCGCTCAAAAACCTGCTGACAGGTAAAATATATTTCCAATTGAAACTACTTGGCGAACTATGATGGCGAAATATTTACTATTTTTATAGTGAATTTTTATTATTTTAATGCGTCATCTCTAAGGTAGTTACATGTCGAGTCATGGGAATTGTTCAAATGATGGGCTGTAGAAAATGAACGTCTTATTACAACACCCTGTCTATGGCTGTGGTTGACCAACTAGGGAATGGGGCATCTTAGTAAGTGAAGCGACTTAGAGATTTTTTATATTCGAGAATGGAATATGCTAAGAAATAAATATTTTACATTGATATCAACACCAAGGTGTTCACGATTTAAAGGTGAGACTGGATGTAGTGGGGAAAAAAAGATATGAACAATATCCTTAAGACATAAAAAACTAGAAATGTTACCGACAATTGAGCAAATTTAATGCAAAGTAATTTTTCTAAATGATAAAACTTGGCGCCTATCTCCTAAGGGTTTTTAAAAAATTTTTAAATGCGTTTCTTCATATAAATATTATAGTTTTGGCACTATTTAAGTAGTTTTGACCTGTTTTTTTTTAAATGCGGAATTTGTAATTCTCAACGATGATGTAGATTCGTTTTAAAGTCGCAAAACAAATTAAACATTTTTGTTACAAATATCTTTATACATCAAATGAAATCCGTCTCTGTAGAGTTTAGTTTCACATCGTCTTATAGAAGAAATATTGCAGGAGCAACATGTTATTTATACAAAACAATTTGTTGTAAGCATTTTTATTTTTTTCTGCTACTCAGCAAATACTCCAGTAAATCATTGACACTTTTAGTTTCTTCTTGGTGATATATTTCAGCCAGATGCACTGCTTCCATTTTGATTAGTTTCTAATTGGAAATATTCGAAGGGTACAAAAAAAGCGATTTTCGAAGGACTGTTTTTCCGAATCTCTTTCTGCTGCTAACGATCGCTAAGTAAGTGTAGAACGAATTGCAATTGGGCGGTAATTTGTAGGGATGTGAATCTCCTACTTTAGAGATTAAAAATTAACATCACAGCTTCGAAGAAAGCTGCTTTGAGAACAATGCTGGAGCGCCATTTAGCTCAAAAAACTTACTTTCAATAAACATACATATTTAAACATTTTCTGTTAGCTATTCAATTCACTGGGCCATGCGAATATTTGTTAATACATACAACAAAATATTTAGCACTTTAACAATAGCTGTAACAATAACAATAAAACAAACAGTTGCCACAATATTGTCTAAGTTCTTATGCTTCAATTAAATGCAAAACTTCACTTAAACTATAAATCTACTAAAAACTGCAATTAAGTAGAAGAAACCAACCTGCAAATACAGTTTGTTTTTGATGTAACTGAACGTCATCATTACCATCTTTAGTTTAGTTTAATTTTTATTTATTTTTTATCTCAAAGTGTGTAAGTAAAAGGCATTGTGGCAGCAACAAAACATAAATGTGTTAAATATTGTACAAAATGGCAAAAGTTTACAAGGTTTTATTTTACATAAATAAGAGTATGAATATTTGCCAGTTACTAAAGCAAAAGGTACAAAATTACCTTCTGCTATTTTATGGCATCTTAAGTAAAAAGTAAAGAAATAAAAAAAACCTATTAACAATATAAAAAGTCTATGGATTGAAGGCATGCTACGGCATAATATTATCTTGTTATATTATCGTTTAACTAGCAGGAATTTGAGGGTTTGTGTGGTAAAACATAAACGAATAAAAAAAAATTTTACATATTACAAAAACAAATTTCAAAATAAGAAAAACTCATACACATTGTAGGCCTATTGCAGTTGAAAGAATAGAGTGGCTGACCTGAGTGAATGCAACAAGAATTGTAAGAGGGTTTAACAGAGTATTGTAAGTACAACTGTCTTGTAAAATAGTCATTGATATAGAACGTTGCTCTACTCTTATATTCTTGTTCACGTTTATGTTGCAACGTACAAACATACACATACATTCATACGTATGACTTTGACACATTTTCAGTTTCCTCGTGTTGCTGTATTCCATTCGTTTTTTATTATTATATTTTTTCTTTGCTACTTTCCTCGGATAATTGGCATTCGTTGCGAGGCTTTTGTTCTTGTTTTATCTCTTGCCACATTTGCAAGTGCAAGTGTTTTAGAAAGGTGTGCGTTTGAGTGTGTTTGAGTATTGAAAGGACCCGTGTACTTACAGGAAGTACACTCTTTGTTATGTGGAACATTCAATGAAACAGCATTTGTTGTCTTATATTGAAGCGCGGTAGAATTATCCCTTCTCTGTTGATTTGCTGCAATTGCAGTTTGTTCGTCTATATTTTTTCCGTTTTTTGTTGTTGTTTTAGTCCTGTATGAATATTTTATTGATAGATAGCCCAGCGCCCTACTTTGATAAGTTGAATGGTTGATTATATAGCAAATGCCTTAAGTACTTTGTTGGAATATTTTCTCAACAATTAAATGAAGTAACAGTTGTCGCTGGCAAAAATGTAGAGAAAACGTTATAAAGCGATAAAAATTTTAAGTTATTTATTTCTTTTTTTAGTGAAAACCAAAAAAAACCCGATTGCTTTAGTAGGTCAAGGACAGCAAGAGACATGTGGGTGTTCCTTTTTTTATCATTATGTTATAAATATATTTCTTAAAGACAAACTATTTACAACGAGGCAATATTTTATTCCTGTAGAAACATTATTTTACTATATTATAAGTCCCAATTTAAAACGCTTCGCTAAAATAATTGTTAGTATGCTGGATTATACACATGTTTACTATGGCTGACTACCTGCGGGATTTCTAATAAAAACTATCATTAGCAAAGCCAAGCGTTTTCTAAATTGCTTATTTCATAAACATAAATATTTCTATACAATAATAAATCTTCTCGTTCGAAAAATACTTTCTGCATTCTGTGAACAAGTAAATATTTAACTTTTGTTCGGCTAGGAAGCTACTAAAAAAGACAAGCAGTTGCGTTAAAAATAATTTTGTATTTTTAAAAGAAACATTCCGCCACAATTCAACACATTTTATAAAATTTGGTATAACTTTCGCATCTTGTAGCGACATGACGTACGTAAAGATTTGGATGCTTAGTTTATTTCGCTCTAAAGACGTGGCGCCATTGAAATTTCTTATGAATTATGATTCTACATTGTAAAATTTAAATCGATATATATGTACAATCAAACTATGACAATTCTAAAAGTGCTTACAAAAACAACAAAAAAAGACTTTCATGTCTAACAAGACCTCCTTATTTTGGAGATGTTAAATTATTATATCCAAAGCTATAAGAAAATCTTAAGGAGGAAGCATAACTGAGTTAACAGGTATTCCTGAGAAAATGTACAACGAAAACAAACTCCAAATAAAAGAAAAAACTTTATGTCGAAAAAAATTTAAAATTAATGTTCACTGGGACTGCGACTCATATTGGCTTAAATGTCGAAAAACTGGGGAAACCGAAATCAGGATCTCTTATATCTTGGAATTTTTTTCAATACATAAATCCATAAAAAAGTCCAAAGTGTCCTGACATTTTTAATTATATTTCCTCAGCAAGATTATGGAATTTGTGGTATAGTTGAAACGGCAAAAACTAATTTATAACTTTGCTATCATTCTTTTTGACTTCAGTAACATTTGTCGTTATTCCAATTAAAATTATTAAGTGACCGTTGTGAAATTTTACTAATAAACAGGGGCAAAAAGATGTTGAAAATTTTAAAACCAAAAATATTTATGGCGTTTTCTTTTCTAGAAAACACTGCTTTTTATTGAAAATTTTCTGTATAATAATTTTTTGAAATAGTGAGTTTATTAGCAATTATTGTATCTTAGTGATGATAGGCAAACTTTTTGTCTTGAGAAAAATTTTGAAATGTAAATTTTTTGATAAAAAGAAATAGAAGTAGGTATTTTAAATTGTTTTATAAAAGAAAACAGCATGAGTTTAATTTTTTTAGATGAATAACCATAACGAATAACAAATGAATTTAATTAAAGTAATTCTTTTTATTTTTTATTTCAAACAACTTCAAAGAAGAGAACTTTGAATTTGAGAGTATTTTTTTAATATTTATTTAATCAGAACTCTGTCATTTATAAACAGATTTCCATATTTTCATTTGAATGGATGTGCTGCAATATTGGTCCTATTTATTATTTCTTATCTGTTGTTTGTTATGAAATTCGATAAGCGTCTTCATGTCTGCATGTTTATATATTTCCCTACTTTTAGTTATTCAGAGACTTTAGTAATGTTTTTTGTTGGAGTTATTTTTAATGATAGACTTCCTTGTTGCTCTGATTACATTCATGCTGTCGAGTATAGAGTTCCAACTTGTAACTTGTGTGCGGTCAAAGATTCATCACCTTATTTAGTATTTTTAGACAAATGTTATTTCAGTCCCGTATATGGCTGTGAAACTCTTGCAAACTGCAACAGCTTAGTTGTATGTAACAACATAGCACGATACATTTTCCAAAAAAGCCATCGTGGCAATATCTCCTCATATTCCTCGTGTCTTTCGTATAAAGTCCAAGAGATCTTTTGAACCGCTGATACTTTCTCTTTTCGTGCATAAAATCGTTGCATCGCAACAACCGACATATATTTATAAAATAATTTCATTTGCTAGATCTAACCGTAGTAGTAGGAATATGATTCAATAAAAATACAAGTGTTTGGAAGACTTTGACAAATAATACCCACAAATTAAGCAAAACGGAGTTTCTTAATTATTTTATTTAAGGACTATTTCATTTCCAAAATATTTTATTTTTGTGTGCAAAAAAAAACGGCTATGCCATTAATGATGGAAAAGAATATCAGCCACGTGGCCGCTACGGCTGTTTTAAATCACAAATTCGGTAGTTGTCCTATGTGTGTCCTCGGTAGCTTCACGAGCCCTTGCATCAATTGTGAGCCATTGGTATAAACTTTATCTTTTACGTAGCCTTAAAGAAAAAAATGTGAAGGTGATAAATAACAAGATCTTGGTGGCCAATTGTGCTCGCCTCTTCGAGAAATCAAACGGTTAGGAAACCTTTAACGCAAAACAAAGGTGGTATGATACTCGTAATTCCTTTTAGTTGATAATAAACATTTCCCTATCAATATCTTTCCATTTCGAATATACAAAACCATTAATGATCGCCTGATAGTGCAATCCGTTCACCTGCAGACCAAAAACCGCACCTAACAATCACACGTATAATTTTAGGGGTTTCCGAGCTCCAAAAGCTACTGAAGTTAAATTGAGAATCATCATTCAATATAAATTTTCAATAAAATTCGGGATCAGTTTGATACATTTCAAGGACCCAATCAGCAAAGATGCAACGATGTTGATCATTGGTATGCGTGAGTTGTGTAAACTGGGTTTTAAAAGCAGTAAGATCTAAGTATTTATGCAAACTTCGGTATGTATCGTTAGTAAATAGAATGCCCAATTTCCAACTTCGACGATGGCTAAAACACCAATATTCTCAGTCCTTGAACAAAGTGCACGTCTTTGATACTTCATCCAACTAACTTATCCCAACATTTCAAATTTTTCCACCAATTTAACAATTTCTGGCCAAAAAGGTGCTACACGGCGACTTTTAAATGATTTAGCTATGGGAACTGTTACCGCGAAATTTTCAGCATTTTTATAGCGGATTTTAATAATTTCAGTGAGTTAATGAAACATATCTCTTCTTAACTTCAACGTAGTCATTCCTCAAAAAACGTTATTTTTAAGTTAAGAATGCAAAAATAATCATCGCATCGCTCTTCATTTTGTGTAAAAAACTTATACAAATATCTTGACGGAACAATACTTTTTGATTTTTCCATTGATGTGTGTGTAAATTAAAAATTTTACGCTCGTTTTCTGAAGAACGAAATTTTTTTTGAGATATGACTACGTTGCAATAAAGGAGCGATATGTATATCGTTCCATTTTTATGGTTTATTTTTACTTGTCATCTGCCAACTACTTGAAATTGACAGTTTAAATCGTGAAAACTTATAAAATGAAATTAAACGTTTTATTATTATTTTTTTCAACTAATATTTTTTCGCATTTTTATCTTTATAACAATTTATTGACATTTTTTTTAGCTATTATGTATTTAGAATTGGAGTTATTTTTTATTTTTGATTCAATGTCCATCTACCCGCCTGACTGTCTGATTTTTTATGTGGGAAATATCTCCCTTAATACTATAATTAAATTAATGTTTGGTACGCCGGCCGTGTTTTTTTTTCAGATATTTTATTAGTTTTTGTTTTTGTTGAATTTTTTATTCTCTTGTGGTTTTAAATATTTCTTGCATTAAATATGAATAGTTTTGTT
This sequence comes from Gymnocheta viridis, assembly GCA_956483585.1. Classification (NCBI taxonomy): domain Eukaryota; kingdom Metazoa; phylum Arthropoda; class Insecta; order Diptera; family Tachinidae; genus Gymnocheta; species Gymnocheta viridis. The sequence goes on along the minus strand of OY101443.1, from coordinate 64,720,002 downwards.
TTTTTTTATAATTTTAATTCAATGAATTCTAGTCCATTCAGGTTACCTCCAAATTCTTACCGAAAATTGTAACGAATTTAAAGCGAAATATATTTTGGAATTTTTTGGTTAAAATCATTTTATTTGGTTTCACCGAAATTAACAAGATGTGAAGATACACGACGGTGTTTTTGTGAAAAGTCCCTTTTTTAATCATGTGTATGTATACAAGGTTTCCCAACAACAAGTTGAGAAACCTGTTCCTTAGAAAGAAACTTATGGAAATTTAATCAAATTAAAAACCCAAACAAATATATTAAAACTAAAAGGATACTGCTACACGTTCAATATATACTAACTGCGATTTCATATCGCGATATTTATTGAATTTTTAGCTTGCAGTATTAACGGAAGTACTGAATCACTGAATATTTTTAAATCCGGAAAAGGGATCGCGATCCAAATAACATAATATATATTGAACGTGTAGCAGTGCAAGTGGAAAAATTTACTCAGGGTTTTTGACACTTGGGCCATGTTCGAGTTGGCGATTTACGTTCTATTGAAGCTGAGAAAAGTATTAAGGGGCTCTTTTCAAAAGATATTCTTACCGTAGTCAGCACTCTATTAAAGCTAATGCGTGTGCTTACATGCATTTAGCTTTACACATAAAAACTGTCTTTAATATCGTTTGGCTAAGAAAACTAGTTTTCCATTAAACACAGCCAATATTATGGAAATTCTACTGACCTCAAATAGCAGCTGACGCTGCGTTTTAATTAACTTGATCCACCACTATTAGTTGAAATAAAAAGGCCAAATTAAGAAAAAAAATTAAAATTAGGTTCCTTTGCCGGTTTTCAAGTTCAAATACCAACGGAAATATTGCTTTTGACAAAAAAAACAAAAACGGGGCGTTACAGAAAAAGTGAAATAGAAAATAAAACTAAAAGAAAAATCATTCAAGTAGAACATTAAACCAAACGACAAATTCATTTTCACATGTCTGTCATTGTGAGCGATTAAAATTAAAACAAACAATAAGAGACTTCAAAAGAAAACCCTAATTTTGCAGTTCGTTTTTTATTCCTACAAAAGAATTTATTTTTATGATTATACTGCGATGGGTTGAAGTTGTCTCTTGTATGCAGTCTTTAGCAGTTATAAACAAAAACCAATTATAAGTCAATTAAATTATTTGTTGATGTATAATATATACGACTCTCGAATGCATGCATGCGTATGTTAATGATATCAAGAGTAAAGTAGAAGAATTATCGTAACAAAAATAAGGGACATATATGTTTACTTAACTGCTGTTTACACAATCCAGACAGTCGGCCCATCTAGAAAGTGTGAGTGGAAACTGAGCGTTTTTCATATAAAGGTTCTACTAAAGTCGAATGTCTGGGCCGCGTATACGGCCTTTAAATTTTATTTTTTCATTTTGTTTTGTTCTGTATAATTTTAGTGAGTATGTATTAAATTGCTAATGTTCACAACAAAAAAGGTTTAAAAGACAACCACCACTAGGGAGAGATTATCGAAACTTGTCAGGGTTTCTTTGAATTATATTGAGCAAAGTCAATAAGTTTTTATTAAGTCATAAAATGAAAGGTGTCTAAGAACTTACACTAAATAGGCTTGCGAAAATATATTGAATTGCTGGAGAAAATCGTTGATTCAGTTTCAAACATAACAGAAAACTAGATGGTATTTCCATCCTCTTATTTTTTTCTTGGCATTTACCATCTGCCAAAAAAAGGATTGTAATCTTTTTCATTAAAATCCTACTACCGTATTAGTTTTATAATTTCTCAGTTTTTTAATTTTTATTTGAAATGTTTCTTTGCGAATAATTTTGAAATTTTATCAAAATAAAAATAAAAAATACAAATCTAAACATTCTTAAAATATAATTTCGTTAACTAACTTAAGGTTACACGATCAAGTTTCAGTCACTCACACTTTGTTACTAATACATTCATACTTCCTAAACTTGATACGAACTTGCTTTTGAAATTCTCTGTCCATGAGTGTTTCAATTCACAAGAAAACGTTTTTAGGTTCATTTGTAAACAAATGCTAGTGCATCTAGCGGTCGACTCAATCGACCGCATTCTAGAAATTAATATTAAACATTTATAAAAATAAATACAAAAACAAAAAATATTCTAAATAAACAACTAAAAACTCCGTCTCATTTCTATGCAAAAGCTAATTGGACAAACACAACTGTTTGTTTTTCAAGTTGAAGCTGGTACGTACATGAGCAATAATTGTGCATGTATTAGTAACAACTTTAAACGCATATAGCTCCCTAAATATTGAACCGAGTTAAATAAAATTGAGATTGTGCACATCTATGTAAAAACAGATTTTAAAACATATAAATCTTTCCAAAATGGGTTCAGTATTACGGCCGTAAAAGCGATCTCTAATAGTATAGATTCTGCCGCAATTTAAAACTAAATACTAATTAAAATCAAATATCTTTGTTAATAAAAGTAATAAGCCTGCATTTAAAATTGGACTACGTGCTCCATTATAGCTGAAACATGGTTCTATGTAATGCAGTCATGGTTTAGTATGTCATTTTCAAACCAGAACTTAATGCTATACGACAATGCAAGCACGAACATTTCACGATCGTACTCGTGGCAAACAAACTACTTGTGACATGGAGTAATTTTTGGGTTAGTCCGATGTAATGCTAATCTAGACCACATGGTCCAGCCCTAGGTCATCGAAACGTTAAAAAGACCATGTTTTTTATATGCATTCGGAGTAGTTTTGAACCTTTCGCTGGACTAGTCAAGTTTTTTGCAGGGAAGTGTAAAGATGTTTTACAATGTATAGCGCAACCATTTGAAGCTGTTTCCTTGACGATGACATCTAGAAAAAGTAAATAGCTTTAAAGCAATATGTGTGAAAAACTAGAAAGAAAAAATTAATCGTGTGGCTGCAGTGTAAGAGGCTTCGAGAGAAAAAAGAATGGTGGATACTTCTTTTTGAAAGAAGTATCTTCTTTTTAGAAGAGATGCTTCGTTTTGTGATTTGATTAAATATTTTCGATAAAAAGCTAAGTTTAGACGATTAGTTGAAACAGCATATTTATGGTGCAAAATTTTTTACAAGTGCTTGCATATCGTGTAAACGCAAAATTTTCCCAGCATACGGTCTGGCTTCTGCCAGAAATTCTTGAAAGGTGTGTGCAAAAAAATTTACAAAAGTTCAAGTATGTACGTAAATTTATCATCTAAATTTCCTATTCCTAGTATCTTTATTGAAGGGATGTTAAAACAATAAATGGAGACTTTTTTGTAAGCCAAAGCAAAATTTAATGTACGATCGCGGAATTTTTAACATTTAGTTTTCTTGTACTTTGTAATTTAGTTTGAACTGTTTCGCACATTGCATTTTAGAAAAATAAATAAATTAGTGTAAATGCAAAAACAAATTTCTACTAAAGTCTTTCAGCCTTATGCAAAAAAAAAATTACTTAAAAAAAATGCTTAAAGTTTACGTCAGCTACCAGCGACTTTAAGGCTAATAATTCTATGTTAAAAAAATTGTATGCAAAAATACTATGTTAACTAGTGTATGCTTCAATATCTTTTACATGTTGATATTGATAATTTTCTCTTTTCTCTTTATAGTTAATGATGCAAAAAAGAACGAGTTTTAATTTATCCGGATAGTCGGATATGTTAACAATGTTTTGTATAGTTTAAATATAAAATTACACTTTTCTTTAATTAAGATGTAAATTAATATTTACACTAAATACATTTATTGTAATTTAAAATTGTAAATACGCCAATTTTTAATAATCTTATACCGATTATTTGCAGAACGAGCTTTGTCTACTTATGCTGATTGTATGCACAGCACTATAAAATTTTGTATATTTGCTTAGTAGTTTTGCTGAATAGTGTTCATACATTTTATTAATTTAATAACGAGATAGAAGCCCACCAATTGGTTCATTCGTTCTAAATGAAAAATTACACATGGGAAAGTAAGTTTCACGTGCAATAAAAATTATTTTACCAGTTTGTTTATTAAATTTAAAGTATCCTCTTTTTATTTCACAAATCCACGCAATTTAAAGTGTTATCAATAAATTCGTTCTCAAAACTATTTGTCAAGACAATAAAATATTTTAACATCGCTTTAGAAAAGATAGGTATTTGTTTTCAATTGTTTGATGATAACATCGGTTTACATGACGTGTGTTAAGCTAACAATCGTTTTTGCATGAAACTTTAAGGAATTTTCCCTAACATTTGTTTAAAAACTTGTGTTAAGTTTTGTTGCATAATGCTGTTTATGTTTAGTTTTCCGTGTAGAATAAAATAAAAATTTGAAAACTTAAAATTAAGTCAGAAGTCCGTACCAGGCTTTAAGAGGGAAAATATTTTTTTTGAAGGGACACCGAATATAATTTTTTTACCATAAAACTCTTATTTTTAAGAAAAGAAAAATCTTAACAGTGCAAGTAAATTATATTATTATCGTCTAGGGTAAAAAATCAGGAAATAAGATTTAAAATGCATGAAGGTATTTATTTTGAGATACTCAATATCCTACTAATTACTAATTTTAGTAAAAATAAATCCTGGAGATACCTTTTTATTATGGACCTTTTTATTATGGAGAAGTGCCACAGGCAAACCATTCCCAACCTAACCTTTTCATTATGTGGGAATGCCTTTTTATATTTTACATATAAAATAAACTTGAAAAATCCTTAGTTATTATAAATAAAGAGAGAATGGAACTTCTTTCTATTTTCTACCATCGTATGAATAATTTCTATATTTTCTTCAATTGGAATTGTATGCTTTCTACTTTAAACGCAAAACAACTAAATAATCTACTAGTTGCAAAGTATTTAATAAAGTTTTACATCAAAAATAAATAATGTTGAATTTAGCACATTAAGTGAAATGAACAAAAACACGCATTCCTGTATTACACAATTGTCAGTAGTTGATGGTGCCAAAAGTATGTTTAATCAAAGTTCGGTTATTAGAGACGAACAGCGATGGTGCCAAACAAGCTGTCTTAATAAAGTAATTTAATTAATACAAATAGAAAAAAATCTATGTTCTCAAAACTGATTTACCAAAAATGAATTTGATAAATATTTCTTTTTAATTCCAAAAAGATTTTCAAAGTCTGATTTTATTTCATATTTTCTATTATCTTACAAAGGCTAACTCTCTGCCACGAACAAAAAAAAACAAATAAAAAATTTAAATTCAACTCGCATTTATGCAAATTCATTTTGAATACTACAAATTGCTTCTTCATTGATCAATCATTTGAATCATTTACAATGACATTAATGATCTCACAACCATTGTTGGTTGGGTTATACATATATTTTTTTAATTTTTTATTAAATGTAACCACACAAAAACTTTGACTAGATATTGATATCAGTGACAATTCAGCAATCTGCTCATATATTTATATTAAAAATATGCATGAATGCGATAGAGATGGAGAAGTTCACTTAAAAAAAATTATTTTAATTAAATCGCACCAATTAAGCATATTAAGCTAAACAACAAAGAAATCTACCAGAATGTACGCGTTTGTACAGAAAAAAACGTTTGTAGCCCAAAAATAAAAAGGGGTGATGACGATAATCAATGCTGCGTCACCACCGCCATCTTCGCTGCTTGTTATCTTCATTGAAGCTTTGTTTCTCAGCTGTGGTTTTATTATCTTCATGTTTAAGCTAAGATTTTTTATGATATTATGCTTAATTACACCCTACAGTTTGTGCTTTATCTTATATAGAAAAATGACGACAACTATAGATAAATGTTATTATATTGTGGCTGTCGCATGCTCAGAATAAATATATCTTATATTTTCTGCAACAGTGTATGGCTTAGGCAAACAATTTATAGTTGTTCTTTAATTATTTTAACCAAACTGCAGTCTTGCTGCTTCAACATTACGTCTGTAAAAAACGTGTTTGTTGGACAACAATTAAAAATGTATTACAAAAACAAAAAAAGACCTACCATGAAATATTTTCAGTAAATATAATTAAGGTTCTTCGTCTGTAACCAAAGTATGATTAGAACGAAACTTATATCTTTTTTTCTTTTTTCAGTATTTGTGCTAAAGGTTGGTATATAAGTTTATTGCTTAAAAATACTTAATATTTGATTACTTTAAGATATTTTTATATTATGTATGACAATATTATGCTTATAGGTAATTATATTATAATTGTTACGTTGAATAATATTTACCCACTGATACAAAGGCGCGACTTTGAACTTCTTTAAAATTTGCATAAATTTTTCATAAAAATCTTCTAGAGAAGTCTTTCCTCTGGGTTGTAGTTGCCCTAAGTGCGGTTTCCGCAATCAACTTCACCAGTTTGAATACAAAATATAAGATTACAATTTTTTTTGGTTAAATTTCAAAGAATTTTAATCTTAACCAATCGTTTCGATTGTGGTAGTCGTTTCTTTTGGTGTTTAACTGCTTTTTAAAAAAAATAAATTAGAAGGCCTATGTTAGGAGACTCACACAAACTTTGCCATGTCCTTGGTGGTAGGAACACCTTCGAGGTCTAAAACTTCATCTGAAAGGGACCAGACACTTTAAGATACACCAGGTGACGTGTCACATTTAAAATTGCAAATGCACTTAACTTCTAAACAGAGTATTTGGGATTCATATTATCCGGCTACCAATATTTGAAAATCAAAACTGCCAATTAAAATTAAATTAAACTCAAATTATAACCAGCTAAAAAGTTGGAAGTGATTCTTAAGGCATCTCATTTTTCGAAATATCAGTAACCATATATTTTTAATATCTTTAGAAGATATCCAGATAATTAACTAAAAAGCGGTTGTTGCCAATACACAAGGTCTTATTTAAAAATCTATATACATATATTTATATCAACGTTTTGATTTCTTAAAACAAACAATCTATTTATTTATCCATATTTACATGAAAATGCTGTTTTCCATTAAAGTTCTCATAAAAGGGCACAACCCAGAAAAAAGTACGGTTTCGTCAAAACTAAATTTTTATACGAGTTTTATTGGTTATTGCTATAGCTCCTGCTTCGAAATATGCGTCCATGAGGATTGCTTTTTGTTCGCGATGTCCCACTTTAGGACTTCCTTCATTTAACATAAAACCTCTATTCCGTCACAGCATCAAAGGTGCACAAAGTTCAGTGTTGCCGGAATTTCTAGAGGAAAAATTTGAAAAAAAAAACTTTAATATTTAATGAAAAATCTTCAAAATCTGCTTTCTATTTCTAAAAATCTTCAAAACATATTTTAAGTTTTTTTTCAGTTTTATTTAAAAAAAAATATATATAAAAAATATTAATTAGATTCAGAAGAAATTCATTTTTTGTAGATATTTTATGAAAAAACGAAGACAAGTCAGATGTGGTACCAGAAAAAAAGAGTCTCATAGTAAAAAAAAATTGCCATTAGTAATTCTTCGTAAAAAATCGCCAAATTATATTTTTATATTTTTTTTGGCGATAAAATCTGCAAAAAGCAGATAAATCTTTACTGCTGACAACTACGCCTCAGATAATTTTTCTTCGTCATTCAATTGTATAATCGTTAATCTTCTTTCTTACAATATTATATATTCTGTAGTTCCTATAAGGGCCACAAAACTACAGTTTTACTTGTATAAAATTTTTAAACAATATAGTGTCAAATCGTGTACAATACTTTAAATCTATCTCTTCAATTCAATGAAATTATTTAAAATTTTTTAACAATCAGTTGTGAGATCTCGGTCTGCTTTTCGCGCATACTCGGAAGTGCCTTTGGAAAGCGTGCAAAATTTTTACTACTGGAAACTTCATATTTGTGTCTTTTTATGTATTAATATTCATAAAAGAAAATAATACACAGAATGTCAAGAACGACTCTTTGTCTAATTATGTATTCTGAAAACTGCATTTATTTTGGTGAATAAGAATCAAAAAAGTGAACTTTTGTCAATAAAAACCCCATCTAAAAATCATTTATGTTGATCCAGTTAGTATTATTTCCGGATAGAAAATTCATAATTTTTTTACTTCTGTGAGGGTTCTTTCTTAATACGTAGTTATAAAATTGGTTTCTCATTATTAATGACTTGTTCCAGATCCTTCAAAAATATTTAATTTTGCATGGCGTTGTTATATAAAGCAGCCAATCTCATATTGTCGTAATGTGCTAATACTTTTCAATTGCTTTGTTTTTGTTTTAAATTTTTTTTTAAATTGTTTTTTAATTAGAATGATATGTTGTGAATTCCTTAATTATTTAGATACTATTTGATAAGTCTCATTTATTTCTATCAAACTCAATCAAGATCGGCTGGATTTAATAGGTAAATGGTTAAATTTATATTATATGCTCTCCTCTCACCATTCGCGATCCCGTAGCGTTTGTACCACTTCACATCGCAGAGGTCTTGCAATTTGTCTGTTTAGAATTATTAGAACAAGCTTTCCGCAAGGAAAAATTTCATAGCTTCTTTTTTAATTAGTTTATATAAACTTCGACTCACAAAAGTTTTAGCTACATAAGTCAGATCAAATGCCGACTAGTTCTGCATACTCGATCACATAGCGTACTAATTAGTCAGTCAATGTCTTTGGAAACCTTAGTGTTCCTTAGCAGTGATATTTGCCTTGAGTCTTATACTCGCTTTCTATGTTAGTAGAATGAATAACAATTAATGCATATTCCATACTGGACAATCATACTGAATGATGCTGATAAGTAATAGAAAAACACATAAAAAATCTAAATAATATAAGAGAAAGAAAATTGACAATTTGCGTCACAAAATACGACCTAGTGACTGTAACACATTTAAATGTCTTTCTAAACAATTAATAATAATTCTTCTTTTGTACAATTTTTTTTTTGTGTTCATTGTTTTCTTAAACTTTCAACACTCTCTTTGAATGGTTATTTAATTTGTCAAAGCTTTGAAACAAAATACTACACACAAATCTATGTGGCAGTGTAAGCTAAAATACATACAAAGATTCATTAAATTGCCATAAAATCACGCACACACATACACGCACACACTCTTCATTACGTATTTGTAGATGTTTATGGGATTTTTCTACGCATTAAAACAAATTAACGATCACATTGTTCCCATTCCAACAACACCCATTGAAAATTAAAAAAAAAAAATAAGTTTAAATGAATTTCTTACTATTTTGCTGTAGTACGAGTACACATTTATGCAATTCATTATGACTTTATGAAAGTACTTGCCAGAAACTTTCTTAATAACCGCAAATGTTTTACTAATCTGTTAAGGTCAATCGATGTTAAGTAGAATCACGAATCAACTGAACCAATTCTACATACCAATCAAGCCATTTATTTAGAAGCCAACATTTAGGAACATGAACAGGGAGTACATTTTTAATTGTTTATGATATATGAAGTACAAGTTATTTCCACATACGAGTACATATGCACACACGTTGTATGTGTGAACATTCTCTCTGCAATAAACATGCATACCAGCAAATGTCCACCACCAAAGATCTAAAGATCAATCTGTTTGGCTGTTACACACTGCGTCTGTTGCGGCCGTAACGCTGGGCTGTCACAAGTTTTTATATGCCTGATTATGAATGAGATTTTGATTAAAATTAATTCACAAACAACATGGTTTAATAGAGTACATGAAAGATTTCTTTGTAATAAAGATAAGTTGAGAGACCTCCGAAGAAATTGTATTTGCCCTGCTGAAAATTATTATTGGAATGTAAAAGATTTTTTTATAAAACATTTTTTTGTGTTAAAGTAAAAGTTATTGAGTTTATTTTGGTGAAAAACTTTTGTATCCTTCAAAAATATAAATAAGTTAACTAAAATCACATAGAAAGGACAAAAGGTGCAACAATTAAAAATTAAATACATACGCAGTTTTATTACATTTAGTTCGTGATAAAAAAAAAATTGCTTTAATTTTCCTTAGAATATGAATTGCATTGAAAGTTCGATAAAATTATACATTTGATTAGCATTTAAAAATATGAAATCATACAACAAGTTTCATGTAGCTAAAAACGAAGACTCTTGCCATGATATTGAAGTCAAATAATATCGGCGTTATGACGACTTTTCAATTAAATTGATACCGATTTGTCACATCGTCGTCCCGAAGTTATATTCACGTATATCGAAATAAATTTTCTTTGGGAAATTGTTTCTAAATACTCAACATTACATACAAAAAAATTATTAGATGATCCGAATTTGAACTACATCCGGAGAAAAAGTTAAGGATCTTAGACCCTGCTCACACGCGCCAGGCTTGACTCGTCGTTAGGACAAGTGGTTTTATCTCTTTTTTTATATTGTGATATACGTTAAAATAACTTTTGGACGACGACCTCTCTGATTTCGGTCTGTCATTCCATTGATGACAAAATTCTTATCATTGCTATTGATAACAACATAACCAATCTAATTACATCAGCGTTATGAATTTTTCTATAGGAGAATGTTTGTTTGTCATAAATAAAAACCAGAAGATTATTTTAAAAATAAATTTAGATACAATAGGTAAATTAAGATCTTACTTGTACTATCAAATTAGGTCACTCGTAGATAACAAAAGTATGTTGTCTTGCAAACAAAGTAGAATAAGCTTACAGGGTTGGAAATGTATGCAACCACAATCCGGTTTAAAGGACCTTAAACAAAATACAATCAGACTTAATGATTCCGAATCGAATACAACAAGCTGAATGAGTTGCACTATTAGTGCGGATGCAACGAAAACGTGTCCATATTTCCTCAGCAAGTAGTCAAGTTTGCTTTTCCTGTCTTTTATAGTCTTTATGGATCTGATTTTACTCGTACCTAAAAGCCGCCCAAATATATATATATTCTTTTGATTTATCAAGACTGCTTACCTAAAAGTATCAATAATTAAAAAAATAATAATGAACTCATTCCCTTGTTTCGAGAAGAAAACAAAGATTTAAAATTTTGCCAAAAACTATGTAAGGATTTTGTTTCAATTTCAACAAATACACTTTTTTTCAAATAGTTTTCTCTTGGAAATGCCAAAACAACAAGAAATTTTTACCTTGCGCAAGGCAAAGTATAACAAAAAAATTGGTTAAATCATGACACTTTAACAAAACTGGTTGATGAAATCCTGTCTCTTGTTACACAAAAAGACACATACCAGTATGACGAATGTGATGAATATTATAAATTTCTGCGCTCTACTGCACAAAACCCGCAAGCAGCCCGCTTTGGACAAGTCAGACTGCAACGGAATAATCAACTGACCACACTAACATCCAATAATACTCTGTGGTTTTATGTTTTTAAGATGTTGTTCGGAGGCTCAAGAATTTTTGTCAATTTGCCAGGACATTGGAATACATGTACGTACACAGACAAAACAATATTAACAGAAGTGAGGACAGACAGACACGATAAAATAAAACTTAAACTTAACATTTAATTATTTTTAGTTAACAACCAAACCCTAATACAAAGAGGCAATATGATCGTATAGGAACTTAAAAATGTTGTGCTGGTTTTGGTGATGATGAATGATCATAAATTTTCTTGCGATTTTATAGTTTTTTTCTTTCTTTAAACTTTTTCCTTTTTGTCATTATCATGCATGTTTGTTTATTGCACAGTGGGTTCGATCAATTTCTAAACTAATGATTGAACTTATGTGAAATTTTCAGCATCAATCCGGAACGTACCATCTTCGCAAATTATATCTTGAGACGACAGCATTATAGTAAACCAAAATTAAGAAAAATGTGTGAGCAGCTTTCGTAGATTTCAAACGTTTGTAAATAATATTTATACTTCTTAACTCTGAAATAGATCAACGTCGAATTATACCATAAAACAAAAGAATATTATTATTTATTAATAGTAAAGCTGATAAGTTTGAAAGATTTTCCCTACAACTTTTGTTTACATAAGGCAAATGTGACAAAAGGAACCTTATAGTGTCACAGGAAAAATTTCAGTAGGGGAAAGTTAAAGGTTCTATTTGGATTTTCGACACCAAACGTTACTTAATTATCTCTGGATCCATAAAAAATATATAGAATTCAATTTAATTTTTTTTTTCGTTTTAATTTATAAAAGCTGCATCTCATCAGTTTAAAAACAAGGCAAAAATATTACGCAATGCTATAACTTCGCCACGCTTTGAAGCTGTTTACTGATTTTGCTTCTGAGGGTGCTGTTGGCTGAAGTATTTAATTCGTTGACTACAAGAAATAAGAAGGATGGTTCGAGTTTCAGGCAAGTCATAACATCCACAATTTTTCAGATGTGCATTTGTGCGCCATTGTGTTTGTTATTCTTCGACTGTTTATGTGCCGAAGGCATAGCACTGCTCACTGAGCAGTACCGGCAGCAATTGATACTGGAACTAGCGTACATCACAGCGTCTTCCTTCGCCGATATTGTGGCAAAATCGACGGCGAAGTAAAATAATTTAAAAAAATGGCTATACAGCTTAAACCCAGGCAAATGCGTACAAGCACTCGCAATAGAATTTACCTTGGGAAATATCATTCTTGGATGTCAAACTAAACTGTTCCAGGAGAATTTAAATACAGAAAATGTAACAAAATGCACACGTTGACAATGAACCATTATACAACAGAATAAGTCATCTGTGTTTTTTGTTTAACTTGGACCAACACTCAGGGGATGACCCCTACATATGCAATGCATTTTGCTAGACCTCGAAAAATTAGTTATGTCAAGGAGCATAAAGGGAGTAGTGTTTGTGGACGTTCGACTTGAAGCTTCCCACATTGAAAGTGACAGGAAAGACCGTGCATGGAGCTTATTCTGCATACAAACTGTTCGGCTAAAGAACGAATTTTCTCTGTAATGCGTAATGCGATCCACTGGCATATCAACCACAAATGGATGCTCTCTTAACGAAGAATATGTTGTTGCAAAAATGAGCGGGTTTCAGGAACAAGTTCCTGATTTCATTAGAGCATATTCCATTGTAATAACGATAAAACAGTTAAACACATCCCACATTACTTCTATGCTCCATCGATTCAATACAGTTGGCTACCCTACTGTCTCCGATGAGCTTCTTCACCCTCTCCGGTACGCGGTCGAGTAACTACAAAATAGGCTTTGAAGCAGCGGCCTATACATGAGAGTTGTATTCCGTTTTCGGTCAGATATGGGTGGTGAATATATTAAGGAGATCAGATGGAGTGAAGTATCTCTTACACCGTCTTAGAAAACCGAGGCACTTGAATAAGTCATTTGAGACTTGAAAAATATGTTCCAGTTCATCGAACATCACATTTAATTTTCATGCCAAGAATATCAAGAGTCTCTGATTCCTCAATGGCCACACGACCCATTATTACATAGTTATTCAAGTGCACTGGGTATGATTTCCCTTTGGCTTAAGCAATTTAATGGGCGCTGCAACATTGATCTAAAAACTAACATAACGCACAATATCAGAGTTGTAAAACAATTAACCTTTCTCACTTCCACCATCTGTCGACTCTCAATCTCCCTTTCCCAAAAAAGGTAACACATCTACTGGTTGGTATGCACATTAATTGCCTGAGTAATACTTCTCCTTAAAAAAAATTAATAAAATAGTTTTCGTTTTAATTTAGTTAATAATTTCAGCAAGCTTCAAGTCTTTCCGATCTTTTTAAATAAGATCCCAAAAGGTACAAGGAAGTATATTACATAGGCAGCTCAACAATAAAGCTATAAACACAATCACGACAGCAGGCTACCGACTACAAACTGTCGGAAATAAAATACATGAATGTATCTATATGAAAATTATTAATTTCAGGACTACTTGGCTACACGGATGCAAGTTGTTGTCCATGCTACTTTTGTAAAATATGTAAAGCGAATTAGTGCTTAGAAATATTTTTTTTAAAGTTAAAAAAAATAAAATGCAAAAATTGCAGTTTTTTATATCAAATTTTTGTATAAAAATAATTTTTGCATAAAAGTAAGGACAATCAAATTGCTGCATATCAATAGTCATTATTCTGTGTTCATCCTTTTATAAAACCTTAAAAATTCAATTAAGCAATAAAAAGAAATTGTACAAAATTTTCTAAACTTTAGAAAAACCCGTAAAATCTTCTAAAACGAAATTAAAATTCAAGGAATACGAAAAACTCGCAAAAAATTGCATAAATGACAGAAATTTGCAATAACTTCCAATCATTGGGAAAATGGAAATGTTTAATATTATTTCAAAGTCGATAAAACAATAGCAAATTGAAAAAGTCGCCCACATTAAAAAAAATGCGAAATTCCCCAAAACATTTAAAATTTTTGAAAAAGCCGTAAAATCTTCTAAAAATACATAATTTAATTTAATGACAATGTGTATTTGTAGTTGTAAATAAAAAACTAAGAATTTTTGAAAGCTTTAAAACTTTGTTTTTATAAAATAACTATTTTTGGTATTCTGTTTAAAATTTTTTTGCATCTTAAGTGGTAAACTTGCTCATATACAATATATAACTCCTTCTCTTCTAATATTTCTAGTTTCAGTGAAATTAACTTGAAAATGGTGTATTTATTACTATTGCTTTTGCGATCAATTCCACTGTATATCACAAGGAAAAACTCCTTTGTCCGATATTAGAATAATTGTTGTAAAATCAATATAAGAATAAAATTACAATTCAATTCAATACTCATATGCACGTTTGTGTATTTAATTCCAAATACAATTGCCATCTCATTTATACTGCTGTTTGGATATTTATGTTATTACGAAGAAGTTGGCAAAAGAAAAAATATTGAGCTTTTGATATAATTATTATTATAATTTTAACATTCATGCTCATGCTTTATAATAATCATAAAAAAATAACAAACTGATTGCATGCTAGCTATAATTATGCTGCTCACTGTCACTAAGCTGCAGCTACTGTAGTGAATTGAAGTATTTCATTTAACAAAAATACAAATGCAAATTACACTTGTAGAAAAGTAGTGGTAAATGTAGTTGATATAATTACGGATTTAGTTTCAAACAATATAATATATACAACATATTGTTTTTAATAATTTTGAAAAATGTACGGATCTCTTCTTTTTAATTTACTGTTTAGCTGAAGTCCTGACAAAGAAAAATTGCTGAAGCACGATTATAGGAACATCTCATCAAAGAATGTGAAATCAAAATTTGATATAATAAATCCACGGCTCCTATAAGGAGCCTAGAGCCTCATATTTGAGGTTTCGTTACTCTTCTCTTAATTGAAGATGGGTTGCTGATTGGGCTTCCGCATCCGATCTTGGTACTGGGGCGGCCAGCTGACCCCAAGACGGGCCCCGTTTATTAAACGGTAAAGAAAAACAACGACTAAACGTTCCGCACTGATGTTTGCATTTAGGTTTTTTAGCACGTTGTTTTTGTATGGTTGTTTTTTTGCTGGCACGACTCGTTACGTCGCTTTAAGGATCACGGGCAACTTGGAATTTATTGGGAATTCGAAAGAAATTCCTTCAAGACTCTCCCCTTATAGCCGCTGACTGTCCGTGTCCGCTAAAAAGCAGCTACCCCGCATATCTATGGGACGTACCATTATCACCAAGCTATGACGCGTCCGATAGCATTCAGCTCTGCTTCCCACAAGCAGATAACAAAACAATCAATATCATACAAATGGCCTTGTATACGTTATTATCCGCGGTTGGGCGGAAAATCCCCGGTATAAAGTTTTCAAAACTATAAAAGTAAATATATAAATGCAAAAAAAGATATTTTATAAAAATGCTCCAATATCTTTACAGTACATAAAAAACGAGGACAAGATCTCGACTGCATACAAACTTTATTTTTATTTTGTTATTTGCATGGATAATAATCGATTTAAAATGCAAAAACATTACTTTTTGGAATTTTTGTACGTCTGTCTGTCTATACAAGTATGATCTGTATTAAAACTATTTATAGAATGAAAATTTATAAAAAAAAAAATTTGAAGAAAACACAAGCTTCAACTAATTTTGCGCTGTCTGTAGGAACACTCAGGGTCCTGGAAGGAATTCAAGCTGAGACCTGCAAAGTAATAGTTCAGTATACTATCCACTAGTCTTACCCGTGATGTGGATTTCTCCACCTTATTTTAAAATACACATAAAAGCTTATGCAAAAAATGGTAGAGTGACAGTCCTTTTTGAATGACTCAGTTATACTTTTAAAATGCAGGGCATTATTTACAATCTAACACACACTTTATTGCGCTCAGTGGATTATTGCCAACATATTTCTTAAAGCAACATATGGATATACTGGTAGCTTAAGAGTAGTAATATTAGGAAAAAATAATAAATTGTTGCATGTTTTATAGACCGAAAGATGTCGGTTAATGCCAACGTATGAGTGTATTTTTTTATTTATGTAACCAGTGTCTGGTATCAGTTGCAAGTCAGTGTTTGATGATTGAAATAATTTTTTTACACGCACATCAAATGTTTAAAAAGTAAATTTTTTCTCTATGATAGTTAATGCATCTGAAAAATAAATATTAATGTGTACTAAATTTTATTTAAGACACGTTTTTAAGGTGTTGAATTTTCTGAATAGCTTTATTAAAATATTTAAAAGTTTTCAATGATTTTAAAAGAGCAAAAAAAATTGTTGTTTATGATTTTGTTTATAAATTTCTTAAACGTGTACATCACAATCAATTCAAAGGAATTACTATTAACTATTTTTTTATTTTAAATAAACAAATAGCCAACGTCATTAGTAAATTGATGGAAAAAGTCTTAAATGCCACACTCTTTCTACTACATTTCTATTTCCATAAACTGTAGCAATTTGAATTATTTAAAGACACTTTAAAAAGTTTTTATTCCGTTCAATAAATTATATATTTCGTTTCGTTATGCACATTAGAAGTGGTTAGTTTAGTTTATTATTTGATATTACTTATGTAAGTAATACACATGTTAAATAATGTTTTAAATGTTAAATAAATAAGTAAATTTATTCAAGGTTTAAGAAATTGTTATTGCTAAATCACTTTTAAAAAAAGGTCATTTGTAACACATATGGTGCCAAATTAGTCTAGGTTGATGTAGATAGAGAATTATTGTCATTAATTTGTAGCCAGCGAGTAGTGTTAAATTTACGTTCCTAAGATATTTCTATAATAAGTATGTGCTACAAGATCTATCAAAATGATGTGATTACCAATTTATTCGAAATTTCTGCTCCGGAAGTTTAAGGTTAAATTAGATAAGCCTGAACAGACTGTTACTTGTGTTAGCAACTTGCTCATTTTGGATCAAATCGGTTCTCCTTTACAATATTGTGTTTTTCAATAACGCCTTCAAAATTTCTCAAATTTGAAAACAACTGCGAATAGTATTTCAAAAATTAAAAATATATTAAAAAATTTTTTTTAAAAAAGTATAGAAAATACAAAGCTTAACTATTAATTATTAATTCATTTTAACTTGTGTTAAAAATACAAATCATCAGTTGGCTAATGGCTGACTAGTTTCTATTTTGCCATCCCGATCTGTCAGATAGTAAGAACTGATCTCTTTCTCTCTTGTAAATCTTTTAATGACTACAAGTATTTTAAAATATGACCCACTATAATGACTGTTCCATATGAGTCGTCTACGATGCGCCCAATAGAATCGCGTAAGACTCTTTTATTCTTACTTCAAACGAGCCTTGTATAAATCGCCGTAATGAGTCTTCTACGATGCGCGGAAAAGGGTCGTGTGAGACTCTTTTAAGTGTTTTTTTGTGTTTTATATTTTTTAATAATAAATAATAATAATACTTGTAATAATAATAATAAATATGTATTTTAATTGAAAAATCACTTAAATTAAAAAAAAACACTTCAATTTAAAAGAAAACACTTTAATCAAACGAACACTTTTTATTATCAGTCTCCACGCCAAAATGCGTAAACGACGATTAAATCGTCTAACAATCGTGAGAATACTCGCAAAAGCATCAATTGGGAGAGCAAAAAGTAATTTTACTTCGACAATCGTCTGGACGATTAAAAAAAGAGTCGCGAAATGATCGCGTTCGTCAAGTAATCTTCTAAATTCGAGCTGAGTTACTTTTTATGACGTTTGACGCTTTTCAAAGATAAGGTTTATGGTCTACTGAGGAGTTGGCATAAGCACCCGCGAAATGCATTAACATAAATTATCGCAACCCACAACAAATAAAAATCTTTTTCAAATTAGGAACAAATATTTTTTTATAATTAATTTTTGTGCGCAGTTAGTTGAGTTGTTTCGGGTTTTTATTGAAAAGAATTGTTTGGCTTATAATCAAATCTAAGTTTACCCGTTTCCTTTTAATTTGAGAAATATTTTGGCATTCTTGAATACTAAGAAATTCAATTACAAAAGACAAAAACAAAGTAAACTTATATGACTTATTTTATTTAAAATCGACTCGTGTTACGGAGCTTGCGGGGAGTATAATTTTTGTACATAAACTATTGTCTAAAATAAATTCTACAGCCTGTTTTCGAATTTTCGCTTTTAAAAATAGGAAGGTTTTTTCGAATATCGAATTTTCAGATATCTTCTTTGGACGTTTTGAGGTCATGGTAATATTTTCTGAATATTTTTACGATGATGTTCGTATACATGCATGTTCGTGCGCATGTGTGGTATCTGTGTGTATGCGACGCTGTAGGAATTTTTTCCAAATAAAACTTTAAAATAATAAGACTATCGAATCCAAAACCTTATCAGCTCTTAAAATCTAAAACCAACGTCAAATCCCGCAAACTTGATGAAAATCTAATGATCCGTTCAAGAGATAGTGTTAAGGAAAATTTTCGAAGAGAAACCCTTTATTTCAATAAATCCAAAAGTCCCTGCCAATTCGATTTTCAGGATTCATTTACAGTATGTTTCCGCTACGGACTTATTCGTAATTCACACGCCAATTTGAAATAATATTATATAATTCTCAGTTCAGTTGTTCAGTTTAAAATGCCTTCTGAATTGCGGTAAATTAGAGTCTTCTCTCAAATTTATCGAAGTTTGCAGTCAAATTGAATAATTAAATTTTTTTAATAAAATTATATGAAAAAAATGCATATGAAAATTAAAATTCAATAGTAAATGAACAACAAATTCACAAAAAAATATATTTTAATTAAAGCATGATAATACAACCAATCAAATAACAAAATTATAAAATGAACAAGAAAAATAGAAGAAATGCCCTGGAAAAAGGGAACTACGACAAGGTAATTGAGGCAATAAATCAAGTAATACAATATGTAGTATTTAGATTTTAAAAACTGTATCGAACGCCGCAAATTTTAATGTAAATCAGTTAATAGGTTCGAAATATCGTTTTCGAAAAATTTCTAAAAAAAATGTTTTTTTAACTTTTGATCTAAATAAGTTAGTTGTAGAAAATGTATAAATTTTTGCCTGCTTTGAGCTTACGCTGCAGCCAGAAACGTTCAAGTTTTTCTTTTAAGTTTTTCACACACACTGCTTATCGAAATTCATTTAAAATTTTAATTGATTGCTGCGACTCAGGATGCACGCAGTTTCAAAGCAATTTTATTTTTCAAGATGTCATCGTGACGAGAACAGCTTCAAATGGTTGCTCTATACATCGCACAACGTCAGCCAATGGCGCTGGAAAACGAGAGAGAGAGTAATAATATATCATCAGAGAAGGCAATTTCGTTCTAACCGAAATTGTTTTAACTTGTGGAAATGAATAGATCTCATTTTCGTATTCTAATTTGTTAAATAATATGATTAAATAATTTATATTTCTAGCATCCATTGTCAAAAGTGGTTAAATCGAACAAAGAACGCTGATAAATTATTCCAATATTACTTTCTTAATAAAATAATGAATTCATTAATAAATTTTTTAAATTATAAAAAATGTGAACTTAAGTCAAAAAATTCCTTTTAGTATTTTTTGTTTCTTTTTACCTAATTTTTACGAAAACTTTATGTAATTATGTATTATAAATTTCCTTGATCTATAAGAAATAACAAATAGTTTAGAAAACACGATTTCATTCATGCGACTGCTGCGGCTGGCTTCGCAGTAGCTTATACTGTCAGTTCAGTTGTTAAGACTTTGGTGACGTTTCCTGGTTCTATCTCACGAATTGGTATGACACTTACATGTTTGGACCACTTCTGAATTATTTGTATAGCATCGGTCTTTAATCGCAACCCACAAAAAAATATCTAAAGGGCGAGGCGGCCAATTGACATCGCGAAGACGGTTGATAACATGATTTTTCTATGACTTTTCTACGATTTTTCTATAATTTTTTTAGACAAATTCCATGTTATACAATAAGTTTGGTCCGCCGAAGTAAGAAACTGGCTGGAAGTCAATATTTTCAACAGAAAAAATAACTGGATACCTATCTTTGGACCATCCGGTATTTGCGTAATATTCGCATCAATTTGTCAATGATGAATGACAAAGATAATCACGAATTCGAATACGAGTACAAGCATTCGTTACATTATTAATCTATATAGTATGATAAGCTTGTACTTGTGTAAATGGATGATATTATCAAATCTGGAATGATTATGAGTAGGAAAATTTTGTAGTAGTTTGAAAAACGCTGCATGAAGCAAGTGCTATGCTAAGATCTGGTAAAATTATAAAAAATTCCTTATCTGTATTTCCTAGGCCTCTTCACATAACACTTTTCTTTTTTGCCGCATTTGCCAAAGTTGATATTGAAAAGAAGCAGTATTTTTTGTTGTGTATTTTTCAATATGAAATATAACAATTGCGGCAATAAAAATTGCTACTTGGAGACGTATGGTTGATAAAATGACACATAGCACAATATAACAGCCTATAAGAAATTATATTTAAAAAAATTCCTTTTGACATTACACTTTAGTTTCTTCACGAAAATTTCTGCTAATTACTTCTATTAAGCCCTTTTTGGGAACACATATCACTAGTCTTAATTAATCAGCACCTTTTATAGTTTGACATTCTTTTCGTTGGATGGATTTCTTTCTCCCTCTGCCATTCAGTGGCAGGCAGTAATTGCAACATTACAAATTCAAATCAAAGCAGCGACTTTAATCATCATCATTAAAAAGATTGTTGCCAACAATTTGCAGTTTTATCCTTAACCACTTTTAACAAATACAAATACATAAGCAATTTGTGCTCTACAGCTCTTGTTTTTTTTTTCATTGCTTTGAGTTTTTAGTACTTTAATTATATAATTTAAAATTTTAACATTCTCTCTGACACATTTTTAAAAGAATAATTAAATTTTAACTAAAAGACTGCGATCAAAACAAGTAATGAAAAAAATAATACGAAAACTACAAAAATGAAACTTTATTAATAATATTTATCAGCTCAATTTATTGCCTTAATTCACATTTCATCAAGCAATAAGAAAATCACTGCAAGACCTCAAAAAAAAATTAAACAGAGAAAAAAATACAAGGAAGACACCAAGAAGATATAAAATCAACTTGATTTCAGCCTCCACTTCAATTTTGGTCATCAATAATCAATATTGTAGAAGTTGCAATAGCAGCAGCCAACAACAACAAGAAAAGCACACACTTGCTACTGCTGCTATTTTCGAGTTGTCTGTAGCAACAACGTTGTTTAATTCTTAATAAAAAAAAACAATTTATTTTTGCAACATACAACGGTAGCAAATATTTACTACTCTTTTTGTTTAAGGAACCATAAAACATTGTGGCACGTTATTTTGGAAACAAAAAAGTTTTTATAATAAAATGTTTGGACACAATATAATCTTTATTATGGACTTTTCCTGCTTTGGTCTTGCAAAAAATTTGTGGTAAATGCATTTTCTATTAGATCTTACGCGATGCGAGAATTTTATTTATCCTCTTCTACCATTTTTAATCATAATAATATAAGATAAGAGCTAAAAACATTTTACTCTTGCATAGTGATTTTTTTGAATTATGAACTTTTAATTAATTGACTAAATTAAAAATAAAATCTATTTTTAATTTTTTTAGGTTAACTAAAAATATCTGCAGACGTGTCACTCTGTAAGCCCATAAACATTTTTATATAATTTCTTATTCTTTTTTCATTATTCTCATCTTTTTGCCCACAAGAACTTGCGTTGGAGATGTGCGTTTAATGATTAAAACACATTAAAAATCCAGTAGCTTTTAAAACGATGATCGCACTTGCCATAATATGCTTAAGATTCTACAAAATCGAACGCACAGCAGCAGCAGCAGGCAACAAGTAGTGGCAGCATAAGTAACTGAAAAAATTTAAAACAATTTTGAGGGAAACAGCAGACTTTGTGGATTTTTTTTGTTAACCAACGTGTTGTATAAAAGTAATCGTCACGTAATGGCAAGAACATGAATTTTTGTCATGCTTAAAAAGCTTTTTTGTTGTAAGGATTGTTGTTTTAACGTTGAAGTTTTCACATTTTTGGTCAAAACTTGACAGAAATTATTCATAAAACAAAAATTCTAAGCTAAATGTGCTCAATGAAAATGGTAAGATGACCGAGAGATTTTTAGATCCTGTTTAAAATTAAAATTAAATAAAAATTAAATAAATATATAATAGCAATCATATGTTTGTATATTAAAATACATAGTATATTTGTAGCTTAAGAAATATATTTTTTAAACTTTTATATTAGGTTTTTAGTTCAGAAGTCAAACCTTATTTATTGTCAAGAGAACTACGTATTTGTTCCAGAAGAGGCCATGAGGTTAGAAAATTCAAGAACAATAAAAAATCGGCATAAAAGTAAGGCGCATTATTTATGCTTTTAGAAGAAAAATTCGACACAATATAATTTTAAGCTTGTCATGTCACACTGGCATTTTATGAAGTCTCCATATTTGCTGAAAAAAATTGTTGGACTTCGTGGTCCACAGTGAAGTGACTTAAATTTGATTCTATGTAAAGATTAGAGGACTGTCTGATTTACTAACAACATCTTATTGCTACACGACAATCATTTGTGCTTTAACAATCATAGTCCTTGCGAACAAGTTGCTTGTGGGTGGCGATGTAATGCAAACCTAGACTGTACAATCCAGCCGTGGAGCATCACAATGCTAAATATAACACACTTAAAGCATTCAATTGGACTAGTTCTAGACTTCTCCTGGTCAATATAAAAGTTAAAGTTTCTAACTTGCAGTGCGGAGAGTGAAAATGAAGTCTTGACTGTAAATCGTTAATTCATTAAAGAACTGCTTCAACTAAAAGCAGTTCAGCTATTTATCTTACACGCAGGGTCTAACCAAACATTCTTAAAACCACGATTAAAGCTTCATATTATATTGGTAGCTAAAAGCAAGGCTTTAAGGATTGGTCTTACCATTCTATTTAACAAAGACTCCATTGTTTCAAATTCTCATTATTGAAAGCAGTTACGACTTCGAAGAGGTCTGAAGGAAAAGACCCATGATTTTCAATAGTGGGTCCAACTAGATATCTGTATGACCATAAATGTAGCATCATGAGCACATTTATAACTTTTCAAGGATTAAGCGAGAGTTCATTCAAATTCTTGAATCTTCGAAAATTAAATGCATTCAAACTCACTTGCACGACTTATTAGAAGAACTGAATTACAAACAATACACTGAAGAGTCGATTATGAGTATAAGACCCTGCTTAGCCAACATGACTGTGTCCTTTATATTTCTCGATTTAGAAAAAAATATATTTTTGTTTTTATGCTTCAGACATATATTATGTAGTGTCCATAATTATCAAGATTATAATCTGCCTATGCGGTACACTAAACAAACAGTAGTTAATTTTACACAAAAATATCTATTTGTTAAAAAAGATTAGTGCAATAAATACAGATTCAATATAATAAAATACTCATAAAGAAAAGCTCAGTATTGTGAGTTTTCTTAATGTTTGCGCATGTTATTTCTTTTTGTCCTTTCATACCATATGCCTTCTTTTAATGAAATGCCAAATGTATAATCTATAATAACCATAAAAACTGTTATCTCATGTTTGAGTTTGTTGTCTTTTTTTTCGGTGAAAATAAAAATTATAATAATACCTGCATTACAAAATATCTCTGACAATGTTCATCGTATTCGTTGCATATTAAAAAAAATACCTTATAAATATGCGTATGTCTCTCAAACTATCAATTATTTTTTATACGAACATACAAGTATGTCTGCTAAAATATATTCTTATGAAGATCATGCCCAAAATGATGATCATGGTGATCAGCCAGAAAACACGAAGTAAAAGGATCAAAAATTCATCCAAAAACACAATGTTTAAGAAATATTTTTCATTATACGGCGACATAATATTCCCAATACTCACACATACCGAAACAAAAATTATACAAATACTTGAACAAAAACAGTAGCTGAAAGAAAATTTTCTCATTTAAACGCATAAATAATTAGACATGTTTAAATGTCCCGCAGGCAAAAATTGCATACAAAAAAATAAAAGGAATTATTTCATCAAAAAATCTGATTTTATTAAAAAAAAAAACACACACACACAAAAGTTAATAAGAGAAAAATCAAGGAAGATGGAAAGAACATAAGAACTAAACTGGCAATCAAAGTGATGATCGCTAAAACACGTATACCGAAAATTGAAGACTACAAAACCCAGCCAACATTGATCGCAAACAAAATAATATAACAAACTACTGCAACAACAAATTTAAAAACTCTCTGGTCAATAGCATGACTGGAGGCGTTCCATAGTAGTTCATTTTTATTTAAAAATTAGCTTTTTTGATTTATTCCTGGTGTTGTCTTCCAATATATATTTGTGTATGTAAGTATTTTATGGGCATAAGGAAGGATAGTTGTTGAACAGCTACTGTTTTGTCACACAATCTTTTGGCAGCTTTAGTATTTTGTTTGCCTTAGCAGAAACATCTTATTGAAATGATCATACTTCAACGCAATTCAAACTCATCATCGATCATCTGACATTAAAAGTAGCAGAAATTCCAGTGTTTGGTGCTGTTCGTTTTTTTCTTCTTTAATATAATATAGTTTTTTGAAGTTCAACACTTTTTATTTTGGTGGTTTGTTAATATTTATATTTTGATGAAATTTTTTTTGTCACTTTTCACCCGTTTAAGGTACACAAATATTTTCAGATTTGTTACTTAACATAACTTTCATATGTTCAAATGTCATCTTTTAAATTGTGCTGATCATCAAGTGATTGCTGAGTGCTTTTCTAACTACGTAGCCAGTAACGAGTTAGTTGAGTTCTGCTAAAGTGACAAAACTGATCTTAATCGTAAAATTGTTTTATGTTTTGAAAAATATTTATTGGTATGTTTTGCTCAGAACACCAAAAAAAAAACTATCTCAACTAAGAAAACTTTTAGTTTGCATGAAACGACTTAAAAGATCACTACTCATTCGCCGTGCGGCACCTTACAAAATAATTCATGGCAACAAATTGAAGTCAATTTAATTGTATTATTGTTTTCCTTTTTTTGTTTTTATATTTTTTCCGGTAACACACAGTTGGTGTATTTTCTTGCTTTTATTCTTGCTTCGCAATGGAAGGAAATAACGCACAAAACATTTAAAATACTTATAGCAATGCTCGCAGATGCAGAAATTGTTTTTGCTTTAAATGTAATTTCAAAAAAGAACGATATCGGTCGACGCTAGGACTTTCCGTCCGCCAACTTTGAATACAAGTAATACTCTTAATTTGATCAATTCAGATTGGAAGCACAAGAACTTCTAATAAAGTTCTTAAACACATGCTTTCCGCTACTTCTACTTAATTGGAGGCAACTACTTGTCAAATTGAATGACAAATAAGGACTTTAGAATGTCAATACTTTAAAGTTCTTAAGTACACAAATAACAATAAAAATTATATGTCTGCTCTAAGTGTCGAGCTCGTATTTTTGAAATTATTCAAAAAAGTGCTAACAACTTGTTTTCACAAACACATACACAGCTGAAAAATACTCTTTAAAGATACACTCAGTTCGCCTGCTGATTAGCAGCTGATCCCTCATAATTTGTAGTATTTTATTCAAAATTTAAAGAAAAAGATTATAAGTTTCACGAAAAAGTTATCAATTATTGAAAAATAAAAGATAAGGAGAAAAAAATATTTTAATATTTTTTTTTATTAATGTTCGAATTAACAATTCAGGAAAAATTGCATTACCGAATTTCCTGTTGTTTTTGTTGTTTTATTACTGTCAACAATTTATTTGTTTAGTTACTAGTAAGTAGTTATATAAATACTGTAAAGTTATGTAGACGTTATGCTAAACTCGTTCCCAAGTTTTTACTGGGAAATAATTAATTTAAGCCAACAGCAAATAAAAAACTATGAGTCATACCGATGGTAGTTGAGAGACAAATGAAACTAGTGTAATAATTTTACCAGAAAATAATTATTTAGTCATTTTCCACTAAACAGTCTGTCTAATATCACATTCTATTAAAGTGTAGGTGTCTGCATCAGCCGTTGATGAAAATGATTCTTATGATTTCTTTAAGAATCTTTAGTTTTATTTTTAATACTTTTTTTTGGTTTTGTTTATTTTTTGTTTGCTTTTTAAATTTTTGGCGTTTTAGTAGGAGTTTTTTTCTCCTTCTCTCGCTTTTCTTTCTTTTCTTGTGGCACATTTCAACAATTCGATTCGTTTCGAATTTTTGCGATCTGTCTTAGCTGTTTGTTGTTTGTTCTGCTGCTATTTCCACCTTTTATTGTGTGAGAAGTTTTGTGATCACTGGCATTTTTGAATGTCTGAGATTATGTCTGGTTTGTGTTTTTCTGTTCATTTTTATTTAAAAACTGTAAAATATTCGTGTTTATCATTGGCTGGCTTAAATGTTGAAAAAATTTCATTTAGTTTTTTGTGATTGGATAATCAAATAGTTTTTCTGTTTCGTTTTTTGGTTTTTTATTTCATCGGGTTGAGATTTTTTTTCGCAATATTTTTGTACAGACTTTTTGCAACTAATGAATCATGCCAAAATATGTTTGAGCATGAAAACGCATTTGTTATCTGTTTTTTTTTCTTCAGTATTTAGCAAAAAATTATCAATTCTTGAAGCGCTAGAAAAAAGTGTATAAAAACCATTCAAATATAATTTTATGAAATTATGAGCAAAAGTATTAGTTGCTTTTTTATAATGAATTTTTAATAAGTATTTGATTTTTGCTTAAATTGCTTTAATATCAATAGAAAAAAGTTTTTTTTAAGGATTTCAAATGTTTTTTAGGGTGATATGCTGCATAATTTTGATTTTGTTGCTTTCACAAAGTATTCAGATTCTAATTTGTTAGCTTTTTTACTAATATTTATTTTTTATATTGTACAATTAGAACCTTTTTTATATATATTTAATGGTGGGAAAATTTTTATATTATTAATTCGATATAAAATTTCAAAGGACTAATTTAATACAACACCATGCTTATTCCCAGTGGTATATGTTCAACAATAATAGCGTCATTAGAAGCACAATTTGAAAACACAAAATCATTGAAAACTATTAATTTGCAAGTATAATAAGTTTATACACTGTAGAATCCAAGATATAAATCCTTGTAGTCAATGGATTTGATATAAAGATATCTGTGTGCTTGCAGTTGTTTTGGAGGTATCAGATATCCCGCGGAGTAATAAATTGTACTTAGCAGATAATATATTTATGTATGTTACCATCTGGCTGTCTATCCACAGTTGCAAAATGGAAATTATTTTAAAAATCGTTACAATATATACAATTTTAAAAAATATTTAGAAAGCTTCATTTAGTTTTAAACATATTCTTCAAATTGACATCTGAATTTAAAAATCTAGGAAAGCGATAGCAAATTATTCAATCACTCATGTAAAAATAATTAAAACATTATTTTTAAATATTAAAAGCTTTTATGCAATGTAATTCTTACTTCACATTGAAGTGAAGGGTGTACAAGCTTCGGCACGGCCGTATGTAGGGTACTCATTAATTTATTTTATCAAATATAATGGCTGGTTTATAACTCAAGCTACAAAGAAACTGGCGTATGTCCTTTTTGGCATTTTTACATTATATTATTCGTTGATAACTCCGGATAGTTTCTTGTATTTTTTTACAGTCTTAGAAATGGTCTTCCAATAGCGGGTCTCATTTTGATACGAGAAAAAAACGAGTACTTTTAAGTGATATAATCAGATGGTTATTTAATTGTAAGGAAGGGGTATGTCATTTATAATGGAAAGCAATGTCAGCCAACGGCTGTGCTTGCGGGAACATATTATTTTCATTAAATTTTCTATTACCAAATAAAGAATTCCACTTTTAAGTCTTGGATCGTTTGTGGGTCATTGGCATAGACTTCATATCTCACGTAGGCCGAAAGCAAATTAAAGGTGCCAGATCACAGGATCTCGGTGGTTAATTATGATTGTCTATGCGAGAAATCAAACAAAAGAGAAGTGAAAAAAATTGGAGTCAACTTTTGGAACTGAGAGTGAAAAATGTATACATTTTTATAAAAATGTTGCTTAATTTTTTAGAATTTTTAAAAATTTAATTACAAATATTATAAAATTTTTTTTAATCCCATTAATCTGTCTTTTACTTGATACTCCGTATTCTCCAAAAGCCGGCCAGAAGAGCAGATTTGCTAAATATAGTCAAATTTTCAGAAACATTTTATTTACCCGCATGAAAATTTAAATATTTATAATTTTTTATTATTTATTTCTTCACTATTTATTGAAAAACATCGCAATATTTTTTTGATGTTTAAAAAATTCCATCGATATACGAAGGGGAAATTTGTTTATTAATTTTCAACTCTAAAAAATATGTGTAAATAATACAAATAGTTATTTTTTAGGTTTCGCAATAAAATCTCTTTTTTTCATACAAAATATTAAAACTAACTTATCTGCCTATCCATTGGTATATAAATTTATTATTGATTTAAAATAATAATAAAACGGCCACAAAACATCTGGGGCAGATCTCTTTAATCATTTAAACGGGTCGGTAAAACGTATATCGTTCTATTTTTATTATTGGTGTAGTTTTTACTTGCTATCTGCCATGTATTGGAACACCCTGTATTCACTTTTTTGGCTTAACTAATCCTTTTATCTGCTTTTGTAGCCTGAGGTTAAATTATAAATAAAGTTTTCAATATTTCATAAAACAGACTTAAGAAGCAACCAAAAGTATTTTAGAAATTTGAATAAAATTTCATGGCAAAATCTTATTCAGGAAAAAAAGAAAGGAAACCGGTAGTTTTAATACATACTGTAACAGATCATAAGGATAAACTATAATAATTATGTTTAGAGTTCCACATAAATAGCCTTAAGATAATTTTTGTTCCTTTTTTCTTTTAATAACACAATAAAATATTTTAAGTTAAAACCTCGAAAAAAGTCTGGCTAAAATTATGACAAAATTTGTTTTGACTGCTCTTAATAATGTTCCACAGTAGCCTCAACAAGTTAGCGATCAACTACAAAAGTAATCGATCTTTAAGAATATAATTTTAATCATATTCTGCTGCATGTTATAATCAAGGAGAAAAAAGTTAAAAACTTCTGGACATGTCTTAAGAACTGAAAGGTTTAAACTTAAATTAAGAAAAGCTTAAAAAAAGTAAAATTTATATAAAAAATATTTACGCTTTAATCAATTTTTCTTTCTTGCAAGATGAGTTTTTGTATTATTACTTATTAAGTTTTAGTTTAGCCGTAAGGTTTTGAAAATATCATGTATTTGTACCACCATCATCCAGCCATCTCTCCGGCCATGAATGAATCTGACTTTTACTTAACTGTTTAGCATTAATAATGGCTCATATATATTGTTACCATGGTAGACAATTTTGCTTTATGTGTGTTTATTATAGTTGTTGTTGTTTTTGTTGATACGCACATGTCAAAAGATTGACGAAAATTCGATCAACAAAAATTTTAATTGATCACCCTGCAGTTATGACGAAATTGATCTTTAGCATATTTGTTGATGCAAAATGCAACACAGCAGCAAGGCTCGTATAAATTTATGCACACTTAAAATAAGTATAAAATGTTATGGTATTAGTGTGAAGATTGAGTCAGTGTTAGTGCAAGTATGTTGAGTGATTGTGATTATGATAATAAGAGCTACTGCATGCCGCTGATGCAGCAGAGTGTAGCAACCTTCCGCTCACCAACGAAAGCCTTAACTAAGATTCGGTGTCTGCTTAAGTTTGAACGAGAAGTAACCTGTAAAGAAAAATTATTGAAACCTCAGTTGTACATAAAATCTACTTTAATGATTTGATATTGATTTACAGAGCTTCTGACAATACAAAATACATTGGCATGCTAGAATGGCCCTCTTAAAGAAAAATATTGGCATGTACCGAAAGTTTTTTCATATACTAAGTTTTAAAATGTTTTTAATATGGCATCTTCACTTTAGTTTTTTTATTGAACTATTGATGCAGTATTATGCATCATATATTTCGCTAGTGGATGACAGACTTACTAGTGTGTGTAATACGTCCGTTCTTTTAGCAGCCGGGTGTAAAAAGGTACAAAAAACTATGAGTAGAATGTGCACAGTTTGTCAGTTAAATATTTGCAGAGTGCTCATTATCTAAAAATTAATTATTAATTATTATTATAAAAATTATCATTAATAAAGAAACAAATTTTTGGAAAAATAGTTTCAAATGTTTAAAATTCAACCGATTGTTTTGTTTGGTTTTTTCATTTACAAAAAACCTTTTTTCACCATGATTTTTTTTCGCTTTCTCTAAACAAATGAATTTTTTCATTTTGCCCTTTGTGTCCTGTTTTTGTTTGTTTAAGTTCTAAGCCCTTTTGATAGTTTCGTTTAATTTTGTTTGATTAAAAACACAAGCCAATATGTTCAAATACTATATAAAATTTATTTAATGAGTTAATCGGTTAATGAAAATGCCAACTTCATGCAAAGTAAATCAAAAATTTAGCTTTCACAACAGACTTTACCACTAGAAAAAAATTCTTAAAAAAACTGAATGATTTAATTGACAGACTGTATGTCCATTGTTCAGGATTACGCCTAAAAGTAAACAAATTTTTACGTTTAAAAATTCGGCACTAATGCATTAAAATCTACCGGATATTTAAATGCCTTAAAGCTGCATCACAACTAAAAACCAGACAACAACAATTAGCTTTGAAAACGTTCGAGTGAGCTGATACTCGTAGTACTGGCTACTAAATATTAGTGTTATTTGATTGTTATCATATTTAAATACAAACGCTAACTCTTTGCTTTCTTCAAACTTTACAAGACAGCCAAAAATATGTAGTTTTTGGAAAACAAAATCGTACCACATCATACTCATACATATTTAATTTTTATAATCCTCATTAGTTTGAAAATCACGTCCTTTTTTGTGGCCAAAAACAGAGTTAATTTTTTTCTTTTGCTAGTGAGTCAGTGTGTCCAAGGGTATGTTAGCTGGATGCTGCGCCTTTAGTAAAACTAAAACTTGACAAATAACTTATGGAAGAAGCACAGTTTTTTTTTTCTTATTGCCCTCGTGATATAAGCTGCCAATCATTTTGGGGAACTGCTGCTGCGTACGTTTTTTTTTTCTTTTAGTTAGATTTTGATCTTAACTAAGGCCTTCTTGATTTTTGGTTCAATTTTAAGTAAAAAAAAAAAGAAAAATAAATGTAT
Organism: Gymnocheta viridis; assembly: GCA_956483585.1. Taxonomy (NCBI): domain Eukaryota; kingdom Metazoa; phylum Arthropoda; class Insecta; order Diptera; family Tachinidae; genus Gymnocheta; species Gymnocheta viridis. Next base: position 64,688,257 of record OY101443.1, on the reverse strand, counting down.
GTTTATCTTTAAGAATTTTGTATCACTTGTAGGAACAACGTCTGGTTTAAATATCTTTTTAGAGCTGTAGAATTTAAAATTTTTTTATTGTTTTTGTTAAAAAAGCAAAAACTGCCAAAAATTGTCTTCATACTTTAGCTTCTGTTTTGCGCCACCAAAAATATTCATTTATTTAAACATTTCTTGTTGCTGCAGTGGTCAGTTTTTTTTCGGGTGATTTTCCATCATCTTCAAAATTTTGTAATTTCTCTGATTGGAATGTTTGGCTGATTTTTTTCGGTTTTATGTTATTGCTGCTGCTGTTGCTTGTTTTGTTATTAGGTTTAAATTCATCAATTGTTACCTTCCAATGTTGACGTTTACTTGTCTCATAATAATACAACGCAACAGGTAGTCTTCAGTTTTAAAATAAATTATTATATTGAAACTTGATTTGTTATCATGATGCTTTTTTTTATTTTTTCTTAAAAATTTTATTCTGGCCTTATTTTAGTTTGAAAATTCATGTTTATTAGATTGCTTTTCAAGCCAATAAGAAAATATCATCTTGTCAATGAAAATTGTATGGCGGATTAAGATTTTTCCAAAAAAAAATTAATGAAGCTGTTTTAAACATTTAAAAATCTTCCATTGACCAAAGTGGTTTGAAATGTATTAATTTTGGAAATAGTTTAATAGTTTGTGTACAAGATAATAAAACTACCAGCTAGAAAGTGTCCTACTGCTACGTCTAATAATGCTAACGAAAAACTCGTCGCAATATATAGTAACACCTCTGCTTTCAATCAACCAGGGTTTTGAACAAACAATTAGTAAAAGTTGGCCCCCTACTACGTTATTATTTTTGGAACTGATCTTTAATTACCCATCAATTAGTTTGGCTAAAAAGAAACTTGCTTATTTTATTCAACGCATTTTTGTCTGCTTTAGTCTTTATTCACATATAATAAATACCTTTGGCTTACAAAGCTGTTTTTGCGTGGAAAGTTTTCTTATTGACTTCTTTAAAAAATCTGATAATTAAGGATATTAGGAAGCTTGTATGGAGTAAGTGCTGCAAATTTAAAAATATTACTTCTCACGATTTTTGACACCCCTACAGGATACAAAGTATGTCACAAAATTAGATACGTGACCCCAGTGGTAGCAACATATTTAGAAGGTTTTATTATAGAGGTATATTGCCATAACTCAGAAACTCTTTTATAAATCCTAGATCTAAAACCAATGTTCTTGCTTAGTGGCATTTATTATAATTTATGTGTGTTGATATTATTTCTGCATTATTCCTGAAAATAAAAAAATATATAATTTTCTCCCTTGCCGTGTTTGGGAAAACCGTTGTGTAATAAAAACTTAAAATACTTGGGGAACAAGCATACTAATTTTCATTAAAATCGCAATTTGAATATATTGTCAATTTTCTGTGCGATTGCTCATATCACAAATGTTTGTCCTTGTGCATATAAAGTGTTGCTGAAGCTTAACTTATGTTTTCTAATTACACATTTAATTCAATATTCTTTCAAAGAAATCACCATTCATTTTCTAAAGCTACAAATTCTTGTTTATTTTTCACTTGCATTGTCAATTTGTCTTAATCAATAAATCTTTTCAATTTGATTTGTCACATTAATTTTTATAACAAACTGAACATTGATCGCAAGAATGATCACATGTATTGATAAATTAAAAACTTAAACCACAAAGGAGAAGAAACAACACTAACAAAAAAGTTTTATTAGTTTCTAAATTGAACGAATAAAAATAATAATTTCAAAAATCAGCACCGTTTATTCGAATAATAAAAATAAACAAAATTAATTGAAAATTTGGGTTGTATTTCTCTACCGATTGATGGACAAAAGCAAAGAATAAACACAATTGCTTTGAACCCATATAAAAAACAGATTTACATTTTAAATGCAATTTACTTTAATAAAACACCCAACATAATAAATTTATTAATGGAAAAAAATCCTAAGCATTTGCTTAACAACAATTATAATAAAACAAAAATCATTTTATTAAATCATGTCAGTGATGTTTTATTTATTTTTCATTTATTGCAGAGCCAAGCTTTAGCTTTGACACGTGTAGCCAATGCAGCGGCCGCAGCTGCGGCAGCGAATGCAAAATCCCCGACAGGGGATAATATACATCCAGATGTAGTAGTTAAAAGAGAACATTCCTTAACACCTCCAGCACCGCCACCATCATTACCACCGCCTTCAACTCCGAACACACATGCCACTTCATCATCGTGTCCGCAAATCTCAACACATCATTCACCCACCAGCAATAGTAATGTAAATGCACAAAACCCTACAACCACAAATGCGGATGAATGCCAAAATAACACTTCGTTGCAGCACAGCCGAAGACCTTCATTACAGGGTGTACAAGATAAATTGGCACAATTGCAACAATTACAGCAACAACATCAGCACCATCATCAGCAACAATCAACTGAGGAACAACTACAACGTAGTCCTAGATTTTCATCGAGTAATTTATCAGCAGCTCCTCAGAATGCCACACCATCGCCCAGGCATGAATTGGTACATACACCTACCCATAACTTAGCAGCCAATGCCAATCCAACAACGTCTAGTCAAAATAGCTCAACACCAAAGTTAACAACAGATAGAGATGACCACCATCATTCACTTCCTCATCAGTTGCAACAACAGCAACAACGCTCTACAGACACACATACGCCCCGAGTTATGGGTAGTATAACTTGTTTACCTCCATCAGCTTTAAATGCAGTTGCGGCTGCTGCTGCGGCTCAACATCAGCAACAACAGCATCAGCATCATCAGCATCATCAGCACCAGCAGCATCAATCCACAGATAAACTGCTTGCCTCACCAGCTACCTCGACAATGGAGCAACGTAAAGATTTTGATGTTACAAAAGTTAATTGTAAGTACAAATTGATTTTTTTCCTTAAGCACTGAACCCAATAGAAAAATTTAAAAGTGAAGGATATCATGAATGAATGGAAAACAATGAAGAAGAGACATACTGTATTATTAAATTTTGAATCTTGTGAGATTTAATTCTTACAAAACTTCTACGAAGACACTTAACCAACTAATTATTTAAAAAAAAACAAATAATATCAATTAACTACCGAATCTTATTAAACAAGTTATTTCTGAAAAAATACTTTCGATACATGTTAATTTTGAACAGGTATTTGAACTTGGTTAATAATTTTTTTTATTAAGGTTCAAGAAACTACTCTAACTTTTTTAATAGTTAAATATATATATATTTTTTAGTTTTTATCGTATGCAAACTTTTAATATAAGGGTTTCTATAAAAATTTCACACAAAGAGTTTTATCGTAAAAGGCTTAAGTACATAATTAGGAAAAATTTAATTTTAAATGTTTTCGAATTGGTGCTTTCGTCTAAGAAGAGTTTTTTCTGTCAAAATATATATTTTTAAAAAGCTTTCAAGAATTTTTCAAAAGGGTTTCTTAATGTTTTCTTTTTTTAAATTAAAAACATATTTCACACACAATTTTTTTTAATATATATATAAATAAATACAGTATTTTATAAGAAAACTGTTTGTGAAAAAAGGTATTTCCTTATTCATTCCTTTCTTTTAAAGCCTTCTTCGAAGCAATTTTGAAAGCTTGTAGATAACTTTGTTGTAATAGCCTTTCTTCAACAATCTTTTCATGCAACAATTTCTAATGTTCTGTTAAAGTTTTTTTATATTTTTAAAATATCTCTAAGAAAGGTTTTTTTTAAATGCTTTCCCCAGTTGTGTTAAAGCTCTCTTTTATCATACCATTCATAACTAAGTCTTTTGAGAGACTTTTTTTTATTTTTTAATACTATAAAGCTATTTTTCTCGATTGTTTTTTTGAAGACAAATTCTCTAAAACAAAAGCTTAAGTTTCTTTATTTGTATTACAAAATCTTAATTACGGTTGTGCTTTGAATAAACCAAATTGCTATTATCGAAGATCATTTATGCAAGTATGTTCTACCAATATATTGTAAAAACATTGAAAATTTTTATTTATTTTAGGGAAAAATTTCACATCAAAAACTGCTTATTCATGTGAGGAATCTTTAAAAACATCTTTCAGCATTTGCTAAAGAAAGACTTTTGTAAAAGATTTACAATTTGAAAGTAATTTCCTAAAATCAGATCTTTATTTTCTTTCTAGCTTTTATCATAAAAAATAATTTTTTTTATGAAAAACCCCTACTCTGCAGACATCTGTAAATAAACTTTTTTGATTAGAGCCGAAAGTAAAGGTTTTTTTCAATAATCTTTTTTTCAGGATTTTCTATCCATTAACTCTCATTTGTTTTCTTTTAAAGTCTGAGCATTTAAGTTTTATTCCACTAAAAAATTCACGAACTAGTTGATAGCGTGTTAGACCCTTGATTACCCAGGTTCTATTCCTTCCTAAATTCTGGGTGTTTCTGCACACAAACCAAAAGGGGTTTATAGTTTGTGTTTCTTTTTCTTAATTTATTTTTAGTAAAGAAATTTTTGCGACTTATTTTGAAAAGTGTAAAATGCCTTCAGTATTTTAAAAAAAAAAATCTTTTTTAGATTGGGTCTTTGAAACTTAAGGATGGCATGTGTTAACATATCAAGCCACAGATTCTGGTCTTATACTTTTCCGTGCATAAAACCAAACAGATCAACATATCAGATCATTTTCTTTACTTTCAACTGCTGCTAGTTTCTTATAGGTGATGTCACCTAAACCGCTAAACAATTATTGGCGAAGCCGGCCAAGTCAATCGCTTTACTGCATCTTTTGCTAAGGACCGCTATTGATGGATGCCTTGCCAGATATCCAGAAGCGTGATTGGATTTTAGTATTCCCATTATCTAAATTACAGCAAAATAATGGGCAATTGCTTTGGCAGAATTATTTGCAGTTGACATTACTATAATTGTTTTCCATGAAGGTTGTGACAAACAGCTGGTCCTGTTACAAAAATTCTTTGTCTACAAATCCGATTTCTTCTTTTGCTTTTCGAAAGCATTTTATACACATACATGCATATTTGTGCACAAATGCACGCAACAATTTCTTGTTATTTTAATTAAGCAATATCTACCTATAAAATAATTTCTTATTCAACTACAATGATTATCCAGACAATTGTATTTATTCAACCCCTAAAATCCTAAAGCACACACATTAACATATTTGCGCAATCCTAAAATTCTACAAATCTGTGTTGTTATTTTTCTATAAGCATAACATTTCTTTTCTTTACGGTTTATATCTGATACTTAACTCAAACGAGGGTTAAAATCGTTTAATCCTTTAGTGCGGGCAAATAATTTTATATGCTTTAATATATATACAGACAATTTTGCGTCCTTTATTTTATTATACATTTATTTCATGTCCAATTATATTTCCCTTTTTCGTAAATACAACATGATTTTATAGTTAAAGCTTAAAGTATTAAGAAGAGGATTAATCCTTGCCATGAATACGCAATACGATATAAAACAGGCAAATGCGTTTCACTTTATTATGTTCGTGTACATTAAAAACAGATTCATTGAATTGTTAAAATGAGATAAATATCAGTTTGATAGTTGCTAGGATTTCTTTGGCAGCTTCTTTATTTTGCAGTTGTCAAACAAAATTGAAAAGGATGGTTGATAAATGTACATACATACATACAATATTTCCATTATCAACCTTTAAATGTAGACATGTTTGATGGCTGATAATAGAAATTTTGTAGAATTTACTTAAACAAATTACAAACATTTCGTTTTCATATACTTTTGGTTTTTAACAATATAGTTATTTAATCTAGATTTCAAAAGTAGTGTCAGAAGATAATAGAATAAAACTAAATGCTCTAGTTACCTGTGGAATGGTTTTTTTTTAATGTTAATGTTGGCTGAACTTTGAACTGAATATGTAGAAAAAATTTTAATATATTTGTGTAATTTTGTACATATTTACTGCAATATTTGTAAAAAATATTTTGAACTTATTAAAATCTATGTTATTAATAGTCCACCACGTTTTTGTAGAACTCTTTTACGGCCATAATGCAGAACCGATTTGGAAAGATTTATATGTTTCTAGACGGATTTTTACATAGAAAAGCATAATCTTAATTCTGTTTAAATCGTTTCGATATTTAGCGTTTATAAGCATTTAAAGTTGTTACTGATACATGCACACTTATTACACATGCATGTATCAGCTTCAACTTGAAAAATAAACAAAGTGTGCATGTCTGTTTGTCCAATTTGCTTTTGTATAGAAATGAGACAGACAGATTTTTAAGTTGTTGATTTATATTGTTTTTTGTTTTTGTATTTTATCGTAAGTTTTTATGAATGTACATGTTTAATATTAATTTCTAGAATGCAGTTGTTTAAGTCAACCCCTGGATACACTAGTAAAAAGTTAATCCAACAAAATCTATTGTATTTTTATAAATTAAAAATAGTTTTTTTATATGTGTTAGATTTGTGTATATGGGAGAAACCGAATTGGGTTGAAGAATTCGTTTCTCAGCGTGTAGAAAGAAAGTACTTGATTTACCAACTCCTCTTACAAACTTGTCTTCAAAAATGATAATGTTCATATAAATTTATTTGTTGTTTACTGCTTGACTTTGTTATTCTTTCAACTCGAATTAGACTGCTTGCTTATGTCTGCTTGTTAAGAAACCTTAAGGGAAAGCTAGATCCACATTGCCAGGAATATTTATTTTTATTTTACAAAAAGTTAGTTTGACTTTGAGACTTTGAGATTTTTTGAGCACAATACATTAAAACTTTGTTTTCTTTTTAATGGCACAAAAAATCCCCAGCTCTGTTTTAGTTCTCTAAATTGTACTATTAAAAAATTTTTAGCCAAGTAAAAAAAAGCTTCCTTTAATTTAAGTTTTCTGTTTTTTTTATTGCAAAATAAAATAATTTGTAGCAGTTTATAATCTTACTATCTATAACTCACTTAACACGAATTGAATCCACAATATTCAACTAATACAAATAAACACATGATAACTAACTAACACAAATGCACACCTACAAATACACATACACATGCAAACTAGTGCAGGTGTAATCTGAAAAATGTTTCCTACACATAAAGTTCAAAAAGTATAGCATTAAGCAAATGTTTTGTATTGCAAAAAACATATAGAGAAGCTTAACTCCTAAGCGTTATATGTTTGTAACAACTACAACTGCTATCTATTAGTCTATCACACAGTACTATTCCTACAAACAATCCAAAAAGCTGCACAAGTTTGTGTAAAAAACAACTTAGATACTGGGAAAAAATTCAAACAAAATACACATATGCAACGAGATTGGCACACAAAACTATTTAAGTCGTATACTCTCAAAAGGATTTACAACTACAAACACACAATCCTACTCTCACAGAGAGAATGGTTTTTTGTTTGTTTTTTCCTACACTTAGAATTTTACTTGATACTACTAGAGAGACACATTAACACATTCGTTTAGTTGTAAATAAATGTAATTTTTAGCAAAATAAATACCAGTTGGGGGAAGGGGGAACACAAACTGTTTTACAGTTCTTCCAATGAAGCAACAGGATTGAATATTTACAAATTATTAGTATTGAAAGGCAGAAGCAAAAGAAAATCTGGTTAAAGGATTCACTTGACAAAATAACAACACTCATAGATACGGGCACAGCACACAGTGGGACGGAATGAAATAAATAAATAAATTCGTTTGTTTGTTTTGTTTCAAAATTAAAACAATTTAGCATCCACAACTGAACAGGGAAAAATGTACTTATGTGGAGTTAAAAAGCATGCAAGTTATATATTAATATACTGCATAGTACACACAAAGAAAAAAGGCCGTTCTAAATACAAGTATTTTCCATTTACTTTGAGTGTGATTCGTCCTCAAAATTTTGAGTACAAATAACAATAAAATGTACTTTAATCAAATCGAAAACGAGATTACTTTAGATAACCAATCCTGGAGTTTCTTAAAACGAGTACAAAATTCTTTAATCACGAGAATAATCTTGAATCAACTAAAAAAATTCTTAAATTAAATTGAGAGGTTACTTGAGTCTGTATTTAAATCATGCCGGTTTTTTTTTTTGTAAAATAATGTAACATATCTTTAACATTTTATCAAAAATATTGCAATTCAAAGTTTTCTTAAGTCAAAAATTTAGCCTCTTAAGTGATGATACAATAAGTTCTAATAAACTCGCTACTTCAAAAAAATCATTATGTTGCAAGTTTTCAATAAAAGGGGCAAAAAATTTTGTACTCTTTTCTAGAAATGAAAACGCCATCGATCTTTCTGTAATTGATTTAAATAATTCTGGGATTACCGTACTTTTAACACCGCTTGGGATTTATTAAAGTACGGATGGCTTGATTTTTCTTTTGAGTGTATGTATTGGAGGGGCACTGCTACAGGCAACCACTGTTAAAAACTCCACCGCATTGGTTGCAGCTGGAGTGTTATACAGCACCTCTTTTAAAGTCACTCCATCGATGATCACTCGATTTGAGCTGCTTTGCCAGATTCTCGATTGGCTTACAATATCTACACGGGTTCCGATTTAGGCCAAACTTCGCACACTTTTCCATGTAGTACATCGTCTCTCTCACCGATATCTAAATCACACTATTGAACGTCGCGTTAACAGCAGGGTGAGAATTTACAGTACATTTGGGCACAGCTTTTTTTTAAGATGCATTGAGGATACTCTCCCTGAGCTGACGCGACTGTCACCCCTTTGATTTAAATATAGCTGTTAGTTCTCGTTTCAAGATTCATTTTCATGCAAAGATAACTAAAAGCATTAAACTATTTGCAGGTACCACTCTTTATCACATTTTGTTTAATTCTAAAGAATATGAAGTAGATTTTCATGAGCAGCAGTCACGAAACTTCAAGCAAAGCATTCATATGTCTCTGTATCTTGACATAACTTTCGCACCTTTGCCATAGTGCAATATATTAATACTCTGAACACACACGTTTCATACAAAGAAGCACAAAGAGTTTGTTTGAAAATTTGCAAATAGATTTAAATGTATGGATTTGTATTTAAATGTATAATAAATATGTGCGTGCAGCTTGTGTTTGTTCCTAACAAAACTTATCTATAAGTTTGTATGAAAATTCTAAAGCAATCACCTGGCATAAATGTTTAGTGACAATGTTAGTTGTTGCTCCTCAATATAACTACCATATATTTCGTAATAGTTTTCTATTGAAAATATGTTTCTCTCATTCTTGAACACAGACGCTTATGCATACATACACATATACACTTTAGAAAATCCTTAATCCATATTCAAACCAAAAGATCTGTTACCTAAACTTAACAACATAAACATTGCAATATAATACTTGTGCTAAAAACTTTGAACATTATTAATACCAAACGTGCCTCCGACAACTGTATACCAGGGATGGGATTGTAGCATTGCTTGTAATAATGGCGGAACAAATTAATGGAAGGTCCGATTTGTTTCTATAACCACAAGAAAAGGATAAATTACACGGAAAAAATTAGATAAAGAAAAATGGGCATGTTTACATAAAGTTCTAGTTTTCTGATTACTTTAGATTCCGAGAGTTATAAGTTGGCAATATTGCTTTATATGCGCGATATTTTGGCAGAAGTTTCCTGTTTTATGTTGAGTTTGGTTTGCCATTACATAATGAATAGAATGGCATCTGAAGAACGCCTTCTAATCATGCTTATTTTTTTCGATTTCCAAGTTTCTACTCGATAAACTAATCGTACATATTGTCCATTATACGGTCTGCATAATCCTCCATTAGAGTATTATGGTTCGTTTTTGCACCCTTTTTACTCTACAGAGCACAAAGCGTCCTCAGATGTGCGGTGCAATCAATGCTTGCTGTATTTCATAGCATCAAGAAAGACCCAAATGAGTCTATTCGGCAACGCGCTCAACAATTGGAGGTGTGTCTATCCTCTTTATGGAAGGCTTTTGGGAAAGAGTTGGAGTTGTAGGTTTACAAAATTTAAAATACGAAGAATTTAAACCGCACAGTGATTGGACATGTCGTACATTTGGTCAATAGGCTCAAAACTGCATTGTTGTTGATCCCAAAATTTCACAAAGAATCTTCAGCGATGAAGCTCACTAATATCATATCGATGGACTAATTTTGGTGGGACTGTGCGATGTTTCTGGTCTATGGCCATAAGCCACTGGAGATTGACGCATTCGAAGATTACAGTCGCTACGGTATTACGGGCATTTAGCCTCTTTTGCTTCCTCCGCGATTGCTATTCCTCCAAGCCAGCCGCGACGTTGTCATATGTCGCAAATCATATTCAAGTTAAAATTTTACATAATTATCATTCTTAAAAAGCCAATTTCATGGCAATTATCTGTGTTCCTATTGCATTAAAAGTTCCATATCTCAAAAAACAAAGCCTTGCATTTATTTATTAAATCTTATTTTTTATCCTTCTTTCATTGAAATTTATAATTTATGTGGCGGCTTAAAAGACCAACGCACAGCCTCAAGGATAACTAGAGAAACAGGCTGCCTCTCACCCTAGCCGGTAGGCATTGGGTGCTGTTTGCCGTTATCATAGGTTACCACGTGGAGGCCACCATTATTTTAGTGGCGGTGTCATCACAATTGATGACAAGGTGAGCAGACTTGAACTGACATCAACAGGGCTAGTGAAATGCTTCACAAATTTAAAGCAATCGACACTTCACCTTATGACAATCAGCCCCTAAACCCTACAAATACAATTTAAAATTATATTGATCGAACATAGTAAGAACAGCAATGGTAGAAGTGAGACAAAAAAAATCTTAGGTAGAAATAAAACCCACAGAAGCCAGAAATTATTATTTGTAGCTCAATTCCTCAAAAATTATTGAAATTTTATGTGTTTTTCTTGAGTAAAAATATTATGTGATGCAAATTTGTAAGCCCATTTTTAATATTATTTTTCTACTCGCAAAAAATACAAGTGCATTGCATGTTCCATCCCTGGTGTACATGACTACAAGAACCAATTCAACTATAGGAGACAAACTAAAACATTTGTTAGTTATTATTCTTGTAGTTAAGTAGTTGTTTGGGTTTTTGTCTTCCCATTTGCCTCACAAAAAGCTTAAACTTGAGTTTAAAACAAATTTAGACTTAAAATATGTTGAGGTAAAACTGAGAAGGCACAAGTAAAATGCAGATATTTATTATAGGCGTCTGGGAACGAACAAACTATTTCCTTGCATTATTTGGAACAGATTTAACTTATTATATATCGAGTTCTAAAGTGAAGCTACACTAAAGATGTTATCCAAAAGGGTTAATTTTACATATGAGCTATTATATTAAAATTAACACTACAAGTCTCAATTTAATATGTGTCCTTGAGAAGACGAATATTTTAGAATACATCCTCTCAATAATTTTCTAAAAACCTTGTCTATGGTTTGTCTACAGACATGATATCATAAAAATTTAAATTTCATTCCACAGCTCCCTGGGTTGGCCATTTCATAGGGAATAGGTATTTTTACGTTTCATATATGCATGTCATACTTAAGAATTGGGAATACAATATGAGAAAACTTAGTTATAATTTTAACAAAATTTGTCTTGCCGTTTAAATGGATAAGCATACTTTCACAGATGCACATAGACGCACACATAGATACGCAAACAACTTCACATGCAGATTCATGCAAACAAATGCTTGATATACAATGTTGCTTATTGAAGAATTTTCATGCATTTTGCAATGCACACAGTCGTTGCCAAACCTATACATCGCAGTTTACGCATCTGTATTGTATTCATTTTTATTTTATACTGGTATTTGTAATGTAAGTACGTATGTATGTGGACTTGTTTAGTGCGTATTATAAACGGATTAAAATTTCTAATACTATTTGAAGTTATTTGTATCAAAACATACAGATATTTTCTAAAACCTTACTAGCAACTACTACATAAATACTTGTAGCAAAACACTGGTGTTAGTGTTTCTATCTGATATTGTTGTCTCATTTTAATTTTTTTCTATAAGCACACGTTCGTAAATTGTGTTAAATATGATTGGAGTTGTATGTATGTGTACAACTGGGTAAATTTTCAAAAAAATCTAAGTCATCATACTCCAATAGTTATTTATTGCTTAAGAGATGAGCAAACAATTGGAAGATGTCGCCTAAAACAATAGTCAAGCAAATTCCCTAAATTATCTCGGTGAAATTATCAAAACATTTTAGTTTTCGGCCTTTAAAATGTTTGAGAAATTTTAACCCTAAAAAGAAAATAATCAATAATATGTTATTTAAATAAAATAAATTACAAAGCTCTTGATTGCTGAATTTAATTTAAAATTTTTTTATTTAATTCAAGATTTTGTACATGATTAAACAACTTTGTACTCCAGTATAGTTTATCTAAAGAAGTCTCGGTTACGACTTGGTTAAAGTACATTTTATTTTAATTTGTACTAAAAATTTTGAGTACGATTCGTACTCAAAGTAAGTAGAAAATACTTGAATTTAGTACGGCGTTTTTCTATTTTACCATTTACGTATTTTTCCTTTAGCTTTAGAGATATAATGCGTTACTTAAACATACACTTTAAATTTTTCTTTTCTTACGTCATGCAAAAAAAATTGGGTGTTAAATTCACATCTGTAAATCTTACATTTATTAATATAGTGGCATCTTTTTCGGGTTCTTATACAGGCTCCTCTTTTTAGAAAGCACAACAGGAGAACGTTTTGAACATTATAAAACTAACTATATACAAAAAAACTGGGAATATTTAAAAATATGGTATTTTTAAGCGAACAGAAAAATGTTTTGTGCTATTTTAAACATCAAAGAAATTAAATAAAATGAGAAAATATTTTCTTAATATTTCATGACCCTTTTATTGAATTAAACTTTTTTAAAAAATAGTATAGACACGTAAACGTCTACTTTATAAATACCTTAAAGAGGCTATAAAAATTTTGTTGGCTGCAAAGACTAAGTACTTAACGAAAACAAAGTACAATATGAACATCCTTGGAAGTCGATTATGATATCTTGAAACACATACCGGAATGACTGCACTCATATAAGAAAGATGCTTTTGAAGCTTAGCAATTCATAAACTGATTTTAGATTTGGAAAACCATTCGTGAAATATAATCCGAGTAATACAAGATATAAATTATTCAAATATTAATCGTCAATATATCTTCAAAACTAGAGATGCTAGAAAAAAAACATATGTGCCATCGTAATTATCAAACTTTAACTAAAAACTATATGCAAAAGCTTGGAAATTTTTTTAAACTTTATCTGTATTGCTAACAATTTTTGTTTTCAATATGTATGTGTTTGTATACATGTACATACATGACTGTATCAACACAAATATTTAATGTTAAAAAGTAAACAAATATTCATATGCAAAATCTTTTTCTTATCTTCCTTATCATATTTTGTTTAAATAATCTGATTTTCTTCTAAATATTTAGCAGCCAATATTACCAATTTATCATTAAGAAGAATCGCTTTCGTATCGCTTAGGAGTATTGCACGCGAGACAAGTTTGCTCCCGAAGAAAGTATATTTCGAAATACGAAATTGATTAGTGCCGCAGTAATATTTATCATCCTGGCAATACGCTCGGTAAAGTTTTTAGTGTATATTTTTGTTTGCTGGGTGATAAATAAGATTAATTTCGTATACCCTATAAAAAGAAAGGGCAGCCTAAATTTTTTCTGAAAATATATATTTAACCCGTTAAATATTTTATTTAGAATCTGATTCACAAACTAGAATTCAAACGTTCCCTTAAGAACTCGCAAAATTTGAAAACTGAGTATTTTTATAAAAAATTTCATCAAGACGTTTTCCTCCGTTTTACTGAATCAGTGTCTTACATTTTTAAACAAACGTAATTCTAAATATGCTTTAATATTTTTTTTATGGACTACAACATCATTAGTTAAAATGCTCATGTGATTTCGGCTATAAACGAAACTTATTTTCTTATAGCATAAATTTGCAACGGATGTAGGGCATCATGAATACAGTACTATTTCTATTTTGCTGTCAGTTATCTATTATTGCTCAACTCTTGCCATATTGGGTACTAGTATGTGTGTGTAGAATAACCAGAGATTAGACTGTTTTTATTTTTCAAATGTGCCTACCTGTTACATAAAGTGTATTTATTGTGTCCTTTTCTTACAGTTATTTTTGCTAAAATTTGTTGTGATATTTTACATACTTCGATTGCATTTAACTACAATAGCAAAAGATTTTCGTATACATTCATAATAAATAAGAAAATATTGGTAGTTTTAATCCGAGTCTTGTAATATGAAATTATTACAGGTGAATAAAATTTTGAGTTGTTTTTTTTCTAATCTCATTAAATTTTTGAATCGAAATGCATCATATACGAGTAAGTAGTTTTGTTTAAGAAGAGCTGTCCTAATAATACATAAATTTTATATTCATATCACATATGTCCTTCGGAAGCCAAGAGATTCTCTTGTTCTAGATGCACTTAATATAAGATTTATGGCTATCCAATTGGATAGATTCTAAACATTATTGGACTTATTCACAAATGCTTAATAAAGTTAATGTGTATATTAAAACCGGGTTTCCCATATAAAAATCCAACATTAAAACTACACTAACTTTATTAATCGTTTGTGAATAAAGCCATATATATTAAACCGAACAAATAATAGAAGTGGAGTGAATGTAGACCGAAGTTTTACTTAGTCTTCCTAAGATTTTGAAATTGTTCTCTTATTCATGTGCCGTATCATGCTTAAGGTGTACCTTACTTTGCGTCATCAATGAATAGGAACAGCTAAAATATATTAGTTAATATTTTTATTATTTTTTTCAGTTAATTTTTCTTTCAGCATAATGAAGCTGATAATCAAATATATACATATATATCTATTATTAAATAACTAGTGTATCCACCGGTCGACTCTATGGACCGCATTCTAGAAATCAATACATATTAAACATTTTGATAAATACATACTGTAGAATACAAAAACAAAAAACATTATAAATAAACAATTAGACGATTAGACAATTATTAATCGAGATTGCCTCGACATCTTTTTTCAAAGATTTGCAAAAAACATTTGGTTTTTGTATAAAGATTGTAAAGAAAATAAAATAGATTCATATCGAATATAATTTGTTTGCTGGGATTTTTGAATCAGTTTCAAAGCCTACACGGCTTATTTAAACTTTTGTAATTTTTAAGAAATTTCGCATTGGTTTTTAAAAGCTTTTATATAAGATGAGAGCATTGAAATTTTTTTAAAATATGGTTTAAGGTCTACTTATGATTTGGCGCTAGCACCAATGAAATGCATGTATATAGACTAGCTAAAAAAGACCCGCAACAAACAATATTTTTTTGAAAACTTTTGAAAAAAGATATCGAGGCAATCTCGATTAAATAATTAAAAAAATATACATACTTCAGAAAATATATAAAAAATTATGGTAATTTATAGCGACTCCTTCTTTCATATTTTCAATGATTTTAAGCCAGCTGTAACGTTGTTTCCGATTTCATTATTTTTGTTTTTTATTTTGCAAAATATTTGTTTCTTTAAATTTGTTTTTTTCTAAAGATATTGCGATTTCTAACTAATTTGAAAGCTTTCTTCTTATGTCAGCAACTCTTCCGTGTTTAAGTGATCTTGCTTACTTTTGCTTCTTTATTTTAGATTTAATGAGTTTTAACTGAATTTTCAAGTTGCTTGCGATTTTACAGGAATGACGCAGTGACTCCATGACATTTTCCACTAGAGAAACAGAGTAGGGACAACTGAAAGGAAAGCTGTAATTGAAAATAGCACAGTTTCGATACTTGCTGACAACTGCAGAATGAGCATTGTTGTTGGGTCAGAGGTATTGTAGAAAATCTTGAGCTTTTGGTCTCACTCAGGTTGCGTGACACCACAATGGTCCACGACAAGATTTTTGTTATAACCGCAGGTTATCTTATAGTATACCAAAGCGGGCCAACATTTATTTTACTCACATTTGCAAAATCCTATTAAAAATCTTTATCTCATCAAAATTCCATATACTCATTAATTCCTGTCTAGCTCTCTCTCTCTTTGTGTTGTAACTACAACTACTTGAGCTACAAACAAAATATACAAAAAGCCTTAACAAAATATGTGATAATTTTGATTATAAAATCGTAACATAATATTCAGGATTTTCGTATCAAAACTGTACACACAACTACAAATACAAACAGGAACTTTTAAACCTTAAACATGCAGTTTGTATAAATACTACAAAATCTATACCTTCACATTGCATCCAAATACTGAATACTGTTTAGTGATTAAACCTTAAAAATAACCTACTGATCTGTCACATGTTTATCGAAAAAAAAGCATTTGCATCCAAAGTTAAATACAATGTTTATGTATCAATAAAAGGATGTATAATAATAACCTGTCCAAGTATGTGTCATAGATGTGTGAATTGTATGTTTATGAAGAGTAAACTTTACACGAGTACAATTGCTTTATTTATTAAATGTTATGAATGCAAAAGAGCTTTTTGTATAAATCCTTAATCCTACTGCTAGAATCTTCTTTAAAATGCATCTAATGTCCATAGAGATTCATAAGGTACCATATACTCGTACGAGTACGTTTATGTTTATTGAAATCATTCACACAAATACACTCATTGGCTCTATGCTAGGAATATTTAGATTGAATACAGACAGTATGGCAGTAGTACAAATACTTTGGTAAATGTTTGTAACTGAAATACAGTGGAAAATAAACAGTCAATAAATACTTATAAAAGCAAAACTAGAAACACAAATACAATGATATCAACATACATATGTATTTGCATTGACACATAAATCTTAATTCAAATACTGCTAAAATATTCAACACATTCTTATGATTGTGTGCGTTAAACTGGTTTTTATTACTTTCATGTTCTTATTTTCAAAAGGATCTATACTCCATATATAAAGGACCACAGGGAAAATGTATTTGGATATAAACATTTTTTAGTTTTTTTCACGAGTTGCATATCGCAGAGTATGCTGATCCGAGGCAAATTTTTACCACAGATTAGTGATATCAGTAAAGGGTCGCTAAAAGTATTACCTCAAAATAGTTAAGCAGTAACGCAAGGATGATAAAACTAGTTCTGTTTACTAAAATATATAAAATTAAAGATTTTAGTCTCCCCAAAATAAATAAGTCATTTCCGCGGTTGTCAAAGGAGTTGAAGTATCTTGGTGTAGTCCTCCACTCTAAGATTTCCTGCAAGCGGAATGCAGAGCTCCACGTATTTAGTTTACGCTAAGGGCCGTTAACAATAAAAATATTTACTTGAAGTTAACACTAAATTCGAAATATTAACTTTAGTTATTAAAAGTTTATTAACACAAGGTGCTGTTCAGTTTTAACTTTTATTTACAATTACCTGAAATATTTTTTGAGTTTGATTTCTTAACTGGAAAAAAATTATGAGATTAAAAATTTATTTATTTTTTGTTTATTTTAAAATAATTTTTAACAAATTGCTAAGAAAAATATGTGATTGAAGGATCCTACTATAACTGAACTTTGTGTTAATGGTGGTAAGAGAGCTTGGAATATTTTAAACCAATACGCTTAGACACAACTATATTCTGAAAATATTAGAAACACTTAGAAAGCTCATTTAACTATTCGTTTTTATTACGCTGGGAGATATTTAGATTAAAAATGGAAGACATACATACATGACCAATTTTCACCAACGGCTCTAAGATAGAGGGTGACATGTTAAGGCTTCTTTTTATTCAGAGGCCTTAAATCTTAGAATTTTGGGACAACTTTAAATGAAATGTACGGTCTTTAAGACGGATACGTTTCTGGAAGGAAATTTTGCCAATCATAAAATAAGAATATATAATATGACATTATGTCGGCATTTAAAGCCTTGAATGTTAAAAACATTATATCGGAATGCGTTCCGAATTCCGCATGTTCCATTGTTGAATTCCTGGTATACGATATCATGCTTAACAGGGTTTTGGGGCATAAATTTACCATAGAAGTCTCTAAAGGAACGAGCGTTCCTGAAACGTCATATATCGAAGTATAAAGTTATAACTACATAGACAAACAAGGCAGACACTGAATAGAAGGTGTTGAATATCAATACATTACTGCACGTCAGAAAAGATTCAACGAACTGCTGGCTTTCGACAAAAAGTCACCAAGCATCCTTACAGGAGTTATAAGGGGTAACTGCGCGATAGGACCGATGGCTGTTCGCATTGACATAGCACATATAGAATACTAAATATGCTGTTTGTGTGAGGGTGAGGAAGAGTCACTATAATATTTCCATGTCCTGGACACTTTCTCTTAGAGAATAGACAATTTGATGGCCTGGCAGAGCTAGAAAACGTAACTGTAACTAACCTTCTTAAACTTATAGATAAAAGTAACTGGTTTTCGAAAAAAAAGTCTTTTGAATTTTCAGGGGTATCACAAATGACCAATGAGTCTCCGGGTCAACTCTCCGCAATGCGGACGACAGATTCAGCCAAGGGTTTCGTATACGCAGTCGTTATTCCGAAAATCTTAAGGAGCTTTGTTTAAAATAATTGGTAGTACACCAACAAAAATCCTGCTCCATGCTTCCTAGATTAATCTAAGTAATTAGTAGCTGCCACGGATATTTATCATACATAACGTATGGCTTTAAAAATTTTTGTTTGCAAAAGTAAATAACAAAAGTAAAATGGATGGAATTTAATTATTTAATTGTACCACTGTGCTTCCAATAAAATATTGTATAAAATAGTACTTGAAATAGACATAAGCACACACACACACACACAGATATATATTACAAGCCAATATATAAAGATACATTGTATTGATGACGATGGTTTTGCTGTTGATGGTGATGATGTTGATCAAATCGAGTAAAGGATTTGCACTAAAAATTAAGACAATCACAGCTACAATAACAACAATCACCAGCTGCAGCAGTTGTAGCAAAAGCAGCAACAGAGACTAAAAAAATCCAATGCAACACATGCAAACTTTTCTACAACATAAAACAAATAAAATCTGTATGTAAACTTTTGCCACCAACACTTTCTATTCGTATTGTTGCTGCTATTTTTGTTGCTATTGCTGTTACTGTTATTGTTGTTATTGTATTGGTAACTGCTGGGCTTTAAAACTTGACCAGGCTACATGCTCTAAAACATAAGTTGAGGATTTCATTAAAACAACAATAACAAAATCTCTAAACAACCTTCCTATTTTGGTGTTAGTATTTTATAGCAATTGTATGCAAGTATTTACTCATATTGAACACATGAACATGAGTGTGTGGCTGTGAGTGTGTGTGGCTGTTTAAGGATAACTGTTGTTTTGTAGCAACCAATGTGTCACAACATCACTTTAAGTATTTTATACGTTTTTGTTGATATTTTTCGAAAATATTTTCAAATGGATTTAAACATGACATTCAATACAAATCTCTGATTGCCCCTCCTTTTGTCACACCCAGCAACAATCCAATATTTACATTTAGCATTTTCCTTCAGTATTTGCAATTTTATTTTTCTCGTATAAAAAATCATGTGAGAATAAATGTTATGTTTTTGTTTTACTGTAGAGTAAAATGTAACTAAAGCGTGCTTCGGTGAATTGTCTCTTTACTATTCATATGTGTCATTAGTAAAGCTTTTGCAGAATGATTATCACATATACACAAATACAGAACACAAAAAGTTCTCATGGAAATGTGCATATTTATTTATATGCCAAAAAAATATGTTTC
This sequence comes from Gymnocheta viridis, assembly GCA_956483585.1. Taxonomy (NCBI): domain Eukaryota; kingdom Metazoa; phylum Arthropoda; class Insecta; order Diptera; family Tachinidae; genus Gymnocheta; species Gymnocheta viridis. The sequence goes on along the minus strand of OY101443.1, from coordinate 64,668,376 downwards.
AAAGCCTTTCTTGCTAAATTTTACTGTCTATTTTAAACGTTGCAAATACTATTTGACTTTGTATGCACATATTTATCTTCATTATATATTTTCATTTAAATTCTCGATAAGTTATTTCAATCTTAAAGTTTGTGAATTTCAGAAAAGTTTATCTTTATTATTTTCCTCTGGCGCCTGTGTGTTCCATTTACAAAAGTTTAATTCTTAATCCAAAAATCAATAATAAAGAAGTTCAGGCAGAGATTTACTTAAACTGATTTTGCAATACAAAAGCAACAAGGGAAAATGGGGGAGATTTGACTTGCATACGTTAAGTTTAAAAACGAAAAGTGGAAGAGTAAAAAACAGGAAATTTACGAAGAAAAAAACTGTATTTAGGAATCGTAATATAATTATGGGAAAAAGAACTACTTAAACACAAAGAGTTAATCGAACAGATAATGAAATGGACGCAATTATAGGTGAATCAAATATCATCCAATTCTATCATTATGCTATAATTAATATTTCGTCCTTCCGTTTTCCACATTAATTTTTATGAGGCCAAACTGAAAACACACACTGTTAAATAAAATAACTATTATTAAATCAGTCATTAAATGAAGGAGCCACAGAGGCAAAATGCTGTCCGATTTTCAAGAAAGTTAATGGTTCCAAGCTGGAAACAAAGTTTTTCAAAGACAAAAGAATATTGAAAATCATTCCGTAAATGATGAAGTTGTGCGATAATCTGTATTTCGAATTTTCCGAGAATAAAAAACTGTTTTGTTACCAAGCTGCAAGCAAACTCTTTCACACAAAAAAAAATATTTTTAAAGTCGGTTCACATATGAAAAAAATTCAGGCGGGCTTTTAAGTCAGCTAAAAAATATATAAATTTTAATATGTGTGAACTGCACACTAAAACGTTCTATACCTAGCGACATTTGAGCGAGTTATGTTGACTTTAAGTGCTTTGGTCAATTGTGGATAACTAAGTTTGACTTTAGAAAATACCACTCGAGTACTTCTAGCGGAAGTACAATATTAGTAGTTAATTCATGTTACAACCGCAACAGATATTAGATAACTCAAATCGTTCGTACAGAATGCTCATTATGACGTCTACTGTTTTGCACGTAGCACCATTCAACAGGAAGCAGATATCAATCCAAGACCTTCGCCTTTTTAATAGAACAAAAAATGCTATATATATTTTTTTCCAGGGAGTTAACAATTATAAGATAAACGACAAAAAAGTAATATTTAACCATTTATATTGATGAATTTATAAGATGGTTATAATTAACCATTTTCATAAGATGTATTTTATTTTGGTCATCGCAACCAATTTTAGTGAGAGTGGAGTTTTTTATTTTAAATAATCATTACAAAAAAATTTTTGGTATCAGGTTTGAAATTTGAATATTTCTCCCATTTAAAATGTTAAATAGGGATTTCTAAATCCATTAAAATCATTACTAGAAATACAATCGACCGTGTATAACCTTTATTAGGTTTTGTATAATAGTCTTAAAATATAAAAAAATACAGCGCCTTTAGCTCTGCTTAATTGAGTTACTTCCGCTGTAGATTTCCTTAAGTGGCCGAATTGAATAAAAAAACCGACATTAAATATCTTGGAGCTCATTAATGGATCAGTGATATATTTCATTATGCTTTGTAAATATATGTCTCCTTAAATTAAAATTTACGTGGTCTCCAACAAACGTAGAATAGATTAATTTTTCCTTTCATTATAATGAAAAAACTACCGAACAATTACATTTCGTTTTCTTCCAATATTTTTTTAATTTGTAGATTCTAAAAGATTATATTGCTTTCCGTGAAACTAAATGGCACTAAACCTGTTCACAATCACTTTATAAATATATCAAAACCCGTATAAGAACTACAGAGAATATTTACTCTTCACTGATAATATTACAAAAAGAAATTTTGTTTACGAGTTCATTGGGTTGTGTCATCTATGATAACCAACCCAAAGATATTATTTTTTATAACTGTTGGGTGATATAATAACCAAAAACTATATTTCTAATTGGTTACGATGACCCAAATAATATATATGCAATGATAATGGTTAAAAATTCCCAATATATTCTCGTATAAAACAATAATAATTATATTCGTTCCCTGGTTTTATTATATTTTTTCTTTAATCATATTAATATTACATTTATTACTCGTATTTATTTAGGCTTCGATCTCAGACAGTGAAAATTTAACAATAACAAATATAGTTCTAAGGCACTAAGAAGCGATAGTGAAGTCTTCAAAATTAATTTAATCAACGTTAGCAATAATTAATTGAATTCAATGCAATTTATTGTGAACATTTTTTAGCAATCTTTATGCGAAAATTGATTAAAGTCGGTTTATAATTTTGCGTAGCCATTTAGCTCTGTGAAATTCAGTTTAAAAAATTTAAATGCAATGGTGTTGATAGATTAAGTGAGAAGTCACAAATTCCATATAAGTCAAGCAACCGAAAGTCATATTAATACTCATCATCATCAAAAGCATCATTATCAAGAAATACTTTCGAAAAACTGTGTCATTAGAAAACCCTTAATAAAATATGTTTATTCTATTTGCTTAGTAACTTAACATTTTAAAAAGAAATTTTAAATTACTAGAGCTCCAGGCAGAAGTTACCTTTAACGGTTTTAAACAAACCGCTTCTCAACAATAGCATTAGCAACGAATCCAAACACATTTATAATTGCTTTGCTGGGGATTCACATCACACTAGACTCCTGCGGAGAATAAAAAAACTTTTGGTGATATTTTTTTTAGAATTACAAGGTAGAAAAGCCAATTGTCCTTTTTGGTGAGCCAAAATGCGCACGTTTTCGGTACCCCAACGCACCTCCTCAGCACCCTAACCATCCACATGACAATACTTTATTCAAACATCACTACTATCTAAACTAACAATCAATAAAGAAATTATGTGCAACTTGCAAAATTTCATCAAGAAATCTTCCTCTAGATTCTCATATTCTGTTTTGCCTTTCTCGTATTATCAAATTAATGTGTTCCTTATGGGCTAACCATCGGGGTATTTGATTCAAGTAACTATGGAAATCAAATTCCATCAAACTCCCACTCTGCAATATGATGCCAATTTAACATTATTATGCCATGTACTGCATATCTTTACTTATTAACACTTTTTTGTTAAACAGTATTGACAAATCACATGAATTTATAATAGTGGGCCTTGAGGTTCAAATCCCATCAAATTCCATCGAAAAACTAAATTTTTTTAATGTATATTTATATTTCAAACAGAAAGAAAAGCAAATTAAATTATCTCCCAGTCTGGAGTCACTCGCCAAAGCACAATGAAATCATTGGGCGGTTTCGGGGAATAGGATAAGATTGCAAGGACAACCGCCAGAGCAGCAGTTAATATCAGACAGAATGATCTAGATTAAAGATTTCTGCAAATGAAAAGGGTATAGAACGGAAATCACAAGTCCGTACTTAAGGATCATAAGTGTCCGTAATTTTTAAACTGACACAAGTAATATTTATGTCAGTCAAGATATTTTATGTTTTAAATTTGAATAAATATAAAACAAGATGAATGTATATTAGCGTGGGCCGATTTGTCGATAGCTTTTGGCATAAGGAAAAAAAGTTTCACTACGACATATCAAAAAAATCATTTTCGAGGAGCCAAAATTTTTTTTAATTTTTTCGGGGGGTCCAAAATGTAACGCAAAATTTTAATTAAATAGAAAGAAAGTTTTTATTTTTTTCAATATTATTGAGATTTTTCTTAGAAATGAAAGCACGTTGTTCGGCCGTGAAACGCTTCATTTTTACAAGCCCAAAACTGTCTGCTGTTTTAAGAGCTTCTGCATAAATGGCGGAAAATTCAAATCTTGCGTACATTTTAGGACACCCTTTTTTATACAAAATACTGAACTTTAGACGACTAATGAAAAAAGTTAATTTTTAATTAACCAGCTGGCAGGGAAATAGTAAAAATTTAAAATTTAAATTATAGCTTTAGAGTTTTTAAGTTCTCAAGTGTTTATTTATAATTTTTGGTTATTAACTTTTTTAATCTTTTGGCGGCCTTCTCTACAAATGATCCACACTATCGCTGTTCATTTGTTTTGGAGTAGATTTCAAATTGCAAGAATTGCAGAGAAAATTTCATGCTTTGTACTTTAGAATTGTTCTTTCGTTTTATTATGCGGTTATTTCTCTGTTATCTTTCTTAAAAATCATTCACCAGAATTAAGTTTCCTCCAAATATGCAACACTTCCCTTTAAATTTACGCATATAACACTTAATAAAGACAACAATAACAGCATTTAGCACACAAAAAGGATAAATACTACGAGATAAAAAATATACAGCATTAACAAAGACAAGACACAGAATAAGTACGAGGCAACAGAAGCACGAGAGGAAATAAAAGGATAAGCAAAAGCTATTATGCTGAACGTTCTTATAACTCAAATTTAACCATGAAAATCATACCGAAATACATATAAAATGTTCTTGTTTATGTGTATTATTGTTTCAATACATATTAAAGTATATGTATGTTTGTGTAATAACAATTTGCGTGTGTGTGTGTGTGTGTATTAATACAATGTTGCTTGTGCCATGGATTAAGGCTCTATAATAAAATACAATTCATTATGAGCTGTCAGATGTTGTTTTTGTTGCCATTAAATTTGTATCAAAACCATCAAGGATATATTTACGAAAAGTTTAATACACAAACACCACTATACAAACATCTATACGCTCTTATACGTATTCAAACATGTACATAAATCCCCATCCATGCCACTCACACTGCGGCAAGAGGAAAAAAAAACAAACTAACTCTATATTTGCAAATGGCTTAAGCTATAATAAATCTCACTGCCAACGTTAACGTTGCCGGTTAAACTGTAAAGCTTAAGCCTTATACGTGCACGTGAATGTATAAAAAGCTGTGTGTGTGTAAATTATTTTGCGTCTAAATGGGTTTTAAAACACGCCACCCACAAATGTTTTCACACATTGTTTGCAGCCAGGAAGTATGCAACTAATGTTTTCAGTTTGTTAAGGATATAGTTCAAATATATTTTTAAAGAGCAAAAGAAAGGACAAGTCAAAGAGTGCTATCACTACAAAGAGTATCACAAACACTAGAGTAAGAGACAATTGTATAGTATTATTTGTATAGCAGTTGCTTTAATACACACACACACACACTCACTTAAAGAATTGTGTATATGTATATTCCCAAGTGTGCATGTGTATTTGTTTATAATATAAAGCCAAGGGATTAAGCCATGTGGCGCAATACTTGGGTTTCCTGCCAGCCCATCACCCCCCTCCACCCTTCTCAAAAAAAAAAAACAACACATACAAAGCCAAAAGCAGATAAACAGCATACACAAGGATAAAAGCTCTGTCTACGTTGGCAGCATTGCAAATCCGTCGCCGGCATAAGCTCAATGGAGGGATTTAATTTCGATTTTGCTTTGTGAAAATTCGTTCAGTTTGTTTTTTTTTTGTAGTTTATCTATGTGTTTGTATGCGTAGACTTTAGCAGGATATATTTTGCGTTGGAGTGCTTGTAAGGCTTATCTTTATCTATATGTGTGTAGCAGTGTTGTTTTTGCACCAGGATAAGCTCGGTGGTACAACTAGTAAGTAGTAGGTTGTACGTTTTAGAGTTATGGTAGGTAAGTAAAAAAGCAGCACACAATACACTTTATACTTTGTGTGTATCTTTTATGCTTCTTTTTGAAGGTTTATTGAACTTTTGTCGCTTAAAGAAAATTCAAATTCAATGTATGTAGCACAAAATCTAAGGAAACCTTGAAAATCTTAAAGTTTTTCGACAATTCGAAATAAATTCCAGCCAGTTGAGTTGTAAATAAAGCTTGGGCTTTGCAAAGTTGGAATTTTTTAGAAGTGCAGGATTTTTATTAATTTGTAATTGAAGCCGGTAAGGGGCATTAAAACTACCAAAAAATATTTATAAAAGACAAAATTTGTTTAGCCTTTTCCCTACAAAATGAAAAAAAAACATTTATAATTTTAATTGCTTTACTTTAGATATGCTTGATTTCACATTAAGCTTCGTAGATTGTAATTTTAATTTTCACTGATGTATTTAAATGTAGTCGGGCATGGTGTGGGCAGTCCTTTTACAGCCCATAAGTCTCAGCTTGATTATGAAATATCTGCAAAGCATTGCTGGCAGATATCTACGCTCTTTTTAAAAACCAAATACCAATTATTAAATCACAAAGCGTTGTTGGTAATAGGATCCCTGAGATTCCGGTGAAGTTTCTACAAATTCTTGGACAACACCAATTATTATTGAAAATAAAAATAAATATTTAAAATACTAAAGACCGAATGAATTCACTCCAATCCTGCATCGATTTGTGAACGTCTCATCAGAGGCAATCATTAATTAATATGTTTTTCAATAGAAAACTTAAACCTAAATGTTGATTCTTAAAAAGAAAGGTTGCTTTTATCGTATAGATCGCTTTAATTCAATGTTTAACTGCAAATTAATTTCAATTGTTATAGATCATTTAATTTGAGCTATTTATTTAAATCAACACAATTTTTTTTGTGTGGAAATCATATTTTTAATCGCTATAGAAAACAGTATCAACCTGGTGCAGGCATAACTTTTAAACATTAACATTTTATCAAGCTTATAAAAATACTATAGGCTTTTAAAATAATTGTAATGCCTTTTCAGATTCACACATAAAAAGAATATAACCATAACTCTATAGTTGTAAAAAATGGAATATTATTTAAAATAAGGAATCATTCATTCATACATAATACACCCATGCAAATTAGATGCTCTACCCTGCTAGAATACCGCTAACTGGCAGTGGGAGCCGACATCAATAGCACAAGGTTCTCCTCGCATTGTCTGCACAAAAAATTTATCCGCCATTTCCTTGCACTTCTTCCGTAAACTAGAAGAGAAAGTACTAGACTATTAGTCTGATGGTAGCAGGTTCGATTCCTGCCTTTACCCTGGGTATTTCTGCAAGACAAGGCAAAATGGTTTCGAGGTTTATGTTTGTTCTTTAAGAAAAAATAAATAAAATATATAATATCTTGGAACATGTGTAAAGCTCCACTTGAATCACTTGAATGCGTCTGCTTATTTGTAGCTCTACCTAGAAGGGTGTCATTAAGGTTTTAAAGCAAGTAGCAATCGCTGATTGCAATTGTTGCAACTTCGCGCACGCTGGCATCAAAATCGTAAACAAGTGCAATTGTCTTCTCTATTTGGCAATACCAAAGAAAACTTTGCAATATAATTATACATCAACAGAAATAAAACCTTATTTTCTATGCCGCTGCATATTTCCTCAGAATTCATGTTGTCTTGAGTGTTCTTGATATTAAAACATATTCTTAGTTGAAGTTCAAACATCATTATTTTGGCAAAGCAACTGTAATCCTATCTCACACGATTTAAGTATAAGCCAGACCGGCCTCTTGATTTCCGAAGGCTTTTCACCAATAACTTGATCAGAAAAATTCTTGAAGATTTCGTTTTCCCTTCAGTGGCTTGCAACGCTTAGGGGAATTTCCCTATTAAGCTGAATTATAAAGCGTCAAAAGGTCGGAAATCGTTATGGATATATGCACCCTGGAGTATCAATGGAATGACAATTAAAAAATATATTTTTCGAAAGCATACATATATTTGCTATACAAAACAACTTTTGATTACATACCTCTATACTGCTATTAATATTTCGGGAATATCAAATAATAACAAACATTTTTAAAATATGATATTTTTATTGTTTTTCGAAATATTCCGCTTGATGATCAATACACTTTTGCATTCATTCAAACCATTTCTCATGGCAGTTTTTCCATTCCTCTTGAGACAACTTCAAAACATGGCTTTTGAACGGTCGATAGCTGTTTTATTTCCGTAAAGATATATCCATGCTTTGTCACTTGTCACGATTTTATACACGTCTTTTGATGCACCACTGTTGAATTTTTTAATCATTTCCTTACACCACTTGACGAGAGCCTTTTAGGGAGCGATTTATAAATTATAGGGTATCCAACGAAAACAAATCTTTTTTACAACTAAGTGTTCATGCAAAACCGAATGTATTAAAGTGAAACTAAAATGCAAAAATGCCTCTAAATCACAATATGTTACCTGACGATCTTGCATTATCAGTTCACGCACTGCATCGATATTTTGTGGCACAACAATCGATTTTGGACGACCTTCACGGAATTCGTCGGCCGCGGAACTACGACCACGATTGAATTCACTAAACCAGCGATATATGTTCATCTACACATTCTTGTTGAGATAATCAACGTCGAAAGTTGTGAAAAATTATCCAACGAAAAACCTTCTCTTGAAATTTCCATTTTTTTGTCAAAGTGATTTTCTGAACTCAATGTGAACAAAACAAATAGCACTTGTACATCAAAACGTTGTGAATATGTTTATGCTGAAAGATGTCAAACTTTATTATGGAGTTGCCAGATTTTAGTTATTGTTATTAGTGTTGCCAGTTCCCGAAATATATATACATATATATACCCCTTGCATTACTAATGCAAGCGAACATTGTCCACTTCATCTTTTGCATACCTTTTTGGGTGAAAGAAACTTTCACGGCTTCCATATACATTAGCTTTCTAATTATTAAAACTATGAAAATGGACTAACAATTGGAAAGTATGATTAGGAATTAGAATTTTTAACTTTTGCCTGTCACCATACAAAACCTTTGTTTTACATCGTATGTTCAAAACTTTAATACAACAATTTCGTTTACACAATATTGTTAAATAAAATTCATTATTTCATGTTCATGGGAGAGAATTTATGTACGTGCATCATATGTGATCACAGAACAGTGAAAGGACTTAACTGTGATTTTAAAAATTTTTTGTTATAAAATATATATTTTAAAGAATAAATAGAATCCTTTTTAGAAGACCTGCTAGCTAATGGGAATCAAAATTTTCTCGCTGGGTTATTACATAAACAAGCATATGCGTAAAATGCGTGCTTAAATTTTATTTATACAACAATGAATTGATAGAAAAATAAACGTATGTTCAACTTTATTATTGTTGTAATTGGTTTAATCTTCTGAAGTGTGTGTGTGTGTGCCTGCAGCAGAAATATAACATGCATTTTTGCATGAACTGCACTTTAATCAGACAATAAACAATGTACATCATTATGATAAATATTAAAAAATATAAACTAAATATCCACCAACATAAATATATTAGGAGTGTACCATTTATGTAAAAAAATATACTTACATTTCACTAACTTTTAACATTTTGTTTTAAATACATCTACGTATATTTGATACACCCTAATGCATTCATGCTGTTGAAGTCGGATTTGTGAAGTGTGAGCATTTTGGAGATGGTTATTTACGTGTGAGTTTATGGATTTGTTGCATACGACCATTCTTATTTGTTTAAGTCTTATTTGGGGGTCTATATTTTTAAATAGCCATGTGTACTTTTGTCCACACGTATCCATATATGTACATACATACATATGCATGTATGTAAGCATTAGTATGTATGTAGTATATAGATGTTTGGCTGAGTAAATCCTTATGCATGCAACAACCTCATCGATGCATGTTTACTGTTTGAGCAGATGGATTTGCAAAAATGCGATCAAAATGTCTGTTCATGATGACGCTTTTATACAGTGCAAATTCTTATGCGGAATTTACGTAATTTTGAAATTAACATGTCATGAAATTGAGGGAATTTAGCCAGTGTATATTTTAGCTTATATGAAAATTTGTAAAGAGAGTAAAAAAAGTGTTCTTCAGCTTTGAAAAAACAATTTTACGAGTTTCGCCTTATTTGTAATATCTGATAATATCACGTAAATAGCTTTTGTTATCAACACTCTTAAAATTGAACCACTATTAAAAAGTACTTCCTAAAGAAGGATGTCCCTTTTAAATTGCAAACTTCAAACAAAAGTTCATGTTAAGGTATCCAATATTATTGAGTACTTTATTGCTATTATCATTGCCGTTTTGCTTCACACTATTTTGTAATAAAATAAAAAAATACATATGACGGAAATTTTCCTTACAAAATATTTGAATGTAAGCAAAACCTATACAGACATGTGATCTGCTACCTTTTCTTTTGTAGACCTCTTACCATAAATTTTTCTTTTCACTGAACACTTTTGGCAAATAATAATATCCTTTTTTAAGTATTTAAATATTTTAATAAAAAGGTTTTAGTTTTTATTTTACAATGTTGTCAAAATATTACAAAATATTTCTTTTGCGCTATATAAATCAAAAAACTTTTGATGTTATAAAATGTTTTATGCCACATACGCACACACAGGTAATTTTATTGTAAATAGGCAAACACGTTTGCTTAGATCCCTTTAACGGTCGTAATACTGAACCGATTTTGGAAAGATTTATATGCTTTTAAACAGGTTTTTACATAGATGTGCTCAATCTTAATTATATTTAAACTAATTCGATATTTAGGGAGCTAAAAGCGTTTAGATTTGCTACTAACACATGCACACTTACTACATATGCATGTATCAGCTTCAACTTGAAAAATAAACAAAGTGTGCATGTTTGTCTAATTCGCTTTTGCATAGAAATGAAACAAAGTTTTAAGTTGTTTATTTAGAAAGTTTTTTAATTTTGTATTTTATCGTATGTATTTATGTATGTATGTAAATGTTTGATATTAATTTCTAGGATGCGATCGGTTGAGTCGAACGCTGGATACACTATTATTAATTATTGCACAATAATTTGCAAATGAGCGGGTTGCTCAAACGAAGTACCTTTTGAATAAAGTATATTTTCAAAGAAATTATGTTTTTTAGATAAGTTACCTTACAAAAAAGTCAACATTAGAAAACATTTGATAAAATACAATTCAAAATTTTGGCTTTAAGCAATTTCCTAAATGAATAAATTATCTTTCTAAAAAAGAACATGATATGTAATTCGTCAGCTATTTGTGGGGAGAATGAACTGAAAATCTCTCAAAATTGTATCAGCAGTAACAATTGAATTATATTTAAAAAAAATAATTTATTTTTTTACGAGAAATATATCAAACTTTATTTGTTATTGATTATTTTTACAAGAAATAAATTAAAATAAATAAACTAGAGATGTATCATGTGATGAAGTTTATCAGGAGAAAGTATTAGGCACGTAAATTTTATGTACCGTGGGTGTAGTATAAAATATCCTTATGGTTCTAGGGTTAAGGAGATCCTTTGAAACAATCTTTTAGAAATAAAATTTCGTGCAAATTCTTGCGTTTTAAAAAATTATTTTTGCAATATTCTTTAAACCTAAATTAGAGAAAACATTTTTATTTATCGAAGAGGTTGGTGAAATCTAAAGTAATCCGTAACTGAGAGTATTCAGTTTCTGTCCTTTTCCTCATCTTTGACACACATATAAAACTCTTCATTATTCCATTCTTCAAGTTCTAACCCTCCTAATAGTTTGACATAAAAATATATGTTCGAAAATTACAAAAAATATAAAAAAACTTTTAAAGTTTTGTTTTTGTTTGAAATGTAATTATAGGAAACAAAATTTTCTTTCGATATCGGCGAACAGGCAGATGGAAACGAATTGCTTGGCTCAAGTTCAAATCCGAGTTTACTCATTTCTTTCTCTAAATTTTACAAACATTAATTAAAAAATATAAAGTATTTAGTAAATTTGTTATTTAAGATATGCCTCGATATCTTATTGCAAATAATTAAAAAAAATTCTATTTGTTGAGGGTTTTATGCATGTATTTCAATGGTACTTATGCCAAATCATCAATTAAAATTTTTTTAATCCGCCAAAATTAACCGATCTAAGTCTGAAACGAATATATTGAACTAAGAAGTTATAAGTCAATCAAAGATTAACCGATTGAATATGCTACTACTGAATAAAACAACAAAGTTTTACCTAAAAAAATCAAAAGCAGTATTAAAAAAATCGATATAAAATTAATGGAAGGCAAGGTTTAAGCTAACGCCAATTATAGATGCTATATATAAGCTTATCAAATAATTTGGGAGCTCATGGAATATGTTGAAATCATAACACAAAAAAAATACTTAAACCTATTTACGACCAGCACCACCTGTTAAGAAGTGAAATATATGACAAACATATGACCACTAATGATGGAGCTTGTGGCGTCCGCTGAAAACAAATGTTCTGTTCTGACACTGTAGACTAGAATTCATTGATATCAAATTTTTCTTCGTTTATTTTTAAGTGTTGCGAATATGTAATTTTATTTAACTTGATCAAAAAACTATTAAATTTATTATTCAAGACAGTTTTCGATATCTTTTTGCAAAGAATTCAAAAAGTTTTTCAATGGATTAAAAAACTATTAGTTTTTTTGTTTGTTTCTCACCTCACCATGAGTACTTAATGTTAATTTTTACCAATCATTTTTATTATATTTTGTTTGCATATAGTATATTTTGTGAATACCAAAAATACGTCCTACTGTTTGGGGTCTTCTGAGATTCCACGCATGTATTTATGTAATTTTCTTACGTTGATTATTTAAAGTTTAAGGAAATTATTTTTTATATATCTTATTCCTCATAACGAACATTCTCCAAAAAATTTTAATTCATCTGCCAATTCCAAAAACTTCAAGCCAATTATACAGATTTTAAAATTTGAAAATATTTATTTCCTACATTTTTACTTTTACACTTCATTAGCTCATAATTTGAAAAACAGAGATTTAACATTCAAGGTCCTTTCAAACGGCACATTTATACCACAGCTATTAAATCATAATTTGCTGTGGCATCTGCAGTCGCTTATTCATTCATTGAGTGTAAATTTTTAATCCCAAAGAAGCAAAAAATAAATAAATAAAAAATACATAACAAAAAACAAACAACAAGCTACATAAAGAGAAGCCAAAACTATTCAAATACGCACACATTTAGACAAACAAATGTATTTTGCTTTTGTACGTGAAAAGGCTTTAAAGGATTTAACTTAAGAAAAAAAAAACAGTGCTTTTCTGTGTGTACAAGAACAATAACAACAAGTACACACGAACCCATAATCCGTAAGAATTTACTTTATCGTAGGCCACCACATTTAGCCTCTTTTTTATCTTAATATATCTCGCTCTCTATCTCTCTGTCTCTTACTTCGTTTGTTCCTCTGTACCCCTCGGAAATCATCTGAACGACTTGTATAAAAAAATAATCTTTCTCTTGACTCAAACCCCCATTTATTAGCAACGCTCTTTTTGGATTCAGTCAATATTTGTTGGAGTTTGAGTGTGTGCGATTCAATGCATGTCTGTTGTTATTGTATTTTTGCGTTAATCCTTAAGCCAAAGCACAGTCAGGCAGTTATACAGCCATATAAACATCCTCAGTGTAGCGTTTGCCTCAATATTTTTGTTTTTCTGCATGTATGTATGTACGTACGTATTATAATTCTGCTTTCAGCTCAGCCGTTCACTTAAAGCTTAAGCTTAATTTATTTTGCTGCTACTGCATGTGTATGAAGACAAAAACGCAAACCCACACTGTGAGCCTTAATATACAGTGGGACTTATATGCTGATAAAATGAATGTTAATCTCTTAACTATTCAATCAACTTTTTTTTAAGCTTCTAAATTTCATCTCAATCATAAATGTAGGCAATCTTAAATGTCAGATTAAAAAAGTAAATGTTATATAAAATTTTTGAAATATCGATTATCTAATAAAATTTTATAAACGTTTTTTATAAAAAATTTACCTATAGCTCGAAATAAATTTTGCCAGTAAAACTATTAGTTTCTGATCGAACGTTTAGGTTCGGCGTCGGAGTTCGGTCGGCTAATACCCGGCATTGAGTAAAATTTTCAACAACACCGGACTTGGTATCAATGTTAAACATTTTTTTATATCATCAAAAGTGCAACCAATTGAAGAAAAAAGATTTTTATGTGCTTTAGTTATATTTTTTATTAAAAAAAATCACACAAATTTGCAGTCGTATTCATAATGGAAGGCTTTACATTGTCTATGTACGGAACTTATCCCATATATATCTAGACATACATATATGTTTATTAAGCTCGGCATTTTGAAGTTAGATATATCCACTATCTAAGAAAAAGTATAATATCTCAGTTTTACAGATAATCAATTGTGGTTTTGACATGAAAAAATAATTTTTAGTTTTTTAATGGTTTTATAAAACACTAAACTTTGCAATGGAATTAATTTTATTGCTATCCACCCGTAATTTTTCTTCCATTTTTTTCATAAAATAATACTAAATGTCAGAAGTTACTTCCTGGCCCACGATGTCGAACGATATCATTCTTTTGTGAACTTACATTTAAAACATATACAAAATATGTTAATTATTTTATTCGACCTTAAAATTTGTAAATATTTTAGAAAATGTTTTTGTTTTAATTGTAATTTCACAAAAGAACGATATCGTTCGACATCGTGGGCCAGGCACTCAATGTTCTAGTTAGGCCCAAATTTACAACGTTTAGTTAACTAATGAAGACCGTTTAACCAATGAAATTTATATGAATAGTCGTTAGTTAAACCATTAGTTAACTAAAGACTGAGATTATGACCTTAAGGATTCATCATATATTTATAGTGTACGATTAGTCAAGAGGACATTATGAATTCGGCCATTAAATATATTCTATTCATTAAAACAAAAGTTCGTTTTTGAGTTGCAGTTCGGTCTGAGAAATCTGAAGTTTGAATTCGGGCTCGATCGGTCACTAAAAATTATGTCCTGTTGATCTGTTTCCTTAATCCGTCGCCACTTTAAAATCATACAAGAGTCCCACTGTGCCCTGTGTGAGCAAGCAAATGGGTGAGTGTGACACATTGCCATTTATTTCGTCAAACCCGCCAAATATTGTATATCCATCCACATTTATCCATTCAAATAAGATAACAACAATAACAATCATTATATTGGTATGCTGTTTAAGAGGAATGAGAATGCATGGATGCCAGAATACTTTTACAAGTATAAGTGAGTAACTGTTTCCATGTGCTTGCTGGTGCTAGAGTTGTGGAGCTCTTATAATCCATTTCTGCTTAGCTGTTTGCTTTGAGCTTAAGCATTTTGGGCTTATGCCATTCCATGGTTGCTGTTAGCTGCTACTGTAGCTGGCTTTGACACTGCCAACATTGTCTGTCGTTTTATTTAGACGTTGTTTTTGCAATGATGTCTGTCTGTCTGTCTGTCTGGTTGTTGGTCTGTCTTATTGTTTGTATGTCTGGTGGCTGTTTTTTGCTTAATAACAATGTTGATTTGTCCGCGTGTATGTGTGTGTATGTATTCAAACTCAATGTTATTTGTGTACTCTCCGTCTTTCTTTCTTTATTTTGATGTGGTGTGGGCGAGGGATTTAATTTCGTGCGGGATTATTATTTTGGATTTAACTCTTCGTTTTATGGATCGTTTGGTTATTATAAGTAATACAAGCAGACACGCAAATTACAGTTAAAGCGAAAATAATAATAACACTTCAATATAAAGCAAAATTAAGTAATGCAAACATTATCTTCTAAAATGTTTGCAATTTTTGGCAAATAGTTTCTTTTGGAAATTATATTTAATAAGATCTCAAAACTTATTTTTTACCTTTGTTTACACGTCGAGTTTTGTGATTTGGAAAATTTCTTTTTCGATACGTATATCCTTTTTATGTCAAAATTGGAATTTATATTTAAAAATATTTACTCCTTAATTCCATAGCGAAACATAGGGCCATTTATATTGGGTGCAATCGTGCTATCTTCGGATGTTTAGATGCTTAGTCTGAGCTACTGGTGCTGGCTCTACCAACTTCGCCTGCAGCCAGGCTTAGTGTAAAGCCTATCTACTTTAAAGAGAGGCTACGATACGATAATCTTCCCGAGAAGTCACTATATCAGATGATTAGTAGAATAAGGCGTGTACGGCCACTCGAATTTGCTACTACCACAACAGTGCTAATGTACTAGTCGAGCTGAACAATTTTGTGTTAAGACTTACAAGGGATCGCTGTAATAATTTTTCCTTAAAATAAATTAAAAAATATTAAAAAGAAGTCATACAATAAATGCAATAGCTTATGTAAGCAGAAGAGTGGTTTTTCCTGACAACGTCATATCTATGCATTTTTAGTATTCTTAACATGACTAAATTTTTAGGTTTTCTTTTTGGAAGAAGCAATAATAGTCTTGATTAGAAAAGTTTTCCATAACAAAATTCGTTCTTTTTAAGAGTGAACGAATGAGTAGACATCTTACTCAAGCATTCATATCTGATTAAGTTTAACCGATACCCCCACTGTAGGTGAAATAAAAAATGCCAATAAAACATATAGCGATAGGGAAATCACATTTTATTCTACTTATGATCCGGAATCACCGCATTGAAGACACCAAAAAGAAACAATAAGGGCAATTAAAACTGTGTTCCCATTTAAGATCCTACGAGCTATATATTATAATTACTATCGTAGACCACTGCTGCTATAATCTGCTGCTATAAGAACTATAATCAAAGATTTACGATTTCAGATTACATTTTTGATCGCCCTTTTGAAAAGTGGGAAAACCCGGTGACTGTAACAAAGTTAATCAGCCCCGATTCTAATAACCTTGCCAAGATTGAAGCCTTACAAATATATACCAGTTTCGAAGACTTCTAAGAGAAGAGGAAAAAGTACGGTGGATATCTCTTATAATTTAAGCGATATTAAGGTTTAAAAATTTCGTTCAGCTTTAGTTTGCTTACAGTAGAAAAATTCTTAAATTACCATATTTTCAAATATAAAATATATATATATATAAATAAGATATCTGGGTCAAGTTTATTATATTTAAGTGCTTGTAAAACTCTGTGTATACGTGACGCACTATTATGTAAAACTCTATGTAACACATACGAATTGATACAAACGTCCGCAAATTATAGACATTCATCTCATATTGGAACATTTCATTTAATATAAAATTCCCCATCTAGACATTTGAAAAGTAATCAAAAGTTCGTGAAAGCTGTTCGTGGAATAAAATCTGCAGAGAATTTCAAAATGCTTGCATTCATTTAATAGCTCTGCACTAATTTTAAATTGTAATACAATATTTGTGTTAACAATATTTAAATATCATAATCAAGGTAACGCTTCTGTTTTAATTTTAAAGTATTTGGAATTTGTTTTAAGACAAACTCTTCATACAAATTTCCATTAAAATACATTTCTTACCCAAAATATATTTACATTAATATTGCCTTACTTAGATGAAATGATGAAATTTAATTAAATAAATAAATATATTTCAAATAGTCTCACCCAAATATGCTACTTATTAGTAATTGTATATTTTAAAACTAAATTGAGGTGAAAAAATTTTTGTATTAATTTCAATCATGATACAATGGTATAAAAGTGAAACCTTTCCTGACGTACAAAACAATTGTTGGCCTAAATGCCGATTATTTGATTAATATTTTTTTTTGCAAACAGAGAGGAAAGTATAACCACAAATAAATCGGCAAATCCTAATTTAAGGAATGCTCTTTTTTAACATCTTTATGTTCACAAAAAAATCTAGAAAAACATTTTACAGAGAATTATTCGCTATATGAAAATAAACAAAAGAACACACATTTTATTATTATTTTTTTTTACTTTTGAAGAACTTAAGGAAAATATGAAGTAAATTAATTTTAAATTATAAAATTTGAATTATATTTTGAGTAGAAAATAGTAATCGGAGAAAACGCCAGAACGCGAAGAACAGAGAGAAAGTTTCTATGAACAGAACGTATATGTATTTATTCAAGTAGGCGTGTTTCTATAACAACAAAATCAACAGTAACGTGATAGTTATTATAAGCAAATTGTCAATTCTACAACAACACCGAGCAAATAATTTCCAAACATTTTTTCTGCTCTTTTAGTTAATTTTTTCAAATATTCTTTTTTTTAATTGTGAAAAAATTGACAAATCGGGAGAGATCAATTGCTAATTAGCTGACGAAGTAAATGTTGTTTATGATTAACATGCCCCGATTTATATTTTTGCAGCATGAGTGAAATATTCGTCAACTTCGCAACGTATTGCATAAATTGTAAGCTGTATAAATAAAGAGTGCTGCTAATTTCCACATTAACATTCCAACTAAAAATCATTCAATAGTTTGTTAAATGAGAAATTATAGTTTCAAATGATTTAAAACTTTTATAAACTCATTTAGAAAAAATTAAAATATATATTTTTTTGAAGTCATACATACAACTTTGTTTATTTAATATATAAAACTCGTTAATACAGAAAATGTTTTACGTTTTGTTTACACTTTTTGTATTCAAATACAAAAATTTACATTGAACTATAAGAAAACAACAGTGCTATAAGCATACGAAATTTACTATTCACATGTTTTTTTTTTTAATTCCATTGAATATTGTATTATGTAGATTTGAGTAAAAAACATGGTTTAATACATGATTCATTTCTCTTATGGTCAAATCAACTCAATGCACTTCAATTTTTTTTAGATCATGTCGAAAGTAATTTGTTGAACTCGTTTTATCTACGCGATCCTGTTGTCGTTTTTTAAATTACAAACTCAATCTCTATGTTATCCACCAAACGGGATTGAAAACTTAGCAAAAATTATATTAATGATTATTTCGTTATTTCTAATGTCGAACTATATATCATAAAAATCATTCCTCAGTTGCAGCGCGCAGCGCTAATAAAATATAATCATCACTTTGGCTACGGAAATTCAAAGACCAAATCTCTTGCAAGTCGGTGGAAGCACATCGAATTAATTTAAATAAACCTAGTTGATTTCAAGTCAGTCGAAACATAGTATTACACTTTTTCTCCACTTTTTGTAGTTATCGTCTCTTAACCTCCCGATATCAAAAATAAGAAGTCACTGATTTCAATGTTTATTTTGAAAATCGACTAATTATTAGGTTTCGACGTGTTGAAGTCATGAAAGTCTATTCTGTCTATTTTCCGCGTGATTTGCATGTGTATGTGTATCCTGATCTCGGAAGAAAATCAACTTATTCGGTTTTGTAGGTTTTGACATTTTTCCAAAATAAAGTTTAGGAAAAAGAAATGTTATCAGATCTTAGGCTCAAAATACCGCATAAGACGCTGAAAATTTTATTTAAAACAATCTGTTTCAGAGATAACGTTGACGAAAAACTTCACAACAAGTCTTTGCAGTACCGATTTTTAGGACTCATTTACTTTTTTGGGCATCCAAAAGTACGTCAATACCAGAAGTTTGATCTTAATCAATTAAATCGTTCGAAAGATATCATCCAAAAATAAGTATATTTTTTACCTACTCTAAAAGTTCTTACAAAATCTCTAATTTGATCTTAAAAAGTTAGAATAATAGAAAATTTCAATACTTTTAACCGCTTTGGATTTTATTTTTCAGCAATAGCAATAGCAATAGTTAAGAAAGAAATGCACTTTGAGTTTCTAAAACTTCTTAACAAATTCTAATAAAAATAATTATAAAATTGGTTCATCAGCTAAATCAGCCTCGGAGCAGGAGAGCAGATATTGTGAAATTAGTTTGTCAAAAGCGTTTATTTAAGTGCCCTTATGTACTCGTACGTTAAATAGATTCGATTTTGCTTAATTGAATATAACGTATACGCGTAGCTGTACACATACGCTAAAAAATATCTGTTTTCGGTGAAAGAAAAATATTTTAAATTGCTGAATAGGTAAATAAGTATAATTATAGAAATCGATCAAGTTTCCGACCGACTTAAAATGATTCGTTTCCATATAACGACTGGGCTTAATTTTAGAAGTTATACTAGAGTTTTCATTTAGATTGACTAAATTTAGAAAGAGATATTTTAGAAAAGATTCACATTTTTTTACGAATATGTAGAAACTTTGTTATAATTCTTTCTATAGCATTAATATACATATATACATATTTTATATTTTTTTAAATAATTGGAACGGGTCTTGCTATATTAAAAATATTAAAGTATTTGACAATGGAAAATTTTCATATAATGAAAAATAATAGCAGAAATCAGCCTTCGTTGAACATCTGCAATTTTAGCACACATAACATGATTTTCTGCTACAAAGCGTGAGTGTCTCTTTCATTTGTTTAGTAAGTAAATTATATATTTTAACGCAAGCATGCATCCGGTTTTGGATAATTTTTCTAAATTTTAGAAAAGTTTTGTTTGACATTGAATTTTTAATATTTTAGCAATATTTCCTTCAGTCTTTAAGTCAATTTAATGAAAGCACGGGCAGTTTTTGTGGTATCTCCGACGCCGTAAACTTTTTTAAGCGCAGGAGTCTTCATGTTGTGATTGTAAAAAGAAAACGAAAAACACAGCACTTAAAGTATTGCTAACCTTTACGATTACAAATCTGATTACAAAACGGTTTTTGATTATGCATAATTGTTCATTTGATGTTAATCTCAGTTTCTTGTATTTTATTTTTGTGGTCCTGCGGAATATAGCACGTATGCTAGATTTGCAATATCCGCAAGGTTTGCAAGGGCAGTTTGCAACGAAGGGAGAATTCCGCTAATAATTAATGTATCACTCATACGTACCCTGTACACACGATTTTCACACGACTCGGAAGAAAATATTATCATAAAAATTTTGTAAAAGGCGAATTTTTCAACTAATGAATGAAAACATGTCAAACCATCATGCCGTTCGTATACAACACCTCCGATTTCAATAAAATTCACAACAACTGTTGTATGTTATTGGACTTTACCAAAACATAAATTTTCAGACCCCAGATTCTTTCGGTTTTCGAAATATGACGTCATAAAAGATGTAAAAAATTTTAAAAATCACAAAAGTCTCCTTACAAAAGGGGATAGAACTTCTGAACTATGCAAGATAATGTAGTTTTTTTGGTATCGTTTTAAAGGTGAAAGTGCACCACAATATGCAACTTGTGTTTTTCTAAGAAAAGGTCAAAGGTAATTTTTTGGGGTCTTGAGTTTAAAGGTTCTTATCTGAAAAAGTATATTTTTAAATATCTTAAAAGAAAATATGTCAATAATTAGACCCTCTTCTACATTTGCAGAAAATTTAAAGGTGGATAATCGATTAGTGTCAGAGTAAGCAGATTTCCATTCAAATTTTATCTTTTTAATATCAAAGTTCGCTCTGCTGCAATAACTTTCAAATTTGTTTATTTTCTCTTGACTGTGTCAGTATAAAACTCTATTCAAAGTTTCAGAACTCCCTATTTTTCTCCAAAGTTATGTGAGACTGGAGGATATAAAGGTGTCTTTGCCAAATCATTGTTTAGATTTGTCATTGATATACATAAGATATCATAATAATTATCATAATAATTATTTAATTATATTAAATAATATTAATTGATTTTTGGAGCGGTCTTTAGAAAAATTTTACAAATAGTAAAACTCCCTGCAGGAAATGCCAATAGTGAAGTTATACTGATTATCTATTGACAATGTCATCAGTACTACTAATAAATTATACCCCGACTAATGCTTTCTACTATTGACATTTAACACAGGTATGTCCTACGAAATCTACCAGTAGACTGCGTCAGTTCTGACTAGGTAGTTCTTCTGGAACCATATAGAGAAAATGTCAGTAGTATGATTCTACTGACTTACTATTGACGATATCACCACTCTGTGGGATATATCCGTAGTAAAAGTGTAATGATTCACTATAGACGCTGTCGCCACCTTCAGGTGGAAATATTAAAATTATACTGACGATGTCACCAATACGGTTTTAATTTAATTTATTTAAAATAATATTTAAATGTAAAATAAGGTATAAAATATTTTACAGTCTTTGACGTATAATCTTATTACTGTTAAATAACATAAAACGAACTTCGTTTCGTTTTAAGTTAATGATTTGTTTTAACCGTTAAACATTTTCTCTATCAAAAATAAAAAAAAAACAATTTGCTAACAGTGTCACCAAAAAGACACTATAATTGTTGACAAAAATATTGACATGGATACACTTAAGCCCATGCTTCCTTCAGGGTATTGATATAATAAAAAATTCAATAATTTTCTATGAAGTTTGGCATAGATCGGAGCTAATGTTTAATAGAAAATTTAAAAATCTTGCATTATGTCGTGAAATATTAATTTATATGGAATTTCTGCTTTGACGTGATATTCTCTCAACAAACGTCTTCACTTCATTTCTTGTAGTCTGCGATTTTGATCTATGGCGCCACAAATACCCGAAAAACGTTTATAACTTAAACAGACACTCAAAATATTCTGTACTTAAAATTAACTGAAATTGTAATTTAAAACAAATGAAAGGTGAACCTAAAGTTCATTTAATTTTTACTGTTAAAAAATTAATTGACTTAAACCCGTAAAAATAAAAGATTTTTCCCTTGTTTGTGTAGGAGAGGTAATCTCAAACAAATCAAATAAAGCAAGCAAAGAAATAAAAACAGCACTTGAAAACAACGGAAAATATTGAATGTAACTGAAAATCCGTATTAATATGTCCTTAGTTTTTTGAATGAACGTTAGAATCAGTTAAAAATAAAATTGCTTACAATTTCAAATGTTTATTCTTTTAAAAATGACTGAACAAATTACTTCTTGAATAACGTACAGTCCGTTACGGTTATAATATTGTGAGTGTAAATAAGAAGCAATTAACTTTCGATCAAATCAGCTTTCAAGAGAAACTAAACTAAAATCGTCTTAGCAGCTGGATAGCTATAGTAACACAGACGTACACATTCCGGAGGATATAACTAGAAAATAAGTAACAACTTTCGAACGGCTTTCGCGAAACAAATAAAATTTTAAAAACAAAAACAATTCAATATTAGATACACAATTCACATGTGTAACGCACATTTTATTTAGTCGGGGGCTAAAATTGATATTGGCTTATATTGCAATAACATGAGTTTTATGCGATAGATTAAGAACACTAAATTCCATTCAATCACTTCTATTGGAACGACTTTCTCTTTAAGCATCAACTCTTTAATCATGTTCTTTGAGAATATCTTATTATCAAGTCCTTGTTTAGACTATGAAAATTCTTATGAAAATTCTTACTTTGTTGGCAAGATAGGTAATAGGAGATTTAAGGGATTCACTGATATATACGTTTGATATATGTTTTGTTTCTTCATTCGTAATTTAAAGCCACATACGTACATACTTTCATACACATGTATAATTAAAAATTAATGTACGCAAATGAATGTTTAAAGGAGAAGCAGAAATCTAACATAGTCCAAACGGGGACTCATTTGCTGGATTGTTAGATTGTTTGTGATCAGAGAATATAATTTCTTATCTCAATTCAAATACAGATAACCTAAAATCAACCACATATCGTTAGTAGATCCATGTGACTGGCAAAATGCTCAAGACCTGCTATTTCTAATGAATAATAGAATTAAAATTTCGTGATTAAACCAGACGTGACTACAATCACTTGAACCGTTTTTTCTTTTTCCCTTTCCTGTATAACTCGTAGAGTTATAGTGACATTATTTTTCTTTTAATCTATCAATTAGCACCTTAAAATCGCATTTAACATTTAACTAGCCTTTATCAAAATGCCGACGGTGTCTCAACAAACAAGGTGATCATGTTTAAATAAAATACTTACATGCATTTGATGAAAACACAATGACGATTATCGATAATAATTTACAACAACAACTTCCGCACTCTATCTATCGCTTTCTGTGTCACAAAACTCAAGAAATTCTTTAAAAACATGACTCGTGTAATTTGTGAGAAGAAATGTTTGAACATGTGTCGTATGAGTTTTGAGTAAATGTACTTATTGCCTTAGACTTGAACTGTTATAAACAAAAAGCCGCAGTATTATAATAGCATTATATTCATGCTATATATAAACAGATATAGTACACAAACACATAAATATTTATACGAGGGTAGGTGGGCAAGTGACTTAAGACCGGGGCATGCGTAAATTATAAAACGAAATTCTTGTGTATTTTAAAACTAATGACCTGATCGCAAATTGATTAAAATCATTTTTATTGCATGTTATCGTCACTATAAGTCTCGCAATACTTCATGAGGTGTTGCTAATTCAAAGACAACAATAATTTTTTGCTATTTACTTTGGTTTCTGGCTGAAAAAAGAAATCAATTTCATACTTCATGAAGAAGAATTGAAAATAAAAATTTATAGTGGAAAGATCATGTTGTAATCCGGAGCTGGGCAAAGGTTGTAAGATCGCTCTTACTATGGACACAACCCAACCGATATTCGAACCGATGTATCGGTGATACTTTTTGTTTGCCGTTACTTTGTCGATAAAACGATACCATAATATAATACTCGTGTATTGAAGTTTTTTCTTACGAATAAACGTCAACAATATTGAGTTTTTTGACTCGTCGTTCACTGTTAATGAAATATTTGATTGTTGGAAATATAAGGTAATACAATGTTTATCCTTAATGATCCATGATAAAAAGCACGAATACAACAAGCCACTATTAGATATATTGCAGCGAGAGTCAGCACAATTTCTTTCAATTTTCACTTTTACAAGAAATCGGTTTAGAGTGTTCATATCTACCCACTGTAAAAATTTTACATCATTTTCTATACTCTTTCGCCAAAAAAAAACAGTGGTATCCATTTCTTGAAACAAAATTAGTATAAAAAAAGTAGTTTTTTGCCTCTACTGCTACATGGTCTTAATGTAGCTCCGCATTTTGAAGCAATGGCTGAAATAGTTTCGCCTATTTATCAATTTATTTTTAACTACAAATTAGTTTAATCTCTCACTTAATGAAAGAGAGGGAAAGATTCAATCTAATGCACTGGATTCGATTTTTAATTGTTTAACGATTTCATAAAGCAACATCGACATATAACGATGATACAATTGAATGTCGCAACGAGCCTATTCCAGAAGCCTAGATGTTTTGTCTGGTGTACCACAGCGAAGCCACTTTGGACTGCTTCTATTTATACTGTTTATTAACAACCTACATGATGTAGTTCATTCATCCAATACTTGGAAGTATGCAGACGACGTGAAAATTGTTCACAGTTATCGTAAAATATCTGAACAACAACGTCTCCAAAATGATTTAAATTCGTTTTGCATTTGGTAGAAAATCATTCGTATGCAACTTAATTTAAAATAATATAAATATTTACGTTTTGTTAGAAAGAGTCCGATTCTTGCTCACTATATTTTTGAAGATTGTCAGTTGGAGTGAGTTGATAATTTCTTATATAACAATGACAAAAAATAAATGTAGAGGGGTACTTGGTTTTGTAAAACACTGGGTTAAAGAGTTCAATGATACGTATTTTACGAAAAGTCCATAGACATCGCTTGTAAGACTTGTATTGGAGTATGAATCTGAAATATGGGTCCCAATATATAAAAAAACATTCTAACGCTATTGAATGCGTGAAAAACATTTTCTTATTTTTTGACTTCGTGGGTTAAACTTTAACCCAAGGAATTTACCATCATGTTCTGCTAGACTTTACCTTATCAAGCTGCCAACTTTAAAAAGCAGTGCTGAAGATATCGTTTATTTTCAACATAATTATTAGCGGTATAAGCTCTGGTTTCTTAATCAACGATATAACGTTCAATGTGGCCATCACGTTATTTCTCTCCGTGATCAGTTGAATTTTTCACAGCTAATTATGCTAATGCTGGTTTCTCTTCGTGCTCTTTTACAATAAAAAAACAATATATTAATATATTTATTTGTCCTAAATTTTTTGTAGATGTTATTATTTAACGTTTAAATCACTATTATGTAAAAATATATTCAAGTTAAACTATCTATAAGGATGATTTTCCATAGACAAAGAAGTAAAATAAAATAAAAAACGAGCCGAAGAGTCATGATTTCAGCGTATTTTTGGTGCTGTGAATAAAGCGCAGTCTTAGGTCAAAAAAGAGCTCTTCCAAATGAGACATCGTGAACAAAAATCATGCATTCTCGAAGATTATTTCGAAACAGGAAGAACAACAACAAAAAACAACTTTCGCTTACAAACCTGCTTCGGGGGCAGCAGTAGTATTTGCTCCACATTTAACTCTAACCACATAGTCCCCGTTTACACAAAAGGTTTACAGAAGTCTTATTTATCTTAAATTCAAAGCACTTCTCCTACCAATCTTCTGTAATATGTATAAAAAAAAAACAGAAAAATTATACTTTACATTAATACTACTGAATAAACTCCCTGAACAGCAACAGAGTCAGTGTAAACTAACTATATTAAGCAAACGAACGAACAATTTATTCACTCATACACACAATCATTAAGACACAAAGCCAGACAGACAGACAGACAGACAGACAGACAGGCAGTCGGTTGGACGGACGAGTGGACGGATATACCGCCAAACATTCATACAAAGGAGCGAAATAAACGTTGTGTATGTAAAGGAAATAAATTTATTCGTGTATAAAATACAAAACAGTATTATCTCAGTATAAATGACATCCCTTCGAAATTAATCCTTAATTCCCTGTATTCATTCATTTATACATTTTGCATAATCCCTGAGATATGAGCCCAATAAGACTTAATGTTTATGTTAGTATTTCTCTTTCTGTGTGTGTGTATATATGTGTGTGTGTTTTCACTTAAAAATTTATATGTTCTCACAGTATGAATAAGTATTTATCGTAATTGTGTTAATGTATGAGAGAGAGTTAACATGACAATTGGAAAGAGAATTGTAATAAGAGTATTTTAATAATTTCCTATGAAATGATAACACGTACAGTGTATGTGTGATTCAAGAGAAAATCTTCTAAAAAAATTTTTATTGATGAAGAGAATGTGTTAAGAAGAAGGTGGTGTTTTGTCAATGAATAGGAGTATTCTGGCTCCCCTTTATTATTTCTGTAATGTTTATCTTTGATTGCTTGTTCGCAGCCACATGTTGCTTGCATTCTGTGCATAGCCGTGAATGCGAGTGTGTTAATGTGTGCGTATCTGTGTATTTTCAAATGATTGTGTGAAATGCAATGGTGCTCGTGATAATTTGTTTGGTAGGCATTTGTAATTTGGCTCTTCAGTAGTGCGTGAATCATGATAGAAGAAGGTTGGTGAGCTCTTTTAATTTTATAAATACAATGTTTTAATTTCAAATTGTATTTTTATTTAACTGACTGTGTTGTCTCTTTGTTTTATTTGCTGCAATTGCGTAAAATCAGTTTTAGGCGGGATTATAAAACGTAACAAAAGAAAACTCAAAACCAACAAAATTTTAATGTGATTATATATAAATTTTGTGCGTGCTGTTTTTTTATAACATAATGGCAATGTGTGAGTGATAGAATGTGTATAGTGTGTGCGTGTGTGTTTTATGTTGCGAGCTGCATGTACCGGAATGATGGATTATATAGGATTAAATGATTAAATATACAGACAAAAAAAACTCAACTAAATTTTTGCTTTTAATGAATTGGTAAAGAAATTAATTTAAAAAAAAATTTAATTAATTGGAACGTTAAGTTATAAAATGTTTAATACGAATAATGTACGAAAATCAAAAACTAATTACGAAAAAAAAATAAATAAAAAATACGTTATGCAAATGACAGTTTTTAAACATTTTTGGACAAACTAAGTTTTATTCATATAAATATATATACATATTTTTAAAATTTTTCTTCAAAATTGTTAACGTGTTGAATTTGAAAAAGCCGTAACAAAAAATCCAAACTTATTCAAAAAAAGTTTTGCAATATATTAAAATAAACATGTGTTAGAAATTTTCTATAAGAAGAGAAAGAGATTTACAAAAAAAAAATACTTAAGAAACTTAAACAAATAGAATAGGCACAGTAACACCGCTATATTCTGGGTACTGAATAATCCAATAACCATATAACCGGAAAATGCGGATTAATGCAAACTTTTGAATTTTTTTTTTCATTTTTAATATAGAATTCTTTAAAGCACGCGCTTAAAATAATTAATACTTAAAACAAAATAAAACGCAGTAAACTACGCAAAATAAGCTACAATTCTGTATATACATACATATAAATACATAAATATTTATTTCAATCAGAAAATTAACATGTTTAAAATTGTGTTGTATAAATGCAGTTGAAAAGGATGAACAATTTTAAGAAAATAGTTTTTTA
This sequence comes from Gymnocheta viridis, assembly GCA_956483585.1. Lineage (NCBI taxonomy): Eukaryota > Metazoa > Arthropoda > Insecta > Diptera > Tachinidae > Gymnocheta > Gymnocheta viridis. The sequence continues at coordinate 64,640,121 of OY101443.1, read as the reverse complement.
AAATATTTTCAATTATTGTTTGTCGAGAATTTTTCTGTTGCCCACTTGTTGCAAATTTTTAAGCTGTATGATGCATCCTCTGGATTTCGTACTACATAATTCAATTAAAAAAAAACTATAGAGTATGCAAATTAGTGACAATTCGTGACCAGATTTTTGGATTACTCGTACTTCCAGAGTTCATATCGTGTTACTGTATATCGAACTATTGCAAAATAATGAAATTCCTCTGTATTTGGCTAAAAACAATTGTTTTAAATTATCTATATATTATTTATAACATTTTAAAATATTTCAAAGACAGTGGCTGCATTGAAGCTAAGAAATGCAATTGGAAAAATATATTTTTTTAAAAATTCTGTTTATCTTGAAAAATGTGCAATAGAATCACAAATTTAAAATGACTTTCATAGGTCAGATAAAACCTACTGATTACTTTGAAATACTTTGAATGTTCCTTTGTAGGCCAAACAAATATATATGACCTTTTTTTTGAACATAACTGTAAATACCAATTATAAATCAATGTGTTTTAAAAAGTCTTTGATATGGTATTATTCGCAAGTTTTGCAATTTTGAAATAGTTCAACGGTACTGTAAAAACAAAACAAACATTTGATATATTACATGCACTGTAATCTTAAATTATAATTAAGATAAGTACTGCAAGCTGTCACTAGATGACACCAAGGACAGCCAATACCTTCAAAAGGACATTTAAAAAAAATTTGCTAATCTGACGATGTTATGTTAATAAATTTGAAAACGCAAATTTTAATTACTTTTACGAATTCATTCTTTAAGCACATTTATGGTCGGACAATATCTGAATTTGTGCAGTCTTTGCAGCGATTGAAATTAAATTTGTCTAAAAGCTGAGAAGTATAATCGTAGAAACAGTAGCCAATTTTTTTGCATTCTGGTCATAGTTGCCGCAAAAATTTATATTTTAATTATTTAATATGAAGAAGTAAATATCTGTGGTTTTCATGAATATATAACCATGTAAGTAAACACATATTTTTTAACTTTTGGTTATTAATGCCAAATTGCCTTCTTTTGATCGCTTTTGCTAAAAACAACGTAACTTCTATATGAGACTTATAATTGTATAGGCTGCAGTTTACACTATTTCCACTATGTCGCCTATGTCCTTAACATAGTTGCCGCAAGACATTTACATGAATTTGGTTCAGCTTTCCTTGCATCTTCTTCCAAACTTATTCCACTAAATACCGAGGAATGCAGCATAATAGATTAGTAAATCTTCATATACTGAATTTTTTATGATTGATTTATAAAATCTATGGAAATGAAGATTGTGGTCTCGCAACTATATCCCTCATATTAAAGTCATCAATGAGTGCTCAAAGTGATAAAGCAACTTGAATCTTGTTATCGTGACCAACTTATGATATTAGACACATAAGGTATTGAAAGATAAAACGATATATTTTTCAGGAGGATTACAAAGCAGTGCGAATAAATCTACTTTACTAAAATTAAAAAACTGCTCTGCTGAAATTCACAGAATTAAAAATAACCATTAATTCCATACTTCCTCGGGCTGGCTTAAATAATTTCCAGCATAAACAAGATAAACAAACATTTGGCCGCTTACGAAATACTTTACGTATAGAAGCACTTCAGTGCGTTATTTAAAAGATTTTTTGTCAAAATGGCATTAAGTGGAGGACAATAATAAAAAAAATAGATAAAAAAAAGTGTTATATACCATTATTTCAAGGAAACTAATAACTCTTAATGGAACTACATATCTTTAGAGTCCTCTGAGTATTCCAAAAGAACCATATTAGAGCTTTTAAATTAAAAACTTAAATGATATGTGAAAGACAGTAAAAGAACTTAAAGACCCATTGTCCTAGAAGTTTAGCTAACTTTAGAACCTCAATTAATAATGCCAAGGCGATTATTTATGGAATCCACTGCAAACTTGCTAAAGAATTATCCAGGGAAAACTTGTTAATAAATCAAACTGCGGGCGACGCTTTATTTAGAAGTTGTCATAAAATTTCAGACTAGTAAATATTTATTCTCTATATGACGCTGTAGTAGATCGTGTGCTTATTGTATGGTAGATAATCAGTTCTACCCAGCCGACGCTATGTGAACCTTGCTCTATTTCTGCATTTGCTTGTGAAAATAAATTTTCAAGGCCTCTTAAAATAATTTTTTTTAATGAATTAAAAATATTCTTATCTGGTTGTATGTGATATCGAATTTATAAATAAATAAATAAGTCTTTAATTATATTTTTTCAGACCAGTAAGTAAAAAATTGTGCAATAAACATAACGTTTACTTAAAATGCACTAGTTCAATACTCAAATAGACATTTAAGTTTTATTTTGTGTTCAATGATTTCTAAATAATGAAATTTTCAAGTCGTTACTTGTAACCCGAGGTGGTAAGCGCCATCTAAAAATTGAAAAGAAATAGGAACAGTGAAAATTATATACTTTATATCGCACATCCGTTGCAAAGTAGTCATATCTAAAAAAACGTTATTCAGAAAACGGCATTCAAGATTATAGTTTACTCCCACCTGAATGCAAAATTAAAAAAATATGTATGATCCCCTCAAGCGGGGACTAAAGAAGATATTTGTATAAAATTTGTATATAAAATGACACTACAATACCACGAATATTTCTGTATTCTTAACTGCAAAGTCACGTGTATGGAGATATGAATACTTTGCAATAAAAAAGCGATATGTTTATTAGCATTTTAACCCAAGACTTGGCAATGATATTTTTACTGAAAAACTTCTCCCAATATTGACATTTGATGATACAAAAATACATTTGATTTCTGCAAAATATAAAAACATTCTTGACATTTTTCCTGAAAGGGATTACCACCACGGAAAAGAAGCAAGTAATATGTTTGTGTTATTTTTAACTTGATGTACATATTTAAAGTTATTAGTGGAAACGTAAATTAAAATGTTGAAAGAAATACACGTTTTTTTTCTATACAATTAATTTACTCTTACGTGGTATTTTTAACTTGAACTGAAGTAAAAAATGTGAAAAAATAGCCCACATTGCAGGCCAACTTAACTTCCCGCTAAGTTCAAACTCAAAGCAACCAAAAATCTATGGAAGTTTGGATAATATCTTTCGAACCAATTAACAGATGTATATTAAATATTTGTCATTTAACACAGTTTTCAAAGCAGCCGAATTGAGTAAAACGGTTCGTCAAAATTTTTTTAGTAATTATCCTAACAACCCTTTTGGCGAAATATTGTCGACAACGGTAACTGTCAGTTGACATTGTTATTGTTGTCATTGTAACAGATCAGTTGATGTCGAGTGTTATTTCTTGATACAACAGTCGCTGAGTTGACAATTTTTCTCTTAATGTTAATCGGTTCATTTCGCAGCGGAGATCCATTTATTGGGGAAAAAACTTATGAGCTTAAGAGCTTGTTAGTTTTTGGTTTCAATCGGCTTACTAAGTAAAAATTTATCTCAAAAGTTATCTTTCGCCTAAATTTTATTTCCCAAAAAATCTCAAAACTTAATAAATCGTATCATATTCACACAAAATTTAAGTAAAACTTCAACCTCATCGTAAAAATTATCGAAATATATTCCAATGGCATCAAAAATCCGGAATCTAATGAAAATTCGATTTTCGAAATTCAGGCTGAAATCAGTAACATCCAATATTTATTGACTGGAAGTTAATAATATTATTTTAAGCCTCGATTGTCAGCTAACCATAATAAAATTTTGTTATTTATTTAGTTCAATATTTGTACTTTTGGCAACACAAATAAAAAAAATTCTTCATGAACAAAAAAAATTGTTTAAAGCTCGTGAAAATTATTTAGCTCAAATGTCGACTGAAAAACAAAAACTTTATTAATCATTTTCCTAAATCTACATTTTTATTTACTCTTATCTTTGTAATCAAAATTTAGCATTCGATCTAATTTTTTCTCTTTCCCTACAGGCGTATTTTAATTCCTTAAGCCTGTTAAATAAATTCCAAAAGCTTTCAAGTGAATCATGTTGTCTGCAATATCAATTTAATAAAATCATGAATAATCCATTACTAACTTATGACGTTAAAATAAAAAACGATAATGAAATAATCAAAATGACGGCAATGCTAAGAAAGTAATACGAATTTCCGTTTAAATTTGAAAATACTTATAAATTTATAAAACTTTGAATAGTAAGAATTAAGTTATCATCGACGTTAATAAAAACGAAATGTATTTGTCCATATTTAGCAAATAGTTTTTTCTAAATTAATATCTTTCGAAGCTGTAAATAATATACAAATTTATAAGAAAGGCTACAAACTGCATAAGTTGTGTCGTCATTTATACGTAATCTTTTGTTGAATAAAACGAACAATATCGCCACCGTATCTAATTGTCTCAAAAAGATATATTTTTTTTAATTCGTAAAGCAAAAACACTCGCTGAAATTGATGTCCCATAGTGCAGAAAAAAACTTAGCTCAGTAAATTATGCAGCTTTGTAAGGGAATGCTTGCAATTACTTTAGCACACAATGTAATAAAATTAATTTTTTTTTATCAATTCGAAAGTCTTATCTGCTGTTCATAGAATCCAAGCAATCGACTTGAGTAGAAAATATGTGAGGAAACCACTAAAATTTGGGGTTTTTTATTAAAAAAATCGTTTGTCTTGCCTTTTAGGGGATCATCGAACATCAAATACTTAATGCGTATTGAGATAAATCAATTCCCAGAACATTATCTATTCTATCTATTGTAATATTGGACATCTTAAATAATTGTTTTCGTTCTTTGTAAGACCTCTCTGACACTGTGTTTTACGCAAATTTTTCTTGATTGTATCTCATTGCTTAGTTTCTGTTACTCATAACCATAAGTCTTCCGGTTTTTAAAAAATAAGAATTCACATTTAAATAAGTGAAACACTAACTGCTTTTATGAATTCTTACATTTGGTGGTTGCTTTTCAAAAAAAAAAGTTTCATTCATACATACACACATACTAAGTTATGAATTTTATTTCCATTCGCTTTTAAGTTACAATTAATCCGGATTATAAAAGATCTAATGAAATATGACTGCATTATTTTATAATGCGGATTAAAAAAGGAAACCCCGAACTGGTCTCTTATGAATGTATACATACATATGTATATGTGAGTGTGCAATCCAATTCTCAGTGTATTTGAAAGTGTACGAGGAGTTGATAACAGAAAATAAAAATTAAAAAAAAATTAAAATTATACATTTTTTTTAGAAAATCAAAACCTTAAGTATAACTATACTACTAGATAAGTTTAGCAGTTCCAATTTTCTTCTATTGAAGTAGGCGGGTTCCATCTACAGAGCTTTGTCCATCACTGAGTTTCGCGAATAGCACTTCTCGGCAGGTTTGGATGATTTAATTTTAATATATACATACATATATATTTATTTCGAATTCAAATCATATGATTGAAACTTAAAACTTACTTTCTCGCATTCGAAAAAAAACTCAGCTGGATTATAAGTCCACTTTACGTCAACTTCACGCCAATGAATATACGAATGAGAATAAGTTGCACCGCATGTACATGTTATAATGGACGAATAACATGTAGTAAAGCTTAAAATCGCCTGATTAGCCGAGTCGTTCTTCGTATAGAACGAATACCCAAAAACACAAGGATTTATGCCAGACAAATAAAATGTTATATAAAAATTCAGTAGGACTTAATATTGATACATACGAAGTTTTGACCAAATCATTTTAAAAACTCATGAACCCATATATCCTAAAAATGTCAAATCTTAAATTACTCACATGCACAATGGCAATATAGATGGTGGGTCCTGTCATATATCCTTTAATACAATAAAGCTTTAAGTCCTGCAAAAAATTCGCTTGTTTGTCAAATTTAGCACGAATGATGATGTATGTAAGGAACATGATCAATATTAAGAAATATTAAGTTGGTAGTTTTGGGTTATTTTGTTATACGCTTCATCAAAATTCTATGAATTTTAAATTTTTTATAAAAAATATATACATATGTATTTTTTTTAATTTATTAATCGAGATTGCCTCGATTCCTTTTTTAAAAACTTTTGTTTGTTGAGGGTTTTTTAGCTAGTCTATATACATGCATATTATTGGTGCTAATACCAAATCATCAGTAGACCTAAAACCATATTTTTGAAAAGTTTCAAACCTCTTATCTTATACAAAAACTTTTAAAAACTCAATGAGATTTACAAAAATATAAGCATAATATGCTTTGAAACTTATTCAAAAAACCCAACAAACATATTCGATATGAATCTACTTTATCTTCTTGACACCTCAATTTTTTTTAATAATTAAACATTATCATTTACTATAAAATACATAATTTTTATTTTATTAATAATATTCAGACCCGTGCTTAAGCAATCACAACTGTTAAAGCTAGTTTCTTGAAAAATTTTAAAATATTATTTTACTAAATACTTTATGCTGTAACAATATACTGATGTGTTGAGATAAACAATTTTTTTAGACAGCCTGCACTTTAAGCTGATGATATATGTGTTTTCGAAGACTTCTTGAAGTCGTTTTTGGTAATCCGAGGTGATAGGTGATTGCCCACAATGGCATCGCCATGTAAAAGTAATGAGTTTAATACTAAAGTAGAAGCAGTGAAAAATATGTAGTTAAAGTTCCTTAATCTACAGCAGTTGGTTTGCGTAGCTAAAAGTTACGGCTCCTAATAATTAGTAGTGTATCCAGCGGACGACTAAATCGACCACATTCTAGAAATTAATATTAAACATTTACATAAACCTAAAACTCTGTCTCAATTCAATGCAAAAGCAAAATTGACAAACATATGTATGTACTTTGTTTATGTACACTTTGTTTATTTTTCAAGTTGAAGTTGATACATGCATGTGCAATAAGTGTGCATGTGTTAGTAGCAACTCTAAACGCTTATAGCTCCCTAAATATCGAACCGATTTAAATAAAATTAAGATAGTGTAACATCTATGTAAAAACCCGTTTAAAAATATTTAAGTATTTCCAAAATCGGTTCAGTATTGCCTTTCAATAATATTGAATATCTACCTTTTATTGAACTATTAACTAGGATTACTATAAAATTTGTTTGAAATGTTTACCTACTGTAGTAAAAGAAAAGCATCTTTAATTACCTTTAAACTAAAGTTTTTCTCACTAAACAACACAAAATACTATCATATTCACTTCTTTGGTAGAAAAGGTAAAAATCACTAAATAACTCCACAAATAATGTAAAGTGAACTAAATATAGAAGGACAATAAAGAGTTATTATTGCAAATTGATAAAAAATAAACGTATTTAAAGCAAACCAAAACAGCAAAACAAACAAATATTAAACACATGCAGGAATAACAAGCATTAAAAAACAACAACAACAACAATAATACAAAATTGAAAAGGAAATCCAAGAATTGTGAGAAGGATGAAAACGAAGCAAAAGGAATAAAAAAAACAATACGAGGGAAAAGCTTTTAATACTGATGCTTTCATGAAGGCTAATCTCTGTGAAGTTCACTAGATTTGTTTGCATTGTTTATTATGTGAAGCTGTTGCTTCATACGTTTAAACATCTCAGTGAGAGTTTATTGTGTTGTTTAAAATCCCAAACAACTAAACATCAAAACAGACAGAAAGACAGACAGGCAGGCAGCCAAACAGGCAGCCAAACAGGCAAACATACATACAAGCATGTATACTTACACAATTAGCAAAGCTGTATGAGTTGAATGAGTGTTTCTCTTTTACCTAATAAAATAATAGAAAAAATGTAGAAAGAGTAAGTGAAATACGTCATGTATAAAAAATCTGGCAAGCGAAATGACATTGTTGTTGGTGCAATTGTACTGTCAGTGCGGCATTGTGCAAGTGCTACAATATGTACCACACTTAACAACTCATACGAGGGTTAAGTAAAAAATTTTAATTTAAAAAAAGTAACTATTTTATTGTTATTACAACTTGCCTCTAGATAAATGCACATTGTTGTCGGACCGATAAATACCTTTGCATTAAAATACCTAAATTTATTATTTTTTATCGATTAAATATTATGGTTATTAATAATAATAATAACAACAAAAAAACGGAAGTTGTAATAATGCAAAGCTATTTATCGGGCAGACAAAATCCTGCCTTTAACTAACAGCAAGGTGTCATAATCGCCCTCAGAGTTCCTTTTTTTGTCATATGCTACCATAACCAAAAGTTTTAAAAAAATGTGTAGTCTTAAAAGAAAATAAAAATTTACCTCATTATCCTCGTAACTTAACTAACACCATGCAAATAAACCCCATTAAATTTTCTGCACACAAAGATGAGCACATGCAGCTACAACAAAAAAATATGCTACTTTCAGCTTAATATGTCTGCTCTGTTCTGTTCTTGTATAATTTTTATAACAATACCATACACACACATATCCTTTGTTGCTTCTTAATTCTCCGTATGCACACTCACTGCGGTTTTGTGCCAGTATTGCCACAACAGATTTCTAACATTAACGCCAGGCGAAGACCTTTTATCCAACTAATTTAGCAATTAATTTAAATTTCATATATCTTTTCAAAAAACCAATGAATCACTAATGTATTAATCTTAAAATGCAATTTGCTTTATGGTACTCATATCATGATGGTATCAACAATTATATAATAACAATTATAATAAAAATATCGTGCACCGAAAGTTGTCATATAAAATCGCCAAAAAAATAGAATCTAACACGTGCAAATTTTAAATGTCTGTAGCAACACCCAGATTATTTTGCGTGTATCGAACCCGACAAAGCCAAGCTATCCGCATTCAACTTCACGATAAAGTTCAATATCTAATTTGAAACCTAAACAATTTGTAGTTGACAAACCAGAAATTTTAAAATCGACACTTTTTGAAAAAAACCTTTGATGTGGAATTCTGAAGAAGCAGCTTTGTAGAAATTAAAATAATTGTTGAAACAAATTAAATATATTGGCACAAACAAACAAGTAAACAAAAACAAATAATGTTATAAACCAAGAAAGGACTTCAAATTAGCCACGATCTACACCTCAGAGCAATTATCTGCGCTCTACACATAAATACACAGATTTCAACCAATTTGGTTAATTGACCACAAGTTGGCTACAATGGCAGTTTTATTGTTGTTATCATTTTTACACTTCTGTTGGAAGAATTCTGTAAAAAAAATATAAAAAGAAAAGAAAATAAAATAACGCGTATTAAACATAATCCGCAAGGATATGTTGTGGTTACGTTTTGAATGCTTGATTGTTCATGGGAAAGTGTTTGTCACTTGTGAGTGCGAGTGTTAAATAGGAAAAAGGGTGAAATATATAATGATATAAGACAGCAATGGCGTCGCTCATTGGGGAAACACAATCGAATATTTTAGTAGATAACGTTTTCGTTATTAGTAATAGATTTACAGAATGTACATATCTTTATTAAAACTTTTCAGAGAATGCTCTTAATAATCTCAGAAAAAAACTGAAAAATTAAATGTTTGCGCAATTGAACAACCTTTTAAATTTAAAATAAAAATACAAGTGGGTCAGAATTTTTATTATAACTTTTGAGATAAAAACTCTTTAAATGTTAACTTTAAATTTATGTCCTGAATTTCGAACCAATATAAAGTATAGGAAACCTTTTGTTTAGTTAAGTTTTGTTTTTTTATTTATTATTTATTTGTTGTCGTAAGTGACATATTGAAAGCTTATTTTCTCAAAATTAAGAGGCACAGTCTTTTACTGAACTATTGCATAAATAAGGCCCAGAGATTTATGGTGTCCACCAGTATCCAAGTTAGTTTTAACATGAGGCCAGCAAAAAAAGCTTTAAAGCCTTTTATTCGGTATAGCTGGTTGAGGTCTGTAACCTGTAGAAACAAAACAATTTATTTTCGATTCTTAACATTGTTTTCCCGGAAAACAAATTTTACATATGCACTAATATATTAAACTATGGTCTCAGTAGCAATCAAAAATCTTTCAAACCATCAGTTGAGCTCATAAATTTCGAATATTATTTTTCTCTTGTAATTTTTTAAATATTTTTAAATTATTGATGCATTATTTTTACATTAGTTTTGAGATCATACCTTTTTAAGGAAGTAACTAATAATTTCAAGATGCATTTATTGGATTAAACTGATATGTTCGTGCTTGCAAAATTTTTTTATTAAGCCAGTAAATATCAATGCGGCTGTAGATCTAATGGAAAGATGTAACTTAAGGTCAGTAGAGCATTTCTGTTACTTTTAACAATTAACGTTAACGTTAATTTTACCAGTAGAGTTTATTGCTTGTGATCGCAATACATCATTTCTGTAACTGGATTTAACAACTTTATTAATAATTTCAATTTGGTGGCATGTTTGTTAAAAGATAATATTTTTGAAGGTGAACTCGTATTTAACTAATAGAGATACGAAGCAATTTTTTCACATAGATCATTTTGCAATTAACAGTGCCCTCTACGTGGCTGCCCTCTACACGTAGTCATTCAAGTAGAATCTAGATGATTCCTTATTAAAAGGACCCCACTACACTCGTCGGTATCAACCAATGTGGAACCGTATCTAAGTACTCGGATACGGTGATCGCATTGAGCCCTATCTCTGATAAATCAGAAAGGTCCTCAAGTACATGACTGCCTAAAAACTTGTGTCTGGAGAGATGCAAAGCTGGACATTCGCAAAAAAAGTGGAAGATTGTCTGTTCTTAGCTTTCTTCTCGCCAACTACGACAGAACTCATTGTAGGACAGGCCAATGCTAATAGCATGTCTGCCAACCGTCCAGTGCCCCGTCGCGACTGCGACGAGCCTCGAGATGTCCTTGCGGTTTCTACATGTTAGTTGTATTGAGCGCTTGTAATTATAACAAGGCCACATTGTCTTTGCAACCTTGTACGTGTCTATATTGCGCCATCTGCATTCAGTCTTATAGAGATAATGCTTGAATATGCAGTTTCTAATAGCGCCAAACGGCGTTGCTACCAGCTCGTCCGACTGTTCGTTGCCTGAAAAGTTGCTGTGTGCTGGAACCCAGATGAGGGTGAGATCAGCCTGACCACCCAGTGTAGATAGCACCCTCCTACACTGCCCAACTAGAATAAAGGAGGTGGTATGTGATCTTAGGAATAGAAGCGCTGCTTGGCTGTCGATAAAGATGCCGACTTTACCCTGTACCTTCATGTCGACCAGCATTCTGGTGGCTTTCCTTTTAGCCAGAATTTCGGCCAGAAAAACACGTCTTCATTAGCGAGACAGAAAGAGAGTTCTATACCTAGATCATCTGAAAAGACTCCAGAGCCAACACCGCAGACCATTCTTCAGTATATACTCTGACGTCGTATTGTCTTACTATTGATCCTCCCCTCCACTCCCGTCTGGATTGAATGAGAACATTGAACACTTTATCAAAGTCCAGATAAGGTACCACGTAATCAAAAGATTTCCTCAGAGTAGGGTGTAGTTGATCCAGAATTATGGCGTGACCATACGATTTCGATCTCCAACCCCCTCTTGCCACGCTGTTTGAGAATACCGCTAATACAAGAATGTCAATCGGAATAAGGTTTAGTATAGCATTCAGAGCTTAACATTAGTTGCAAATTGGATTAAGGAAAGAAAATCTTGAAATTAACAACACGTCCATTCAAAAAAATATATACGGTAAAAATGTTTCATTAGGTACCTAATGATATTACAATAAGAGGATATGGGATATATGTTTTCAGGCACAACAAAAATTGGTTAAAAATAGATTTATTTATCTTTACACTTATTAATATGTCGAAACAAAGAAAAAATCAAATATAATTAATAAAAAATATGTTTAAATATTTTGAAAAACATTTAAAACATTTCTTCATGAAGCTAGAAATAGTTTTAATGTCCCAATCCAAACTCTATGACTATTCTTTATTGTAAAATCATACAAATTTTCCATACATTTTATCGTTTAAAAACTTTTTAAGTTAAAGTTTGGAAATTGAAATAAACAATGAAAAAGCTGTTACTGTTTATTTAGCTGAAACTGCTTTCGTTATTGCAGGACTTAGATGCAAACGTTATTATTAAAAAAGATACTGAATTTACCTTGAAGTTAATTTTACATTCCTGTTAAATATTTTAAACAATTCAGCGGACGTTAAAATTGAAAAGAGATGCGCACCACAGGTGTGGCAAGTATCTTAGAAAATAACCGTAAACAATATTTCTGTTAAAATGGTATGACATCATAAATGGCATAATTATATAAAATTAAGTTTAATAATATAAATTTAATTTAAATAAACTTTATTTGCTTAAAGCGAAAAAGAATATAACACATTTAGTAAGTTGTGACGTCTGGCTTTAGCTTAACCTATTCAATATATCTGGATTACTAAAATTAAAAAACAATACTTCAATGTGAAATAAATAAAAAAAAATTAAGTTTAATTAATTTCTTTCTTTCTAAATTATGCAGAAAATTAATTTTATAGAACCAATTAAAAAACAGCCAAAATCTTCGAAATTTGAACTTACCTTTGAAAGCTTACAAAAAGTCTATTTCGTGGCCCCAAATATAATAACATAATAAAATTAATATTGTTGCAAAATTTCTAATGTGAAAATCTAATTCTTTTTACTACCCTTTTAAAAAAATATATAACACTGCTCCTGGTATATCGTTCTCTTAGCAAAGTGTTTGTTAACTCAGCAGAGCTTACCACACTTTTATGTTCGCTAATTTGTGTATAAAACTGTAAGATAAATATATATTCAGCAACAACAAACTAAACCACCGAAGTGTTTTATAAGGTGTAAAATAGCAAAAAACTCAATACAACACAAACTAAACCTCAGCATGGTTTTGAAACAACAGCCACGAATTAAAAGAGATATTATATATAACAAAAAAATATAAAATAAAAAATTTTAAATAAAAAAAAAACGACAAAATACATTAAGCAAGCACAACACAATACTTGTACAAACAATGACAACAAGAAACTGAAATACAACTCAAACAAAGAAATAAAAACGAGTTCAAAAAGAAATTGAAGTTAATCCTTTTGAATTGAAATCCTGACAAAGAGCGAAGAAGAAAAGGAAATCCATAAGGTTTAAAAGTAAAAAATTTAAGCCAAAACTAAAAATTTCAGAGATTAAAATTAAAGCAAGAAGTTTTCATTTTAATAAAATACAGCACCTTAATAAAAGCTAATGATTAGTAACGATTCAGTACATTATTATAAGCAGACAAATTATAAAAGCTTAGGGAAAAGCTTTATTGTGGGACTTAAAAAAGGTTTGTCAAAGAACGGACCTTTATGATTTTAATTCATTAAGCTTTTTTGATATTAACATATTAAAAAACAACTACAAAAAAATTGCTTTTAAATTTATTAATCTGAATCTTTGTGAATGCCTTAGTTTTTTTTACGTTTGAATTGCTCAAATATGTAACACATAAGCTTAGCAAAATTTTATTAAATCCCTTTGCAGCAACAAAAATTTTATAATATCTTATATTAATCCGTTTTCAAATTAAGCAGCTCATCATTAAGTTTCTTCATCACGGCTGATAACTTTTGCGAATTGCAAACGTACATGCAACCAACACACATATAAAATACAGAATTATTACGAATTGATTTTTTTTGCAATCTATGTGTGCATACCTGAAACAGATTTAGTAACCCAGCAAACAGAAGGAGATAAGTTTAATAAAAACCAGAAATTCGTTGCCAGTTCTTGTATCTAAAATGCAATTCAAGTATAAACTTGCAGCATTTTTTAATTTATTTTTAAAACACTTAATTTTTAGAAAAATATACAATTATATAGCAAAACTTGATACCATGTACTCCTTTTCTTAAAAAATTTTTTATTAAACTAATTAAAAAATACTCAATTTAGCATTAATAAAGTTTTGAATTGATATTTGAAAAGCTTTTTTACAAAACTCGAATTTGTTTACAAGAAGCAAATATGCATCAAAGTTTTCAAAAATCAAATCTTCAGCACAGACAAGAATTATTAGAACTGCCAAATGTCAGTGAGAAGGATTTCAGCATAGACGTGTAGCACGACCAATTTAAATATAATCACAGCAGTTTTTGCTAGCAATTTTTGAAATGTTCATAAAGGTTTGAAGATTTTTAGAAATTCAAAAATCAAATTTTTTTACACACAATAAATTTCAAAAATTAATTTAAAAGAAGCATTTTTAAGCTTAAAATATGAAAGCTTTTAAATGACTTTTTTGTAAAAAAATTTTTATGAAGCTAAGTTTTAAAAGTTATTTTAAAAATGCCAATATCAAACATTGAAATATATTTTAGAATAATATTAAAGCTTAGAAATAAACGAGAAACTTATTATGTGTTAAAAGCTAATCCTAAAAATTTATTTCAAATCCTGCAAGTATTAAGGTTGACTAAAATGCAACACAGAAAATTTTATACTAAAATATGAAACAGTTAAATATCTCTTCAAAAGAATAGAACAGAACAATAAAACATACATATAAAAAAAATTAAAGGTTTTCAGTATTTCTATTAGTTTCATGATGCATGATTGATACTTTTACAGATTCTAAAAACAGCGCATTCGTTTTCTCTGCCCAAAACGTACAAGTAAAATCCAGAACATAAAATGTGTACTACAGAAATTCTATAAAGCTTTTTTGAAATTAAGTTTTGCAATATTAGCGGAGTTCAGTATTTAGAACACTTGGTCTTGTAAAAGTGAAAATGTAAAATGTCGGAGATTTTTTACGAAATCCAGCAGCAGCTTGCTGTATTTTGCTGTTGAATTTCATACAAAAGGTGCGATATTTTGCATTGCAAGGCCATTTGCATCAGACTCTAAGCTTTTCTATTAATTTGCCACAATAACATCAATAATAAAGTACAACTATTTTTTCAACTATTGAAACTAAAAAAATTCAATAATAAAATTTGTTCTACTGTAAAAGCTTTTGAACGTTTAGATTCAGGAAGCCATTTCGTAAAACAGCAGGTACAATAAACGAAGATAACTACTTAAAAGTAAAACTAAGAAAAAGGTTTTTCCAACGAAAACATTTATTGGAAAAGATTTTGATGGAAAGTCATAACTTCATAAAATTATAACCAGCTTTTGAAAAAAAAAGCTCCAAGAATACTTACATTACATTACAATCATAATATTCGAAGCTTTTAATAATTTAATTAGAAAAAAAATAAAAGAAGTAAGTTTTCTACTCCTATTTGTTGGAAGACATCAGTAAGTGGTTCTAGCATTGAAAATTTTATTGTTTATGTGCAGTGTTTAAATAAACAACAATCAACTTTTAGCTACACATTTTTTACTGGGCTATCTTCAGCAAAAAAAGAAAAAAAAGTCAACAAAATCTTGAGTGAAATACTTATAAAGCCCGACCATAAGATTTATGATTTATGCAAATAATACCAGCAGAAATGTAAAAAAGAATTAAAACTGAAATGCAATAATCGTTCATTGATTCATTTTTTCCTATTCAAATACATTGAAATACATAATCAACCTTACACCAACTTAAGTATTTTCATTAGCTAAGCACACTTATTTTTACTTACGTATTTGAATATTTGCCAGTGTAAACAACAAATGATGTCAGTCAATACCTTCAGTATATGAAACTAAAGGCACTTGTCTTAAAGGATCAAATTTCATCCCCATCAATAGAAATGGAAAAATAAAATTAAATACTTCATATAATTCTTATGCCGCCTGATTTATTCCATCGTATTGAGCTGAATGTATGTATTATGGCCTACTTTAGAGGTTATCATTAGTTATAATTGACGATACAAGTCAAAAGACGGCAATAAAAATATGTGCAAGTATTTCTTGTTTGCAAAATCCATGCTTAAGCTTTTCATTTTATTATTCTGGTGCTGTATCGATGAAGGTTAAGTTTCATATTTTACGCTGAATGATACCAACAGAAATCTTAACCTCCTGCATTTTGCGATTGAAAAGAAATTAAATCACCAGCTTAAATTTTTTTTTATTTATTTTTTTTGCTTCTCATTTTTCATCTTACATATTTTGCACTTATAAAGCGGAGAATGTCAATCGTGGTATCATCAATACTTTTTTTCCAATTTGCTGTTAGCATTTATTGTACCAATTTGAAATACCCACTTGTTTTTAACCAAACCGAGAGCTATTAACTTGTATTAACAAGTGATTCACTCTGGCTGACTGGCTGTGTGGTAGTTTGGTTTATTGGCAGATTGACTGTCTTGATGGCTTGAATATCGTATTAAAATGATACTTGGTTTTTGTATTTATTTGAATATATTTATTGTTCCTTAAAATTAAATTTCATCATGTCCTCCTTCCTACTTATTTGTGTTAAGCCCAACAATATCTCCCACTATTGTGGCTGTTGTGGAGAATGGCAAAGGATTATACTTCACTATATATACTTTAAAGGCAAAGAGGATTATATTAATCAAAGATTTTGCAAACGGATTTCTATGTGTGTATTTATTAAAAAATATTTACTGTAGAAACATTTTTGTGTTTGTTAGAAAGTTTGTTTTGTCTTTAAATTACTTTAAATTTGGTACGTTTTAGAAAACAATTATTATTTTTATTTCATTAAAGTACACAAAATATAATTCTGCGAAGTTACCTCTTTCAGTTTCAGTTTCAGTTAAATTTGGGAAACTTCGTAAACGAAATATCCACAAAAACCATTTTTCTGGAAGATAAAAAACAAAAGTTTTTTTTTCAGACTGTAATTTTCTTATGCTATCAAATAGCTTCATCTTCTTTCCTATTTTCTTGTTAAAGTTATGAGCTAATCAAGATTTTTCTGTTCCAATCCAAAAAGAGTCCTTAAGATTTTTTAATTAAACTTTTTAGTTAACAGTTACTAATGAACTGTTTTCAGCTTTTTAAAGACAATTCTAAAATCATCAATCCTTTAAAAGTCTAAATAGATAAGAACACTTTAAATAGGAACTATAAACTCAATAAATTTTATTTTTAACAGTTGTCAGCGGAAAAACACTAGTTTTTCAGGAGCATGCTTTTTAATATTTTTTAAAAAGTTTTTTCACACCTAAATGTCTCATTATGCGAGATATTCTAAATTTAATTTCAAAATTATTTGTTGACGGTTGTGCTAGTTCATATACACTATGGACTGTGGATAGGGCCACATGAAATAATTAAATTGGGCTATGATCATATCGCAAAGAGCGATCGATACGTGCGATCGTACATATTAAGGTATACGCTGGCGGTAGTTCTCCTTAATTGACATTTATAAGCATTTTAAAAATACATAAAATTATTATTTTGAGAACGACATGCTGCAGTCGTCTGTTAGTAACGAAAATGAACAAAGTCTACAACTTTGGGAACAATCGCTGATGGCCCATAATAAAATCGAAGGCAGTAACTCTCTGTTTGATTTTCTTTTGTTTATATTTTTCGTATGAAACATGCATGAGATTTCATGAAAACACGGTAACATTGTTGAAAGCAGAACTTTAAATGAATCATTTATTTCATTGGTTACAAATTAGCTAAATTTTGAATATATTCTTGTCACAACAAAAAAGAATTGAATGAAATTTGAATCAATTCAAACGAATTAGGCTGTCATGAATTTCAATTCATTTCCAATTCAAATGAATTTGTCAAATGAATTGCAATTCGTTTGAATTGAATTGATTTTGAATTCATTCAAATGAATTAGAAAAATAAATCGCAATTCAAATGAATGAAATCAAAAATGAGTTGCAATCAACCAAATTCAAGAGCAGATCTAGGGGGAATGAAAAATGGAATTGTCTCCTACAAAAACGAAAATATTCAGTATGAAAATTGCAAAAACCCTTTCCATTATATCATGAGAATTTCAAATCTAAAAAGTTTTTGTCCTTGGACTATACTAAATATAACACGAGAGTAATGCTTGGTGTCTTTTACACAAAACGACAGTGATCCATACAGCATGTTTACTTACTAAATCAATTCAAATTTCAATCAATTCAATTCAAATGAGTTGGTAATAAATTGCTTATATTTTCGAATTCATTTGAATTAATTCAAAATTAATTCAATTCAAATGAATTGAAAATGAAGCGCAATTCATTTTTACCAAATTCATTTCAATTGATTTTGGTTACAATATTGATATTGTTTAAAATTTGTAATTGTTTTAATGAATGCTTAATGTGATATCTCCAGTTGTTCTAAGAAATATTTGGGTGAAGTTCCCTGATGATCTGCATTAGCAACAGTGAAATGCACATTAGAACAAACTATATCCCTCAATAATCAATTTCAATTTCTTTTTAACAAAATTATTCATGTTTTACTAAAGATGAAAAATTTTAATTTTTGGAAAAAGTGCAAATAAAACTTTAAAATGACTCAAATTTCATTCAATTCAGTTTTTTGTGTGAAAATAATTAATTCAAAATTTAGCTATTCACTGCATGAATGATTCGCGAAATAATTCAAAAATGAATGATTCATTTACAGCTTTGGTTGAGACAATGAATGTTTAACATTGAGAGCAAAAGAAAATTTCAGGAACGTATTATCTGACAAAATTGTATGTCAAACTGTATGGAAAATATCGTTAAGCGCCAGTTCTGTTTCATCATTAATTCAATTTATGTTATACTCTGAACTACGAGAAAACAAGTTTCTTTTCTTTGCAATTTACCGAAATTTAATGACAAACAACATTTTTGCCGTTTTGGTTATTCAAATAATGTTTCATTGTCGGGGTTTTATGTTTTTCATTTTGGTAACTTTTGCGAAATCTGATAAATACGAGTACATGTTTTTCTAAATAAATAATTAATTGAGAACAAGCAGAGCTAATAATCAATTTCAAAAACTTATGATGTATAGTATCCACATATCATAGTATCCACAGTCATAAGTGATAAAATCGTACAACCAACGCTGATGAGATGGTGTAACTTACCTTTGACTTTTTTTGAATTGAAAAAATTTTTGATAACTTCGAGTTTCTTTATTAAAAAATTTATATTGGAAGATTATCAGCACTGATCTACTTTGCTAGTCTGACGATTGAAAATCTTCCAATATTCCAACAAAAATAATTTGAAGCTATCAAAAATTTCTTAAATTAAAAAGAAATTTTACGGTCAGATTTAAATTTGAGCCAACTGAAATCTAAAACAGTTCAAGTAATTAGTTATGGACATTAATCATATGGAGGAACGTTCACATGTTTTGCAAGTAACTGCTGTCATTCTTATGTAAGTAGCAAATTATTACTTTTCATTGTTTTTTTAATTTTTTAAAGTGGTTATTAAAAAAGAGACTTATTTTCTAACATCGAATCGAATATTATTGCGGTATTTTCTTAAATTTTATCCAAAGTTCAATGCCATTATTTTTACAGTTTAATTCATGCCAAAAGAAACTGGAAGTAAAAACCCATAAAATCTCGGTATTTTTAGTTTTTCTTGAATTTGGTAAAGTTTTTGTAGATATAGATCTATAGTAGTAAAGACTACGGTTTTTAATTATTCGTGTTGTCTATTTGTTCGAATTAAATTTCTTAATATTTTTTTTTTTGTTCGAATAAACGAATAATTTTTAAATTTTGTTCGAATAATTTGAACGAACAAAGAATAAAAAATTTACGCTTAAAACACCATATCAAGTTTGTTTGTTCTTTCCTTTCATTTTTCTAAATAGTTCAGATCATCATCAATACTGTTAACGATTTTTGTGGCGTTAGTACAACTTCTTACTTTATTTATAGACTTTTTTAGATCAGTGAATAAAACGTTATCCGTTACCTCAGAAATGTCATCGTAGTTGAGCTCATTCGCAATACATATTTTTATAACAACATAATCGTGAAAACAAAGTATTTGCGTACTTCTTTGAGGCACATTGTAAAATACTGGTATTGGCTGGGAAATTCATAGAATTCAAAAATACTTATCCTTATTGTGATTGGCGTAGTCGCATCACGCCAAATGTCGTAGCTGTTGAATTTAAAATCTTATGCTACCGTGTTAAATTTTCGTCCGTAAAATATTTGTAAAAGAATCATATTGTAAAAGATTACACTATATTAAACGATTATGAAACAACCTGTTGTATATATTGACATTTTTGCCAACTACGTTACCATTTTTTAAAAACGTTCGACTTTCGCCACGAAAACGTCAAGCATAACAAGGGTGATTCAGTATTAAAGTATTCAATGATTTTATACGTCATTCATTAAATATTCGAATGTTCGATTATTAGAAAAAAGTTGTTCGAATAATTCTTTATTCTAAATTGAAAAGTGTTTGTTCGTTCGAAGAGAAATGAAAAAAAATTTCGAATTATTCGAATAGTTTTTATTCGAA
Source organism: Gymnocheta viridis (assembly GCA_956483585.1). Taxonomy (NCBI): domain Eukaryota; kingdom Metazoa; phylum Arthropoda; class Insecta; order Diptera; family Tachinidae; genus Gymnocheta; species Gymnocheta viridis. The sequence continues at coordinate 64,619,673 of OY101443.1, read as the reverse complement.
CGACAACCCCAGCCTATACTGAAGAACAAAGAGCAATTTGTTTTTATTATTTATAACTTTATTTATAATTTAAACTTTACATTCTTCCTTAATGCTACTGAACCCATGAATTCCTTCTAAAAAAAATCATTAGACTTGTTATCATTGTATTGTTGAGCTTTGGTAGAATTACTTTCAAGGTTGGGTCACTCTATCTGTTCCTTGTGGTTTCGACTCTAAGTCTACCTCTTGAGCGAAGTCGAGGAATGTATAGAGGAGTAGCTTATCGATGTAATTGAAAAAGCGATTGAAGTTGTTTGAGCTGTTGTAGAAACATACCATTGCTCTGTAACTCAAATTGAAAGGAAATGCTTCGCCTAACTATTACATACAAATTAAAATAATTTTTTGAATAAAATTACAGATCAATTCCACAGCTTTCGAACAACGATTGGCGGTGCTTGTACGCTAAAAGCAATAAATGTAATTTCTTTAGCGAAATCGAAAGCTTTAACTTTTTAGTCGCAATAAAAATTTCAACTTTTAAAAGAATTTAGCGTACAATGTCACAAAAAAATTTAATTTCCACATCGACGTCTTTTAAATTTTCTCATATTCTTAAAGTAGTAATTTTTTGTTAAGAAAAAAATACTAAAATAAATTATAATTACATACTTTCAAAGTTCATTTAGTTTATTTGCATAAAACGCTTTGAATATTTTGACCCATATGTGTGTGCATCCTTAAGCCTTTTAACAGATTTTTAAAGCCATTTGAGGACAAATTATTGCATAAAAAACCACTCGACTTTGAAATATATATTTCATTTGTCAAAGAATCCCCCTTGTTGTATTATTATGTATGCAAATATGTGTAAAAAGCTCTTTAAAAATTACTGCCACAAACATGTTAGTTGACTTGCCTGAGTACGATTAAATATACTTTTTATTGACATTTTAATCTCTTTTTTGCTGTTACTACCACTCCACTACTACTTTAACTTCTTCTTATGAGCTCAAGCAAAGGTTTTGGTTTTAATTTAATTTTTATTTTTGGTTTTTTAACCCATTATCCTTAAATCAACCAAATGCATTCTTATACAGATGTCAAATATGCAATAACAAACGGAAACCAAGAGGGATAAAAACCTAGTGCTCTGTTGTCAATCGGGTTAAATATTCCTAACAAATCTTATTGTGGCTTTTGATATAGTGAACCACTCTCTCTCTCTCTATCTCGCTCTCTCACTCTCTATACCTCTGACAGTAGTCAAGCTTAAAGTCAAATACACATTTTCTTATATACTCATATTCTAAAAAAATGATTTTGTATGCATACAATCAAGGACTCTTGATTTGTTGGAGTTTTTTCTTTTATTTGATTTAAAAATCATTTATATAATTTCATTGAGACTGAGACTATAGTGGCATGTGTGAGTTAAGATTTGTTCTTGTTCAAAAAACCAACTTAATCTCTATTCTTCTTTTTGTTTGCTTGAGCTTTTAACCATATTTAACCCGAAAACATTAAATGCAAGAGGAAAATATATTGAGGTTGACTATTTAACTTGCATAAGATAAAGAAATTTATTTAATATAAGAATTTTGCTTACAGCCAAAATGAAGAAACTTTAGGGTTTTTTAAGCATAAATCTGGACTATCTGTATTAAACCAGATAAACCAGAAATATGCAGTAAGAATTATATTTTATGCGCATTAAAAATGCAGTAAAAAAGTTAAGTTAATATACAAAATATGCTTTTGTAAAGGTTTATTTGAAAATAATATAAATTTTGTATTCAATAATTCAATTACATTTGCATTTGAAATTTAATAAAAACAAAACAATCCTGAACCAGGAAGAAAACAGCTGAATAAAATACAAAAACTATAATTCGATTTATATGAAGAATTGAAAATTTTATACAAAATATGACCATCTTTTTATTGATAATTTGAAATGCAATAAACAGCAGAATATGGACTTAGACTCTCAAATCTAAATAAACTTTTATAAATAAAAAATGTTCATGCAACGTCTACTGTCTTAAAACTGTTTGATTTAAGCAAATATAGAATGGATGTACAAAATACAAAAGTCATATCTGTTGATCAAAATTTAAAGGAGATTTTTACTTCCGCTGAGAAAACATTTTTAAACATACATATATAAATAAAACAGCATTCAGCAGAAAAATAAACTTCAAGAGGGTTAAACATCTATATATATAAAAATGAATCTGTGTTTGTACGTATGTTTGTTTGTTTGTATGTTCCTTATTGGACGCCAAACGGTACAACTGATCGTTTTGAAATTTCAGAACTGTCTTTTAGATAACAGGGAAATTCAAATAGGCTACTCTGTTTTTAGAAAAATTTGTGGGGATAGAGCACACCCCATACAAAGCAATTTTTAATTTCCCCATATCTGTATAACTACAACAGTGAGACTCTTCAAATTTACTGTGAGGTGCTCTTAAAAGAAAGTAAAACTTCTAGGAAAATCTCGAAGGTAACGGAGAGGGGAAGCGGGTACCCACCATAGGAGGTAACTATTAATTTTCTCATTTCTGTATAACTTAATAAAGCCTACCTTAACGCCAACAAAATTATGGTACTGCTTTCAATAGTTTTTAACTGGTTCTATAATAAATACAAGCATTACTCCGCCATTTGTAAAGCGATTTTCAAAATTTGTCCGCTAAAAAAATTACCAATTTTAAAATTTTTTTTCTTATTTTTTTGGGAGGGGGGAAATCTGTGAGAGCGTTGGTGCATATTGCTTACCCTAATAATTGATTATCAAATAACATCGTCATTTGTGAACTAATTTTCAAAATGCTTCTTGCATTTGTTTTCTAAAATTTTTTTTTAATTTTAAATGTGCATGTAGACCAATTTTCAAAATTATTTTTGCAAATGGAAAAGGTCAATAACCTTTTTTTTTTGGGAAATATGGAGGTGTAGATGTGTTAGCGCGGACTGCTTGCCCAATATGAAACAACTTCGTCATATGTGAACCAATTTTCAAAAGAGGAAATTAAACATCTGAATGATCTCGAGCATCACGATGCATGCTTAGCAACTAAGCGATCTCGAACTTCAACCTCAAGGGCCTCTGACGAAGGGGCAATTATACCGGGCAAATATAATCGAACAAATGTGCTGCTGTCTCACGGTCAATCCCTGCAAGTTTATGGCTTAAATTTATTAAGTCCTTGTTTCTCTTATGCACAGCTTTACGCTGCATGCTTCAGTGTACGAAAACCAAACAATTTGTTTGCTTATGCTCCGCATGGACAAACTGCAAATGTTTCATATCCTTGAGTGTTACAACATTTAATTTACATATAATAAAATAGTTTTTTTTAAACTACATAAACACTTTTTATTTAATTTTTTAATGATGAGGGTAGCAAAGCACACCGGGTTAAGCTAGTACTCTATAAATTCGAAAAACCCTGCAAATTTGCTTTTAGGGCTAAAATATGAATATGGAAAAAAATGCTGTAAAGGGTCAAGCATGCTAGATGAGGTTAGGCCAGGCAGTACAGCCTACCAGTTGCAAGCAACCTGCCTATTTCGGTCCAGAAAATAGTTACCTGATGTTGACAGTAAAAAAGAAACTCCCTACTACCCCATGCTGTAGTCGGTATTCAACAAACCCGATTTACGAATAAACTGGTTTATTCTTTTCTGCTGGTGTGGAGTGATCCCTAGTATGATGGCAGAATTAGTTCGATCGTATCAGTTCCAAGTTGATCTAGAGACTGCACACGTGGATTTATTGAACCATCTAGATTGTGCTCACCCTAATAGTTTCTGCTGTATGAGTATTTTACAGCTCTTTACTGAGACTCCTGCTTGATTTTCTATGTCCCGTTCTTACAAACAAAAGCCTCCCTTGGCTAGCTTGTTTGCAGTTATGTTGCTGTTTACGAATGCGTGCCCTGGTACCCAGATTAGCTTCAGGTTGGACTCTGACGCCATCTCATTTATGGATGTCCGGCATTCCTCTACTAGGTCAGATGTTATATATACACCAGATAGAGCGTTCAGTGCAGCCTTACTGTCAGTATATATTCGAATATCGTATCCGTATACCCTCTTTAACCTTAACCAGTTAACTGCCCTTTTTATGTCTGATATTGATTACGAGGACTGTGAAGCTTTATTCCACAGAAGATATAGCCAATTGAACAAGCACCTATTGAAGGATTGGGAACAGTCAGCGCTAGAGCCACTAGCAATCTTGAGTTTCCTCATTAGAGAAGGTCTAGATGAGGTGCTCTAGCACATGGCAAGGGATACAATAAATCTTGTTCGGTCGCAGTGTCCTGTGTTTCCCGAATAATCAATAATTCATTCAAGGTCGATAATTCAGCTTGAGTTACGCTAGAAAGATCTAATAGTTTCATAGCGCGTTCTCTGTTGAAATTAAGCAATGTAACTGCGCCGTTTCACCCCTAAACGTGATTTGTATGCCTCAAGTACATCCCCTCGGACTGGAGGGAGTTTATCAGAGATTTTTACTGCGAATATTTTTTCAGGCATAAGGAAAGGTAGACGGTAGTCTATGAGTTCGGGAAGATTCTCAAACTGTATAATAATAGTCACTGAGTCTAACTGCAGAGTTCATGACGAGTTCTTTGACCATGCTAAAATAATAAAAACACAATCTCCACATCTATAGGCTGCAAAAAAAAACACGCAAATTCAATTTTTTGTTAATTTTTTGTTAATTTTATATTTTAATTTCACCGAAACTATTTTCAATTTATAAAATTTTTATACAATTATGTAAAGAACTCTGGATAGTATTTTAGCATTAATTTCTGTTGAAATTAATTCATTATCTTACAAACTGCGTAATTAGAGGCAGAGGCATGCAGTTTTTATGAGAAAAAAATTATAAAATTTTGACTTTACTTAATAATTTGTCTTAATATTTTTTTTTACAATTCGTAAGTTATTAGAATATTGCAACACGATGTTCCACTTATTTGGCTTATTATTAGTTTTACTTGTAAATACCAATAAGTACCTAGAATATTAAGTACAAAGCTTTAATTTCTTTTAAGATGGTTACACTTACATTTTCTGTTCTTTATTTGTATGTCTTTATTTTTCTTAACAAGAAAATCCATTAAATATGGTTAAATAAAAAATAAATAAAAAGCAACTATTTAGTTAGCTGTAGATAGTAAATATACAATGTTAATTTGTTTGTCTGATATTCATACGTGCAAAAACCATAATATATTAGCAAAAAGAACTTTAAAAAATAAAATAAATATTAAATAGGATTAAAACTAATAACCAATGTTTAAAGACGAGGTCACCTCTACTACTGAAATATATTTAGATTCAATATTAAGAAAAACAACACGTCCAGTGGGCTTAAGCCAAACACTATTGTTTTGCAAAGTAAAAAAAGAAATGTTGGGTCTTTTTGACTTAACATTTTGTGATTATAAATACCTAAATATATTATTTTAATGTTGTAATTTTTATTCCTAAAATCTTAGTTGATATGTGAAAATAATTTACAACCTTAGCAAATGTCTAATGTTCCACATTAGAATTCTATTTTTCCAGCTAAAATATTTTATCTTGTGTATTTAATGTATTTAGTTCACAAATTCCAAATCATTTGTTTATAATGCCAACATGTAAATTGTCAAATAGTACCTCTAAGCTTCTAACAACATGTATGTTTTTAATTCTTTCTCCTAATTTACAATAAAACCTTAATCATCTTTATGAAATATAGTTAAATGTTGCATATTTTAAAGATCTTCAATATAAATTTGTGTTTTAAAATGCAGTATTAAAATTGTCTTAAGGTTTTATAAATAAATACCTAAGAAATAAAATTCAATTTGTATACTACCAGCCAAGTAAGGGCAAGCTTTTGCCACATGACCAAAACAAATAACAAACCACAAAAAGTTATCCTAATGTGTTGATACCATTTTGAAAATTTTTCGATTTTAACGACTTTTTCACAATTTTTACTGACTTTAAATGAATGCTAAATATAAAACTAAAAAATTGTTTATATTAGAAATAAAAAAAGGTATTCAAATTTAATTGAACTAGAATTTAATACATATCAACTTTAAAGTATAATAAAAACTATAATTTAAAAATACTGCAGTATACATGATTAATATTTAGGGTATATTTTTGGAGGTAGGCATGTCCTTGGATCGATTGATTGAAATAAAATAGAAAACAGAAAAGTTTTTCAATTTCTTAAGCTCTAATAAATATAAATCAATAAATAATATAAAAGTCGAAAAATTAATACTAAAAATCTCACTTAAAGCTATTTTTTTTAAATTAAGACGCATGTAAGAGAATCATATCCTTATACTTATACGGATATCAATAAAATGTATCAAAAAGCTTTATGACATAATTTTATATAAAACCACAATTTGTTGCTTCCTTCCGGTCATAATTTAAGCTAAAATTTCAATTTATTCTCTTTTGATTGTCAACCGATGTTCTTCATTCTTTTACCAAATACTAGACATTGTTGAAATTAGTAACCCGACTATATATCACTTAAATCGGTTTATTATTAAATAAATAAAAGCCTTCAAAGGTTGACACCACTACAAGTGCTAAAACTGCATACGTACATTCACTTTTGAAAGTATTGAATGAACTAAAAACATAAGCAAAGCAATGAGAGTGTTTAAAAGTACCGACTTATGTATCTAACAAGATTTTCTCTCTTCAAATGAGTGCTAATGAAAAAGTAAAATATATCAGAATTAAAAAGATTAGATTTAAATACATGTTCATTAATTATTGATTTGTTAGCTTCAAGCAAAACTTAATAAAATAAATCTGCTTGTTTGTATGCGATTTTGTTTTGCTTATTGTTTTTTCCATGGGGAATGCAACTAAAATAGGTATACGTTTAAAATGGGGGTCGAATTTCGACCACCAGGGGAACTCAAGTTTTAATTAATACTTGTTTTTGCTAATTTTCATAAAGAATTTTCAAATGGTCAGCGTAATGTTTTTTCTTAACTGATAAGTTTGAAATTTCTTTTAAGCATTCACTATTTTTGATGCTACTAATCACGCATGCTAATCTCTGCACAGTACTTATTATTTGTCAGGCCTGAAGTCCACTGCTCAAAAATGTGATTAATATTATTTAACTAATTTATGTAATATAATTAAGCCATTAAGGCCCAAAAAGAAACTGCTTGAAAAAAGTTTTTATTGTTATTTATTGCCTTATTTTGAATAACAAAAAGGATTTTATTGAATAAAAATTTTAAAGTTTTGTTGGTTTTTTCGATGTCCTCACATGGGGAAAACGGGCGTTTTAACTATGAAATTGACCAAAACATTTTCGTTCTACGCAAAGTGTTTCTGTGCTTATTTCGCATCTTCACCGACATTTGCAATGATAATCGTAACGGATTTGTTATCCTTTCAGGAGTATGACCATTGTTTTTACGTTCAGCATCTGCTAGTGCAAAAAAAGTTGGACGTTTTCTAAAACTTGGTAGCCGCAAATAATCCCTAGTAATATTTCTTCTGATTGATAATGGGTTCATCGGAGTTGTATAATCAGTTCTGCATAACAAAACATATAACCGCCAAGCGTTGCTTACTGTCAAATCTACAAGATACTTAAAATTTTTTTTAAATTTTGATCTTCGTTTCCAGAAGCAAGCTCATTTTTTTCTGTTACATCATTTGGCATATTTATATACAATATATCTTCCTTATGACAGCGGCATTAGGTGGCACGACTTAAATATTATATTCAGCATCAACGTTGTTACTTTCTATTATAAGCTCAACAGCCTCCTGAAGCCGCAAAAAATCATTTTGCCTTCTAAAAACATTGGATATACGTACATTGCCGTAATTGACATCACTATCAGGACTTTAATAATGTATCTATTTTGAACTCAGAAAATAAGTATAAACGTCCTTATATATTAGAGATGTTACAGATAATTAATGTAGTGTCATATTTAAGAATTCATTTTAGAGCTGATACTAATAGTCCAGCACAGATTTACAGGCATTTAGTATACAAGGCTAAATGAGTAAATATACAATATAATGAAATAATACAATATTAATGTTTTCAAGTTTTAAAAATAAGTTCATTTTCTCATTTTTAAAAAAAAAATTTCAAACAAAATTTTCAATTGACAACTAATTTTTAAGCCAAAACTGAAAAAGAAATTAATAATAATTTGTGAATTTTTGTTATTTAAATTGTTTATTGATTTTTTCCTCCTGAAGTAGTTTCCCAAAGGGTAACGAAATATCGAGATAGAATTAATTTGGATGATTTTTATAAAAAAGAAACCTGAAGCTTAATTTATAGAATAATATAAATACTAAAAAATCTACAAAAAAAGTTATTTGTAACGCCCATCAGCCCCAATTGGGGAGACCTTTACAAAATCATACCTTATAATAAAATGTTACACTTTTTCTTTTACTAAATGATTTTAAAATTATTTATACACTCCTCAAACAGCAAATTTGTATATTTTTATTTTAAGCCACCTAAACATTGGCGGATACATGGAAACACATATGAACACTGATGATGGGAGTGTAATGGCTCCCGAAAAATAACGTTGTTTCTGTTCTGCCGTGTAGGGTGAAATTAATAAATGATAAAAGCAAACCGAATTTTAATGCGGAATTAAAAGTGCTGAAAACAACATTTGTATTTTCTATGGAACCTTGTACGCTTTGCCACATTTTTTTAAGCTTTAAAATGAGATAATTGTTTTTATATTGAGAGACATAACTTTTTTTCTTAGAGTTGCCATTAGTTGAACTAATGTCCTTATATGGGGACAAGGAGCGGTAATGAAGTTAAGAAACTTTTCCAAGCTTAAGGTCAACAATAACAAAATAAAAACTTAATTTTATCCAATATTTCGTTTTTGGATGCTTTTTTTTAAAGTAGTTGTTACTACTAATTTTATTTATATCCGAAGAAGCTTTCCATAAAGAAAGTGAAATATTGCAGAAACTAAAGTTTTTATTTTGTTATTGTTAACCTTAAACTTTGAGAAGTTTTTTAATATATTATCAATGAAAAAGTCGAGAAATTAGAATAATTTTAATGTAATGAAAGTTATTAAATCCAGCAAAAATAATATTTTTTCAATAAATCCTTGAGATCAAAATTATAATGAATCAGAACTGGTTCGAGACTAGAGATTTTCTCAGGACTAGATTTCGCGGGAGCTTTCAATGCCAGGAAACTTTTTTATTGCTTTTTTATAAATTTTTGAGGAATGCAAAAATGTTTTTCCAAATGCTTTGAAAATTGCAGTTATTCTGCATGCAGAACAAATTTATACGCATCGTTTTGTGGATAATAGTAATGGACTAAAAGATAAAATTTTTGATGACGGTGATATTATACATTAAAAAAGAATTGCGATTGTACGAAATAACCTGTAAAAGACAAATTGATCACATTCTCTGTGTTCTATCTGTCATTTTGAAATTTGTAACTTAATTAATAATATTCATTAAATTAATTTGAGGGATTTAAGCTTTTAGTTGTTTTTAAGTTAATACAAAAAATATTCTAAAAATAATAACACTACAATTATGATATTAAATTTAACTAAGTAAGCTCTTCTAGTGTGAAACTGTATTCATTTAGCATTCTTAGATGTTATACTAATTTTGTTCAGCATAAATTAGTTATTATATTATGTCTTGCTGGGTTACTAACGTTATTAAAAACAGCCTGATTATGTATGTAGTATGTATGTACATATATATGAGTAAAATATTCTTGTTTCTGACCCAAAACTACTTGTACTTAGTTTATGTTCTTAAAATTTATTTATGTATCTCTGGTTGTTTTGATAAAAAAGCTAACTTACTTAACATCTACACAACTAATTATAAGCCAAGCCAAACTACAAATTTAAATAGCACATATACAAACATATTTAAAGAAGTCCGTCTGCCTGCTATGTTTGCATGTAAATGTGCGTTTCATTATTATGTCTCTTAACAAGTTACTAAAGAAAACTAAATAAGAAAAATAAGTAGCTTAAAATTCTATGTTGTTTCTATATTAAGTAAAAACATTTTACAATTTTCATACATTGTGTCTGGTTTGAAATAAAAAGGATAAAACAACAATAAAACCAAATATTATTAAGATTAAGTATAATATTATTTACAATTTATCTATTTTAAATTGGTATTAACTACTACATATTTCTGAAAGTATTATTAACTTTAATTGGATTATAGTAGTAAAAATGACATTTATTAGAAAAAATCTATTGTTAAGGATTAATTAAATAATCGATTAAAAAATAAAATATGAAATCAATTTCGTTTATGTAAATATTTTGAAAAGATCCCCAGTACCAAAAAAGGAAGTCAATTTTAAGAAATGTTCTATTCATTACTGCCATAAGATCAATTATTGCATATTTTTGGCTTTTCTAGAAGTTATTACTACCAATATCCAGAGCGTTAGTTAAAGAGCCATTTGAACCACCAACATTTACTATGTCAACTAATCTCGAGGTCATTTTGTGGAACATAAACTCTTCACGAGTGTGTCATTCAAACATCATTTTCACTAATTGCGCGGTGAGATATTGTCTTGGATTATGAGACTGAAAATATTTACCTAGGTCTACATGATGTCATTGGTCTATCGGATGTCAGACATACCATTACCTAATGTGCGATCATATAGAAGTCAAAAACTCTTCATAGACTGACGAACCATGGATAATTTCTAAACAGAATTTCTTCGTGCTGGAGCAGCAAATTTAAAAGCAAGATACATTTACTAATCGATATCCTACGATTATTTTGTTACATTAATTCTGAGCGAATATTTAATAACAAGTTAAGCGGTAACTTTATTTGTATATTCCTAGTCTAAAGTTATATTTAAGCTTTCGTCTCAAACTGTACAACATGAATTTAGAAATTGTACTATTTTATTTTTAATTTATTTCAATAATTTATTTTGTTCTATTTTAAGTTATTTTGTTTTTTTTGTATTGCATTATTTTATTAAAGCATTTTATTGCAACATATTTTAGTTAATTTTTTATTGAACTTCATATTCTTTTGTATTGTATTTTATTTTGTTTTACCCTTCATTTCGTTTTTATTTTAAGTTATTTTAATTGTTATTTTTTTATAATATCATATTTAATTATACTTATTTTTTTATTTTAATTTATTTTGTTTTATTTTATTTTATTTTATTTTATTTAGGTTTATTTTTTTTCATTAAATTTTATATATTTTGTTTAATCTTCTTTTACTTTATTAAGTTCCATTATATTTTTTGATATTTTATTTTATTATAGTTAACTTTATTTTACTTTTTATTTTACTTAATTTCTTTTTTATTTTATTTTGGTTTTATAACATTTTATAATAATGTATTTTTATTAATATAATTTATTTCTCTGCATATCATTTCATTTTATTTTATTAAGATTTATTTTATTTTATTTCAATTTATTTATTTAATTTTTTTCTTCTTTTTTTATTTCATTCTATTTCATTTTATGTTATTTTATTAAGTTTTATTTTACTTTATTTTATTTAACTCAATTTTATTATATTTTATTTTATTGTATTTTTATTATACAAATATTATATCATTTCATATGATTTAATTTTATTTTAACTTCTTTCATTTTATATTATTTTATTTTAATTTCTTCTCTCATTAGCTCATCCTGTTAGTCCACTTTTACAGGACATTTTTATGATATATGGTTCCATCTCGCGAATGCCTCGGACAATATTAGTCTTAAGGGTGGGGATGGTTTTCTTGCATTTCAGCCCACAAAAAAGCGTAAATATGTCAAATCGCGCCTCCTAAGCAGATAGTTAACATTACCAATACGGCTGATAACACGAACTTAGAGGGCAGAAAATCGATTATTTGATTAGCTGTGGGGCGTAGCACCGTCCTGATGAAGCAAAAGGTTATGCAAGATCCTATCATCCCTTTTAGAACGTAAAAGTCGGTCTTCATGGCTGTGTAGTGATCACCGTTTACTAAAATGGCGTTTCCATCCAAATTTTTGAAAAATTGATCCAATGACGCATCGTACAACGATTAGGACCATGAGTGTTCTGCACCACAAACCACTCAAGAACTTAGTGCACGAGCTTGCATAAACTTCTTTTTAACAAACGCACAGTGTGTGCAACACAGCACTTACTTTGAAAATTTGTTTGCAATATTGCCCGACCGTGGTCAACCGGAAAACAACTTTAAGCCGCAGAGGTATGATAATGACTCATAGTCATTATGGCGGACAGAAAAAATCTAAGTGTTTAAAAAACGCATGACTTAAAAATATTGACCATCCTGTATTTTACATTATTTTATTTGATTACCAAATGAGTTTTATGCTAAAACAAATTAAGTCATTGTTTTAAGTAATTCTTTAGGATGCTGAATATACATTATGCCATCTAACAATCTTAAATTAATAATAGTTTTTAATTTATAACTGATGCTCAATATTTTATTGTTTTTTTACTTTTATAGCTTAAGGACTGGTTTTAACTTCCTTTTACAAAAATTTGGCAAACAAAATAGCTACATAAACAATTACCATACATACATACATATATGTAGAAAGAAAAATAATATTTAATATCCTGAAAATGTTCTTCCTTTTAAGCTGCTCAAGTATAAAATACCTTAATAACCCTGATTGTAAGTTTGTTAAGAACATATAAGATGTATTTGAATTTCTTTATGTTTGTTTCTTTTTATTTTTCTACCAACCTCAAGCCAGTCAACCTCTAACACACAAAATGACCAATTGTCCTGCCAATAGCATTAGAAAAGGAAACAACAATCAACCCCTTTTTTCTAGGGTTTGTACACGAGTGTGTTCTTTGTTTCCTTAGAAAAACTTGACCAGGCTATTTAAGCTCTAATCTTATGCTCCAATTAAAAAGGTTAGTCTGTTGGAATGTCTATGCAACAGCAGTGATGTATGTGTGTAAGAAGGACCGGAAGTGGTAGTGTGTTGAGGTTTTTGGCGTTCTTATTGTTTAACAAGAATCCTTAAGTAAAATAAGTTCTTAAAACAACAATAATAAACTTCTTAAGAATTTTTTTCTTGAGCTTATAAAATGTTTGTCTTATAGTTAACTCTTTACACACACATATGTATATACAAAATGTAGAAACCTTAAGGCTTTGCACAAGCATATTCAGATGTGCTTACGTGTTAGCAAGAAATTTTTAAGATTTTTCTTTTGCTACTGTGTGTGTGTGTGGGTGTGGCTGTTAATTTTCCGTATTATGGTTTTTAGGTATTTATAAAATTGTGTTTTAATATGATTTTAAATTGTTTATTGTTTATTCAATCATTTTAATCTCTAACTGGACACTGCTTCACATACAATTAAACACACACGCACACGCACGCATCACTGGACATCTTAAATAAATCTTTTATATAAATTATTATAGTTATTAAAATGTTATATTTTCATTTTATTTATTTATTCATTGAGGAAATAAAAATCCAGCAAGTTTATTACTTAATTTCTTCTTTAAGCTTAAGGGTGATAATATTTTATTTTAATACACTTGTCCTTATCAGTGAGGCACCACTAATGGACTATTTAAATTGATATTAAAGAAAATGTAAAGGAAATAACTCGAGTGGTATTAAGATTTTTTACAGAAACCGGAAGAAATTTAATATTAAAGATTATTCACTATATTGATCAAATATGTAAATAAAGTAAACTGCACCCTGAAAAATAAAAACATAAATTACAATTGAATTATAAATAAAAATTTTTTAAATCTTTTTCCTCCAGCTTCTGGCAACACTGGGAATACGTAAATAAGTAAATTTTCAAAAATACCCTTGTGCTGTAGTCAGCACCCTGAAATGATTTTTTAAAGTGTTCAAAGCAACCTTTTTATATATTTGATGCTTCTAAAAGACACAGGAAGCAATGAACGTGTATATAAAGGAGAGCTATTCAAAATATTTGACATAAAACTTTATATAAAAAATTGTGTTATGTTGTCCGAAAAGGCCTCACGTTACCCTGGCGAATTTCTTATAAAATTTGTTCGAGCGGCCATAGTTCCCTAATAAGATATTATGATGATAACAACACTGCTAAGCACCAATAAATTTAAAAGTATTTAGATATGTGCTATAATTTTACACAACACTATAAGCCATTTAATAAAAGTGAATTTTTCACACACTCTCATAAATAGAAAACATATGTATGTACGTATGCCTAGTTCCGCTAATAAGCTTAACTCCGGTAATAATATTTATTAATTATTCCATTTATAACTCGCTTTTAAGCAATATTGTACTTTTTTGCACAGATTTGGCTGTCCCAAAACTAAAGTCGAATATTTATTTGGCGTTAATACACAGAATTGGTGGCAGACAAGTTATGAAAATCCTCTACTATTTTTAAACTCAAAAAATCTTTATTACGATTATTCAAAAGCAGTGTTTTAGTTGAGTTTACTTTCGCAAGGACTTTTTTTATTACAAATGTTAACGCTGCCTTTAGTTATATGCTGAATTTAATTTTGTTAAAAACGGAGGTGCTCAAAATGCATTATAGTAATAAGGTTTTCTCTACGTTATTGGTAATACTGATTACTAAAAACAATCTGTCCAAACAATGAACCTTTAATTATTATTTCCTGCAGTTTTACCACTCAAAAACTTACCAGTGGCCTGCAAAAAAAATTAAATAGCAGAAAAATGTGCATTTTAGCTTTAATCTTTTTGGGGGCTGCCAAAATCAATTGCATTATGTTGAAATTTTTGTAATTGTTTTGCATTTGCATTTAGCCATAATTTTAGTTTGCCATAATGTTAGCACAACAACTACAACAACACACAAAATAATACTTATATACTTTTTATTTTTGGCAAATCCGCTTTTGTTTTAACCTCAAATCATGTTGATGATTATGAAAATTATGTTTTTCGTCGGTTTGTTTGGTTGCAGGTTGGCCGCTTGAAATGCGTGTGGGTAGAGAGCATAATTATTGTAATGCGTTTATTGTTAATGGCTTTTAGCAAAGAAAGCATTTAAACAAAAAATGTATGAGCTTTTTAAAGATTTTGAAAAATTTACTTTGTTTTGAAGCATTTAAATTTTAAAAAAGCAATAAATATCGAGTAACAGGTTGATTATTTGATTGGTTATGTCTAGATAATCTAAAACTTTAAAAATAAAGGACACGTCGCAGTATAATCCACAGTCGCTTTACTAGGACCTTAATATGGTTCCTTCTATTTTGTTAGTCCCTTTTTATTTCTCGTTGCGTCAAAGACACAACAATGATGTTTGCGACTACTTTGACGGCAATTGCTTGTTGACAATTGTTGCTATTTTTTTTAAAACATTGTCAACTGTAACCGACAGTTGTTGACAATAATCATAAATATTTTAAGAATGCCTTTTATTTCTGGGACGAAGTTCTTCATTCTACTTTGCTCTTAACACACTTGGCGAGAAAATATGAGAAAAAATGTTTGACGCGACATTAATTGATTACAAATATTCAAATAAAATTGTTGAAATAAAATTATGCAAATAAAGTTATTCTAATAAACTTTTTGAACAGCCCATGTTGATAGAGCTAGTTATATTTTCTATATCGACTCCTATGCGCGATATTATCGTATATTATAAAAGCTAAATTTTACAGGAGAGCGTCTTTATTACTGTTTTTATTACTATTGTATACTATAAAACTGTTACATACGATAAAATGTTTATTGTGTTATCTCCATAACTATTATATATATTGCTATAATATTTTGTGAACAGATGAATTAATGGACTTAGAACCGATTCGCATAAAAAATCTATTTCGAAAAATGTCTAACATATGATGATTTCGCGCTCAGGGGTCGATATATTAAGCTGATATTTATATAAGATTAATATCATGTAAATTACTTAAATTATTCAAATCAAAATTGTTCGAACAAAATATATGAAACACGTTAACAGAAAAAAATATTCGAACAGAAATATTCAAATAAAGTTATTCCAAAGAATTACTCTGATAGAAAAATATTTAATAAAAATATTTGTACAGAAATTATTCGCATGGTATTATTCACATAAAAATGACTCAATAAAACTTTAAAATTATTTGAAGAAAGTTATTCGAAAATATTATTCTTCAAATATATTTACTCGAATATAGTCATTTTAATCAAAAAATTTATTCTAAGAAAGGTCTGTATATGATTGCAATAAAAACAATTCAATCAAATATGATGCAAATAAAAGTTATTCAAATAGAATTAATCCAAAAAATATAATTTTAATAAAATTTTCGAATAAAAATTCTGTTTATATTAATTTTAGGATTTCATACACAAAAGATGCCATCGGTAACCTTTCACTATTGCTTCGCTGTCCCTTCTTCAGTCTGCCACAGAGCTGACCTGATATTAACGCTATACAACCTCTTATAGAAAAATTCGTTTAAAAATATTAGATAAATAAAAAAATGAAATAGAAAAATAAATTAAAAAGAAAATAAATCAAAAAAATTATATTAAATAAAATTTTCTTATATAACAAAAAACTAGAGAAAATACAATTAAATTAAACAAAAAAAATGTGTATTGGATAGGAATGGGTTGACTTAAATTCAAATCTATTCTTTTTTCCATTTAAAATTTTTTTTGATAAATTCATTATTTTATTAAGAAAGAATTATTTTTAACAATTTATTCATCAGACTAGCAGAACGGATCAGGGCTAATTTTGATGTCGCTACACCATCTCATTGGCATTTTTTATCTGTTACTTACTAGAATAGCAGTCTAGATATTCTTCTTTGGCAAGGTTATGACATCCCTTAATTGTATCCACTAATCTCCAGCCAGTACTCAGTTCTATTACGACTGCCTATTAAGACGAATACTTCCCGCTTTGTAATAAATCTGACATTCAGCTGAAGTAATTCTTAATATTTGTTTCTCAGAATCATCTTAAATTAAAACTTAACTTACAAACATAATTTGTAAAAAAAACACAAAATCAAAAATTATATAAAATAAATAAAATAAATAAATAAAGTAAAAATAAAATCAAATAAAATGAAATTAAATAAAAGAAAATTATATAAAATGAAATAAAATTATATGAAATAAAATAAATTTAGATAGAATTTAAATAGAATTAAATAAAATGAAATATAATAAACAAAAACTATCACAAAAAAATATAAAATAACAAATGTTTATGATTGATTATACACATGAAACAAAAATAAAATAAAACTTCATTAAATTAAAGCAAAAAATTGAAAATTAACTAAAACAAATAAAGTTAGTATCATATCAAATCAAATATATAAAATAGAGCAGAATAAAATAAATTAACATTAAACAAAATTAACTACAATAAAGTATATCAAATAAAATTAAAAAAAATAAATTTAAAAATTATATTAAAATACAAAAGAATTTTTCAAGAACTAGTAGTACTGATGTTTATTTTATTAAATCAGTTATATGATGTGTATTTACACAAGCATAGTTAATAAAGAAAAAAACATACACAGTCTAAGCTTAAAAGTATGTATGTAAAATTTCAATTGCTCTGACAAGTAAATTTGCTTGTATGCACAAAAAGGGAATTCCCCTAAATTTGTTATATTTACAACTGCTCTGACTTGTAAATTTGCTTGGATGTATGTATGCATAAAAAACGAAAGCGAAACAAGTATGTGCAAATTCTCTTTGTGTTTTGTTATTTTGAATCGTCCTAAATAGAATAAAACCGTGTCAAAATATTTGATTTTTTTTCAAACCGTCTAAAAAGACCGCGTGAAAACAGAATTAGGTGTTACGCAAAATTTTAATGAACTATTTTTTAAACTTTTTGTAACTTAATTGTATGAGTATCTCGAGCTTTTTTTACAACTTATTTGATTCGGCTGAACGTAATTGAAATACTTTTCCAGTATAATATCAAATTATTTAATAAATTTTATAAATACAATAAAATAAAAGAAAAAATAAAAACAATAAAATTAAGTAAAACAAAATAGAATATTATGAAATAAAACATTAACAATTAAAAGGCCTCCCCAAATAAGACATCATTCTTTCAAGCGTGAAAACGACTGCTGCACGGGGATATATATACATTCATTTTTAAAGATAAAAAGAAAAGAATCATATAATTTTCTGAATATTTTATTTACATTTGCTTTATGAAGTAAATTTTATTTATAATAATTAAAAATTTAATTATATATTTCACATGTCCTTTATGTTTTATCTCAAAAAAATTACTATTTAAAAAGTCAATTATTGTAATGGTTGCCTTAATTTTGGTTGATTACAGGAGTGGCCTCACTTTTAAAATAAACAGCTAATAAACAGATTGTATAAATGATTAATCATATCGTTTTATAAGTATCTTAACGATTCGTGAAATTTCGAACTCAATTAAAACATTGCAATTTATGTTTGTATTTGTATAAATGTTACGAAATATTTAGTAACAGCAACCAACTATGGAAAGAACATCATAAAACAAAATGTACCGAAAATATTAAACATTATTGTTGCAATAACTTAATTACAAAGTAGCACAAACTTGTCCAAAAGTTACACAAACAAAAAGCCTTCCAGATGACAAAAATTGTGCAAGTTAGAGCACTCATGAGAAAGTTATTTGGAACACACCTAATATTTGGAAAAAAGTTACGCATTTATGCTTTCTTTACACAGACTTGATTTAAAATGACACATTTATACGCAATGTTAATCCTGTACCACTACTAATACTACAACTTCAACAAATCAAAACACTTGGTGGGAGCAGATTTACCTAGAATACAGTATAAACTTTTTTTTAAGCATTTTCGAATAATTTTGTCAAATAAATAATTCACTTAACATTATCATCGATTTTATTTTTTTTATATAAATACATATATAAAATGAAATCTGTGCTAATAATTAACTCTTATGTTAGACAATATGTTTCAAGTACTTTAAATAAATACGATGAGTTTTTAATTTTTGTTGAAAATGTTTTCATATAAAAATGAATTAACTATTCTGTTTATTATTTTATTAATTACATTTATTAAAATATTGTAAAGAATAATGTATAGTAGGTACGATAAATCGTTGACTAATGTCGTTATTTAAACTTTAGTGTAGATATAACTTGAGTTAATTAACTTGTGTCATGATTTGAAAAAAAATATATATATCTGATCGCCCATCACATCTTCACCGGGGTTGGAATTAAGTTTTTTCTATATTTTTGTAGAGAACGCATGCTCCTGAATAAGCAACTATTTTTTAAATTTTTGTGTAAATTTTATTCTGTTGCTTTGATTTTTTGAGTTCCGCTGTTTTTGGATTGAAAAATCTAATTTTGAGAAACAATTTTCAGTTTTCTTTGGTCAGACACTTGTCTTGTTTCTTAAAGTTGTCGATAAAAATGCATAAATTTCGTCACATAGAAGCAAAACTGGATAATCGGAATCAATTAAAATAAAAAAAAATCGAAAGATAAAGAGCTTTTCTATTGAATTGGAACTCCTGGAAAATAATCCCAGTGGTACCTTTTTATAATAAATCACTTCGTGCCCGTTGCCAATGACTTTTTGCGGACCGATTAAGCTAAAATTAATTATTCCTAAGTTCATTTGCTTACTGCAAAGTATTTAGCAAAATATAACAAGAAATGTAGTTTTAATTTTTAATTTTAAATTTCCCATATCAACTCTATTCAATAGATATTTCTCCAAAAAAGTAAAAATATTTATAAAACCTTTCCTTGGTTGATGTCATTAAGAAAACTACAAACGAAATATATGTTTGTAGTCAAGCAATATTGTTATCATGCAACCAAAGTCGTTCTAAAAATCATATTATTCTATACATCATACTTTACTATAATATTATATTAAAAACTACGTTAAAAATGCAGAAGTGCATTCACCTTAAGCTTATATGAGGGGACATTTTAAATAAAAATATAAAATTTGTATATCTTCTGAGCAACGAAATAGATATGTGATATATTTAAATCACTTTGGCAAGCTAAACAACTACTTTTCCCCTCCCCTCGATCCACGTCTATAATATTGTTGTATATAATCAAAATATGGGTTAACTTTACCGAAAATAATCAAACTATGGTTCGAGCTGTAAATACACATCTATTGTTATGCCAAACTTAAACCTGATTTGGAGAATTTATTATTTGTAGTAGTGACTGATTTTCAATCAGTCAACCCGACGTATATATAGATTTAGTTTCGTAGGTATTATAAGACTACTGACAACCGTCACAGTTTGAATAATATGAACAGTTTCACTTTTCTTACACTCGTTGTATCATGCTTTTTTAGTTAATAATTTCTTTATTTTTCTCCTTTTAGCAAAATCATTACCATTACATTGTGTAGTGGAATCAGTGCACTCTCTGCAGGCTTCTTTAACCATAGACCAGCGCAGTCCCTGGAAACGAAGACCAAATGTAGAAACCGATAGTTATGTGATTATAGCAGCAGCCACTCCGTGGTCTGAAATAGTACAAACAGCTTTACAAAGATTGGGTTATTCACAGGAAACATCATCGACGGCAAGAGGTAAGAGCTGTTGAACTCTTAATGTTAACGACCTATTTTTAGAAAATGAAAATAACATTTCCTATGAGAATTTCTATTGGAAACAAAATCAAATTTCCGTATTTTATTATTGTTTCTTACACATACATAGCATTCGCTATCGAACAATCTGTTTACATTTGAAGCACGTGATCGAATTAGAAAATAAATGATCAAGTAGGTAGTTATCGAAAGCGACGATTACATCTTCTCTGGTGGTTTCAAACAAAACTACAAGCACGGTGTTGACGCCACTGTGTTGTCTCAGGTGACTTGAACAGCTGCTGCTGCGAATTACGTACTTGAAGATTGTACCAGCAAAAGGCGCGTGCCATATTTAGATATTAGCGAAATCCATACAGAACAGGCATGAATAATTTTGACGCTCTATTACAGGAGTATCTAAGTATTACCCACAAAATCTGTTTTGGTGTCGTCATATAGAGATAAGATTACTGCTTTTCTAATCGAATTTTTCTTAAGTCTTACGAAACCTCAAACATGTGTATGTAAAATATTAAACCATAGAAATTTTAAAATATTTGATATTCATAAAAAAATTGTCAACAAAAAACAATGATTAGAGCAGAATAATTGTTTGCTAAAATTCCATTTGATGAAGATTATAAATCGTTGTTTAAAATTAAACTAAAAACGAAACCAAGTAAAAAAAGAGTATTAATTCGATACTACCGATATTTTTTTTAAACATTGATATATTGTTCCACTACTTCAAATTTAAAAACAAGACCAAATTTTTTCGATAACAACAAAGTTAGCAAACATTGAAGCGGGTATCACAATGAACTCTCTGAAGGCTAACAACTAAGTCAACACAATCTTAGCATAGATAAAAATGTTTCCTTTAAATTAAATCGAACCGAGAGCTAATTCGCTAAGTCAGTTTTTGAAATTCTGCTTTCTTTTATTTAGCATTTCAGTTTTTTTAAATTCTAATAATTTTTGCAGGTTCCCTTATCATCAAAAACTGGAAGCCCATACCTCTTGAAAACATATCCGATAATCCTGTTGTTCCTGTATGTGATATTATTGGCGAACTAACATCGGTTGTCACTCTGCGTATTGTTATATTGCGTTGCAAGCCTTCGCCGTTTGGTGAAATCAAAGATAAACTTTTAAAATTACTTGTACTGCAATCACATGCTCTGTTAAGATCTACTGGCTGCCCTTTAGATGAGGTAAGTTTTGCTTTAAAATATTTTCTTATGTTATAATCTATGCAAAAAGTTTAAGATCCCCAAAATGACAAAAATAAAAAGAAACCTAATTAAAATCTTATAAATTATGCTTTTTGTTTTAAGTATAACAGAAAATAATGAAAATGAAAGGAAAAAAAACAACAGAAAGAATAAAACATTTTCGATAAACCTCTTAAAATTAAAATCCGCCCTCATCACTTGCTCTTTTTTTATTATCATTAGATATTATTTTATTTTTTTTTGGAAAGTGCGTACATACGTATGTGAGATTTTTTAAATAGTTTTCTGTTGTTGTTGAGGAAACTGTTGTTTTTTCATATGTATTTTTTGTCTTTTGTTAAATATTTATAATCCTTAAATGTCTTTTTTGTAATGAATTTTAATACTTCAATACACCCCAGAACATAAGAAAAGCTTTAGCTGACGTATGGATATATGAGTGATTGTGTGTGTTAACTAACTTACACTCATTCGGGGTAAAATAAATCTTTCCGTTTTTCTCAGAGGTAAAATTTATTTTTTTGTTGCCAAATATATGATTTGTTGTTTGTTGACTATGTAGTTTTCCTTTGTTCAAAGATAAATATTAGACTTTTGCCAAGACCTTTTAGTTGGTTGTTAAGAAATATTGTAAAAAAAAAATTTAAGGATTTTAGACTGAAAGGGATTCTTTCTTGCACATGTTCTAGAAAAATTTAAATATACATAATATACTTTCAAAAATAAAATATCAAGACCTTCTCGAATAACAAATTTAATAATTATACTTAATATACATTATAAGAAATCGAAATATATTTATAGTTGTTCCATTTAAATAAGAAATCTATATTCTGATCATAAATAAAATATTAATATAAATTTGAGCAGAATAGTTGGAAAACCTTTTCGATTGCGCACTATTAAAGATGGCATATAAATATGATTGCGACTTATAGGGTAGACAGACGACAGCATTAATTTGCATTAAATGTTCACTAATGTGACATATGATAATTTTTTCACTTAGTAACACACTGTTTGTTTGCGAACAACTTGTTGTTTGTCAACTATTTTGTTTGGCATTTACATCGATATCAAATGGATAGCAGGCAGAAAGTACGATTAGCAGCTGCGCTATTGGTGAAAAATCACTATTTATTTGAAAGAAAGCTGAAGCGACTTTTGCTGAAACTGCTCCATTATGTAAAAAATTGTACATGCACTTTCAACAATAAATCTGAACGTGTTGCTACAAATTGGGATCGCTTTAGGACACTCTGAGAGAAAGGCAATTGTATGAATTTGCAGCCTTAATATTATCTTTTCACGGAGGGTATAATTCATATTTTGTATTTTTTTAAGTAATTCGAGAGCTTTTTTTGGGAGTGTGACGTTGCTGCGATGGACGATAATTTTCAAGGATAACTTTCGTCTCAACAGGAAGGCTTTCCACTAAAATCTCCTTGATAATGGGACCACTAATTTTTGTACGCCGCAAATCGGACTCAAGTTCCGCCCACCGCTCTAACAGAACCTGTACATCCCTTTCGCAACACAGACTTCGCTATTTTCCCTTAGAAATTTTTAAATTGAAAAAATGCGCTTCAATTTCGAACGCACTTAATATTACAATGGTAAACAATTTGCCGACAGCTGACGGATTGTCGACTGTATTGCCATATTGAAATAGTTAAATTCATTATAAATTCTCTATGATTTCATGCTCTTATGTCATATCTAATACACATTGTGATGGGAATAATTCAAAAGTTAATTTGAAATTAGTCTTTGAGTTTTAAGGATCATTTCACCTACAAAAAGCAGACTATCAGAATTTTTGTAGAATTTCGGAGCACCTAATATTTAATCGTCATTGTTGCTTTTTATGTATTAGTAATAAATATTCTATCTTAATTAAAACTAGTTTCATAATATGTTACTCTTTCTACATTTTAAACACTATTTTACTTTTATACCCCTTGATTGATTAGTTTTTTAGGAATTACTTTTTGTTATCTTTTAAATCCAAAAAAAATATGAAGAAATAAATAGATCAAATATTAGTGTCTTGTAATGTATTTATGAAACCTCTTTTTTTAATCATATGACGCCATAAAACATATAATTCCTTAATGAGCTGATATTATAAATCATTATTAATAAAATTGACAATAAATAAACGCATTTCTTTATTTATAGTTTTCTTTTCAAAGCAAATAATTTTATAAATAATTATTAGAGTAATCATGTGATAACCACTAAAAACTGGTGCTTAAATCTTATAATTATGTACAACAACAACAACAAAAAGTTCTATCAAATTAAATTAATAAGACAACGCGCTTCAGTTATTATTGTCGAGGAAAATAATTTTGCGAAATTGAATATTCAACATGGGTGCAGATAATAAGCAACTATGACCAGATTTTCATTCCATTTGCTAGCCTCACTAAAAGTAATCATGATAAGGTTTATAATAATCATAATATGATTAAAAATATACCAGTAAAAAGAATTCATCAAATGTTCGTATAAATATATTTGAATATACGTAGGATTCCGTATCCTACTTAATCGGCATAACCTGATTTTGATGTGTCTAGCGTCCCTCGCTAATGATTCTTATGGTGCCAGAATTGTACTCTCAGAGTTTTTTGACTATTTAGGACCACCTATCATGACTCGATGGATGATTTTTCTCTATTACTTCGTATAAAAAATCGTTATGGCATAAAAGATAAAAGTGCAAACAAGTTATTGAGTGTCACAAATAAGTTAAATATAAAATTCAAAAAAACTGTAATACATCGTTTGGTACAACCTTAAGTTGCTTTACACAATCATAATAGTGTTGTCCCAATGGTATCTGATCACATTTTTCTTATCTACGTGTACTTTTCAGGCAAATACATAATTATTGGTAACTATTCTGAAAAATGTGTCAAAAAAGTGAAACTTTATTGGACAACAAATACACAATTGCAAAAATTTCAAAAAAATTTTGGGTTGATGGGACCTGCTGTTTAGACATTCCTAAACAATTATCCAAAAATTTGGATTCCACTTCAAGGTTTATTGGAATGGGCTTTCATTCATTACTAAGCCTTATTTTTTAAAATTTTTTTTCATGTGTCTAAGTGAAAATATAACAAGAGATCTGCTTCCTAAAATTGACCGTAGGACGGTTAGGGCCATAAAAACAACAGAACACGAAATATAACAAAAAAGTCTTTGGCTATATTTCATTAATTATTGGACCGAGTTTTGTTATTTTCAAACCGAACAGTTTTATAAAAAATTCCAAGAGAATGGTATAAAATTTATATCTCTATGTTGTGTGAGGGATTAATTCTACTTACACCAAAATATAGCAGACGGACAGACGGACATCGCTCCTTCGACTTCTCTATCTAGAGGGATCCAGATTATATATACTTTATGGGGTCTTAAATAAATAATGAAGAAATTACATTTGGGTTGACAAACCTATATATCCCATTTCCAAATATTTTGGTGAAGGGTATAAAAATTAGGAAAAACGCTAATGTACATATGTCAAAAGATACATACCA
The DNA here is from genome assembly GCA_956483585.1 of Gymnocheta viridis. Classification (NCBI taxonomy): domain Eukaryota; kingdom Metazoa; phylum Arthropoda; class Insecta; order Diptera; family Tachinidae; genus Gymnocheta; species Gymnocheta viridis. The sequence goes on along the minus strand of OY101443.1, from coordinate 64,594,219 downwards.
TGGTAGAATAATATAGGTAGTTTCGAAGGTACAACAAACCTACAACAGCGGAAACAACACTGCTTTTTATTGTTGTTTAGTACCGGAGCTGTCAAAAAGTACAAAAGAAATATGGCAAGAAAATTATATATTCACATTTGTGTTTGCTTTCGTTTTCTGCTCTGTAAAGAATTTTCTTTTACTATCCTCTTCTTATTTGCATTTGTAAACAAATGTTTAGTCTACTTTTTAGTAGTGAAGGTATGTGTTGGCAACACATAAACAAATTTTGACAGATGTGAACCCAAAAAAAAAGTTCTTTAATTCGTTAACGCTTCGCTACTACCTGTATTATTTTACCGTACGAAATTTTACATAAACAGCAAAAGTGACATTCCATATAACCCATAAAGCTCGTGTAAACGTGGTTAAAGTGCTGACAACAGTGTTATCTGTTGCTCATCAAATAATTACAAATATCGTTTATTAATCTTTGTATCTATTGTAACAAATATTTAAGTTTATTTTATAATGTTTTATTTTTGCTCGTTATCAAATGATCTTGATTGCATGTCCGGCCAGAGGTGTTAGAAAAACTGCATTCTGTGTTTTTGATTTATTAAAGTTTTGCAATCAATTGCATTTGACATACAATATGTATATTTAGATTATTGTATATTTTATGGCTCATTGAATCCCAGGTACTTGAGAGTTTTATTATATACAATTCAACTGTGATTTTTATGGCGTCAACTTATTAATAGCAAAATAAGAAATGTATCAGTTTTTATTGTACGATAATATGAGTTGTATGAGTGTTATTCATATTTATAATCACATATTCTTTCTCTATCTATTACAAATGGATTTGGGAACTCAACAAATGACTACCATTGTTCCCTGTAGACGTATGTGTCCAATCAATTTCAATAAGCTATCTGTCTTTGATTGCAATATTGCTGTTAGTTTTAGGGATTAAATTTGCTAAAAGATTTTAGCTTTTTCCAAGTTATGTGCTTAGTTTATAAATTCTCTGCTCTGACAACAGGTATTGAGTAAACAAAAGAATATATAAATATATATATATATTGAAATGGCACAACTAGGTCATATCATTGATATCAACTAATCAGGTTTCAATGAAATGATATTTTGCACGTATACTGAGTTTTTGAAAAGATAATAACATCAATGAAATTGGCGGCAGAGATTATTTGCAAACATTAATTAAAAATTTTAGCATTAGTTTTCTCAAAGAAACTGTCTTCATGAAAGTTTTTATTTTTAGGTCACTCTTTCGCAAATTTGTCGCAGTTCATATCAAAATCCTTTCGCCTTTCCGGGCGGTGATATACCAGAAGAATTACGTCGCAAATTTGATCAGTGGTGGTCAAATCAATTGACTCCTCAAACAAACATGGGCCCCAAGCTCCTTCCCTTCATGAATGCTCCACCTCCAGGTGTTAACTCTGAAATGGAGCATAGTATGGGTACAGCAGCATTGGCAGCGGCCGCAGCAGCCGCAGCTGCAGCACAAGCTGGTCTTCACGCCGCCACCTCTGTTGGTTCGAATGTAGCCAGTAGTATTAGCGCTAGCCGTGAATCATTATTACTAAATGACGCTGGTAGTCATCATGCTGGATCAGTAATGCCAGGTGCCACTAGCAGTCATCATGCCAATATGATGGTGCACCCAGCCATGCATGCCAGCATGCATCATCATGCCAATTTGGCAGCACATTCACAATTCTCCAATCAAAAGACACGCATGCGCACAAGTTTTGATCCCGAAATGGAGTTGCCACGTTTGCAAAAATGGTTTCAGGAAAATCCTCACCCCTCCAGGCAACAAATACAAGCCTACGTGGTGCAACTAAATGCTCTAGAGTCCAGGCGTGGTAGAAAACCTTTAGATGTTAATAACGTAGTGTATTGGTTTAAAAATGCTAGAGCAGCGCAAAAAAGAGCAGAAATGAGAGGAGGTTTCGGTGCTATGCATGTAGCCATGAATGGCTATTTGGGACATCACAATCAATTGGGGCAAACATCGGGTGGCAGCAGTACTGGCAGCATGAGCAGTCAACAGCAAATTATGGGTTCCAGCATGGGTAACCTTTCGCTTTCAAATGATTTCATGAAGAGTCCTTTAAGCTTAAAATCAGAAGATATAGATAATATGTCTCAGCACTCGGACGATATGGATGAGGATAACTCTCGACCCAATTCACCACAACTTCCATTATCTCTAACGATACACGAAAGGCATCAAATCACTCCAGATATAGATAACAAAGAAACTAACACAGAAATGCTTAACAAAAGTTCGCTCATGGGTGACAATAGCGGCGAGGGAAAGAACAATGTTTTAAATGAAACGCAAAATGAACGTTCTCATTCGCATAGTTTTGAGGACAGAGATAAATATAACAATGATAAAAATAAAAGCAATGATGAGTTAGACGTCACTGAAAATGCCAACAACGAGGAAGCTTTACAGTCTCAGCCTGAAAACGAAACCAATAATAATTCTTCCAATTCCCTTAATAACAACCAAGTGGTCAATGATCTGACACAAACGCAATCACGTCCTTCTTCACCCAAGAATGCCTCTTCCAAAGAAGACGATGAAGACCTCGATATGGACGATGATGATGATGAAAATGATACCAGCCATTTGGAAGATTTTCGTTCACCCTCTCCCGATATGAATAATGCCATGATGGCTGCTCAACGTAAAGATCTACCTTTTCCCATGGTGCCAAATAGTATGTTCCAGCAATCGTTTATGTACATGAGCCATTATATGCCCGGCTTTGGCCAGGCAGCTGCAGCTGCTGCACATCCTCATGCCGCTGCTGCGGCACATCATGCGGCTGCCGCTGCTGCTGCCGCTGGCATGCAACAAAATCCCCTAATGGCTGGTGGCGGTTTAAATTTGTCCAGTATTTCAAATGAGGAAAGACGTAAGCGGAATCGTACATTTATTGATCCAGTTACTGAGGTGCCAAAGTTGGAGCAATGGTTTGCCATGAATACACATCCATCGCATAGTTTGATCTTGAAGTATACAGAAGACTTGAACACGATGCCCTATAGGTGAGTTATATATTGCTCAGATTTATTTATTTAACCATCAAAGTTTTAGTAAAATCTACTCCAATAAAAGTGAGATCGAAAGTGAAAATTTATAACAAGTGGAAGATATATTTTTATATTTTAAAAATATTTACAATAATATAATTTTTCAAATAAAAATTGTGAATACTTTTTGTAGTAATCGATTAATATTAACTTCTTTACAATACGTCTTCACGAGCCATCGTTCTATTTGCACAAGAATATGATGCTAACAGTAAAAGTAGAGAGAACGTACGATGTTCATGTTCGGCATGCTCATGTAATTTTAAGGTAGTGCTATAGATTTATAATCTCTCTTTTATCTCTTTTTAAAATTACATAAGATGTTGAACATGGTTGCTCAGCCAAATGTGCTGGCAACGATGACAACACATGCGCGAAACATGAGCATTACACCAGCCGATTTCATGTGCAAAATGATATTCATAGAACGCATTGCATATTTAGGGGCCGGCCATCGTCTGAGTGCTGGTCCTAATAAAAAATAAAAAATAAAGATGAAGACTAATGGAGACGTACATTTAGTTAGAGACCACGGCGAATTTATTTTACGGATGGCTTTAATTTTTCGACTAACAGCGCCTCCTTGGCATAAACTGTCAAAATTTTATAGAAAATTATTTAAAAAATATTTTTTAGCAACTTTAATCACAACCCAAATGCTCGAAAAAAATTTATTCTTTCTTTAGTGCAACATATTATTGTCTGTACCCAAAAAATCATTTAAAACGCCAAAAAGTACAAATAAAAAAATTCTAAAAAATTCAGCCACCACTTGTGCTTTCATTATCACCTATAAAATTAACTCGTATTGTTTACAGACTGATTATAGTTAGAGACGCCATATCGAATTAAATTTAAATGACTTCTGCATGATATTCGTCTTTAAAGTATTCCCGCTCTATCTCTCTGGTTAAAAAATTTTGGTAGCTTTACAACCATTGATGGATTTTTGGTGCTTTTCGGGTACTTTTTGGATCTTTTTGCCTCTTCACACGCGCAAAATCTTTTGAAATACCCGTTTTAAAAAAGCGGGTATTTGCAGTGCTTTTCACAATTTTTCACAGTGTCTTTTGTGCTTTTTTGCACAACTGAGAAATGTTTTTAGTTAAAAAAAATCGGAAGTACTTTTTAAGCAACCATGAATTTTTTCCGCTGAGGTTAAAAAAACATTCAGTTTGATGAATTTGTTCAAAACAAAAATTAGAAACCGGTTATCTTTAAATTCAGAAAACGCGTTACCGCATATTAAATACGGTTTATAATTTGAAAATGCATGTTGTTGCAATTTTCAACTGCCTTTAAATGTTCGAAAGAATCATACCAAAGATCTCAATATTTTATTACAACTGTGTTGTGGCCTGATTGCGAAGAAAAATGGATCTTTTTGATAGAAAAATAAACGGAAATGAAAAAATTATTTATAATTTTCAAAAATGTGTATACCTACACATCGCTCCTTTAATGCAACATGATCATATCTTCAAAAACAAATCTTTTAATCTACTTACAAAAAAAATAATGTTGAAGGTATTACGTTATATGTAAAAAGTTTTTCATTCGCATAAGTATGCTTAATCCAAACCAAATATATACCCACTAAAAAGCCAATACAAGCCATATAAATACCTGTTAACATTTTTAATATTTCATTTTTGATAAATGCCTACGGTCCAATAAAGGAGCGATATGTATACACACTCGTCGTATACTTTTAAGTTTTGTCTAAACAAACTATTTTATTTATTTAATGGTACCCGTATATACCATTTATATTCTCTTACTCCTGTTTTTGTTTTGTTACGTTTTGTTTACTTTTATTAAACGAATTATGATTTTTAATTAAATTAATGTGTTAATAAATTCTGCTATTTGATCTCAAGTCCTGTATTTATTTTGAAGCAAAAACTTTAAATTGTATTTTGGGTATTGACTTTCACTTTTTTATAAATTCCTCAATATTATTTGATATAACTAAAATTTTTTTTAATATTTTTTATGGTGCTTTTTTACCTCTTTTTAATTTTTTTCGCTTTTTACCCTTTTTGGAACAGCTTACGGTGCTTTTGTTCTTTCTAGAGATACCATAACTTCTTACACCAGTATTTCTTTAACACTTATTATCAGATTTGCGTTTGTGTGTGTGCTGAGAATTTCTCATACACTATACCTGTGTTGACATCACAAAAGCAGCCTTCACATCAAGCATTATGGTGGTGGTATTGGAGAAAATTTTTTTTTGTGGTAAACACCGAAGATGCTAGATGACAAATCAAAAAAAATAAATTTTTGCTTGACGAATAATTTTGATAATTGTATTGTTTTTATTCCTCCAGCGCGTATACACTTTTGATAAGATGGCAAACAGAGCAAGTGTTTTTCAGAATACTGCTTAACATAGCAAAACAATACTTCACAAATGTATGCCTTAACATCAAGCACAATCATGCGAATTTGATATCAAACATTTTGACAAAAGTTTAGTGCGCTTCACAACAATATATTGAGTTTTTTTTTGCAAAGACTCAAAATTTAAAACACACGATTTGAAACTAATAATGCAAAACTAAACGTAATATTACTGGTGGTTTTTTTTTAAAGTGCTAGAAATTTGTGGTATTTTAAATTTTTAATCGCACTATTTCCCAAAATTTTTATTTTACATATGTAGTAAAATATTAATAGTTGTATTAAAAACAAATTGAAATTGATTATTGAGGGGTATAGCGAGCTCTTATGCGCATTTATTTCACTGTTGCTAATGCAGATCATCAGGGAACTTCACCCAAATATTTCTTAGAACAACTGGAGATATTACATTAAGCATTCATTAAAACAATTAAAAATTTTAAATAATATCAATATTGTAACAAGAACTCAATAATCAATCAATTGTTTTTGTTTTCTTACTAGATAGACTGACTTTTTTTCGTCATATCGTTTTTCATATTGTGCAAAAATGTCATACAAAGATTTTGTATATATTTTTTTACTACGTGAAATTGTGCATAATATGAGAGGGTCGCCAAAGGTTTCGACATAAATGAAATAGATTATATTCTGACGAGAGTGTGATTTATTTAATTTGCTTATTTTTTTATTAAATTGGTTGTTAGTAGCTTGTAATCCAAACTGATTATTATATTGGCTAAAGTTCGTCTACAAAAATCAGGTGTGGGTAAATAAAACATGACTCATCCCCAACACCAATCGATTATTCATTAAGATTTTTCTTATAAATTGTGAGTTTAGGTAAAACAATATGAAAATTTACATCTGAACTATTATTTATTTTATCAGTAATCTAAAATGAAAATTAAAAAAAATGTTTAATATGTTTCCCCATTTCAGACAAAAGTTTCCCCGCCTGGAAAGTAAAAACGTACAATTTTGGTTTAAAAATCGCCGGGCCAAATGCAAACGTCTTAAGATGTCACTGTACGACACTAATCAATGTTCACAACTGAGCGGACTTAATTCCTTTGTACATAAATACGATGAACGTGATTAAAATAATTCAAATAACTAACAAGGCAAATTATTGTTTGTAAAAAATATAAATACAATTTTTTTCATCAAATTCTAAAAAAGAAATTTTAATAGAAAACAACTCATATCAATATTTTTTCTTTAAAAATTAATATACATATATTACAACAACAAAAATCCAGCCAATTTTGTAGTATTTAGTAAATTTAAAATTCAATTGTAATCCGGTAATTACAACTTGTTAAATACAAAATCAAATAAGTTCTCATATTTAATTGTAATAAAAAAAACACACACACATAAGCATACATATACATATGACAAATGAAAATATAAAAAAAATACATATATTTAATTATAAATAACAAATTCAATTGACAAAGCCCCAGTTAATAATGCTTTTAAGCATTAATTTAATATTTAAAACTAAAAATTATATATATAATGTAGTAAATAAATAATTTTTTTAAAAAAGTTAATAGCAAATAATTATGCAACCAAAGATGGCATTTGAATTTTAGTTTTTATCCAAGATTTAAAAGAAAAATTATATTATAGTTTATTTTTATAATTTTAGTCATAAATAAAACTGGCCTTATTTACTTTTAAGTTAAAACTAAGTTTAATTAATGAATTATATAAACTTTTCCTTAGAAACTATTTTGAACTTTATATAACGAAAAAAAATTTAGAACTTTGTTTAAAATTCAAACTATGATCCTTATTTTGTATTATATTTAATTTTTATTTTTTATTTATTTATTTTTTTTTTTGGTATATAATGCCTTTATTTAAGAAACACATTCAATGTATTTTTTTTTGCTTAAAATTATAAGATGTGCATTAAAACGATAAGATTACTTTATAATTGCTCTGCAAAAATTAAAAAAAATTTGCTCATAAAATCTCAAGTTAACTGCTCACAGACTTCTTATATTGAAAAATTGCACCAAAATTTAAGCAACCTTATCATTTCGATGTGCATCTTAATAACAACAATTTTCAAATAAATAAATAAACCTTTATCTGTATTATATTGACCCTTTTATATAAATACATACAAACATACATTAATAAAAACGTGCGATTGGGTAACTTCATTTGTATTTGTACAAAAATAATTTTATTCATCGCAATTATCCGATTAATTAGTTAATAAGTATTAAGTTGTTCTCTCTATTCTGTCTCTCTTCACGCCACCCTCTCCCCCACTAATTCCCACTCTATCAAATATAAAAAATTCAATATTATTCATTGAATAATAAATAAATTTCTCTACTAAATTTAAATTGTATGAAAAATATATTGTAATAATAAAAAAACAATAATTTATTAATAAGAATTATAAATCAATTAATTTTATTAAATCGGATTAAAAACAACATAAATAAAAGAAATTTAATGTCAAATTTAAATAGAAAAAATGCGTTTTATTTTGGTAAAATCACCTTGAATCAAAGGCACTGTGTAATGTTACGTGTATAGTATTTTGTAGTGTAACGTGTATAGTATTTGGTTCCCTATAGTCCCTTGTTTATTTTATACAGCTGTTAGGGATACCAGCTTGAGAGGTAGGCGTTCGAAAGAACTGCCAAAAGATTCTTGAAACTTCAAAATAAGACAAGGCTGATGTAGCCAGTTTATGTTTTAAATTAAAGTCTGATTTTATTATAATTTGTTTATGCTTATATACTAGTTTTGAAAATTAATCTTAACCTTTCTAACTTATTATAACATACAATTATTTCTTCTTTCTCTTTCAATACTATGAAGTTTCATATTCACATTTCTATTTGACCAATCATTGTACTTTGTATTTACAATTGCACTCAAACAGAAATGTGTCACTCAAATAGTTCCTCACAAGCAACTTAGCATTGCACCATGCATACAACAAAAAGAAATATTATTGATACTTTATTTATTGTTTCGTTGTATTCATTGTGCAAGCATTGTAGACTTGTGTGGTACACTACACCCTCACCCTTAAGAGAAAAATTAGGGAGGAATTTTTCTAATCAACTTCATAGCACTGTTACAATATTTCTTATAATTTACTTATATATATAATTAATTTGTATATTTTATGTCTTATTTTTACGTACATATATATATTAGGATTTTTATTCTATAATGTTTTAAATGGTTTTAAATTGTGGTTATGGTAAGTTTTCTTTATTCCTTTGTAATCTATCGTGGTGTTTACACCATCTCTACTTATTATTTTAAATGGTCCTTTATATGGACTTTGGTTCTTTTTCCTATCTTCTATTTTAACTAATACTAAATCTCCTACGTTAAGATTAAGTTCATTTTTATTTTTATAGTTAATTGTTCTTTTTTCTTTTGATTTTACTAATAATTCCTTTGCCTTATTTAACGCAAATTGTAGTGTGACTCGTAGCTCTTGTACATAGTCGTCATAATTATATGTTTTTATTTTATTATTTATTATGTCAGATGGTAGGCTTGGTAATTTCCCATAAACTAATTCGAAAGGCGAGTATCCCGTATCTATATGTGGTGCCGTATTGTAGGCAAAACTGAAATATGGAATCCATTTATCCCATTCATAATCATTTGCAGTTGTCAACAAGAACTCATTAAGAACCCTATGGTTTCTTTCTATTGAACCTAATGTTTCATGGTGGTATGGTGTTGAAAATATTTGCTTGATTTGTAATAGTGAACATATGTTTTTCATAAGTTCATTTGTAAATTCTGTACCTCTGTCGGATTTAAGTACCTTAAATTGACCATATTTCAAAATAAATTGTTCAACCAATGTTTTTGCTATTACAAGTGCATCTTTTGTCGGTATTGGGTGTGCAACGACAAATTTTGTCAGTTCGCATTGCATTGTTAGAATGTAGCGATAGTCGTTTGAAATACGAAGAGGACCAACGGTGTCAATTGAAATCACTTCAAAACTGTTGTTTGGTGTGTTTGTTATTGTAAGTGGTTCTTTTATGTGTTTTGTTTGTTTATTTTTGTTACAGCTATCACAGTAAGATACAAATTGTTTTACCATCTTGTTCATGTTTTTCCAAATATATCTCTGTTTTAATTTAATGACGGTTTTTCGTATTCCTAAGTGTCCTGCGTGGGTGGTATTGTGGAATTGGTCAATTAGTTTGTATTTTAAAATGTCATCTGTTATTCTTTTCGGGGCATTGTATATTAATATCTTAAGTTGAGGGCTTTTGTTATTTATTCTTATCTTTGCATATGCTTCTTTTAATTCTTCTTTCGTATATACTTTAAATATTTTATCGTTATTTGCTAGCGCTAATTCTTTTATATTTTCTTTACTCATTTTTGATATCAGTTTTCTCAGTATCGAATCTAGTTTCGCTGAGTTATCGCTGAATCTTGCATGCATATTATCATTATTCATATCTTCTGTATGTAATTTCTTCATAATCGAATCTAGTTTCGGAGAATTATCGTTACATACTTTATTCATATCATTCTTATTAATCTTATTTTTGGCACATAACTTCTTCATGGTCGAAACTGGTTTCGATGAATTATCATTATGTCCAATGTGCACAATATTATCTTCAATAATTATATCTTTTTCTTCTATGTTTTCAAATTTATAAAATTGCAATTTTTTCATATTTTTGATATCATTAATGGATATACATTCCCATATTTGAAGTTGATCAGACTTCTGAGAATTGCATTTTTCCATTTTGTTCTCTTTTACACGTGTATTATTTTCTATGTAATTTTTCTCATTATTTATTATTTTATTTGCCTCATTGTTATTTGCATTATTCAACTTATTTTGCATAGCCCTTGTCGTTATTAATACTCTTTTTTCTTTTTCGTCATTTTCTTGTGGTATCATTTGTTTTAATATGTCTGAATCTAGTTCTATTCTAGAAAGTGCATCAGCATTTGTATTCATTTTTCCTTTTTTATAAACAATTGTGAAATCATAATCACTTAAATCTAGTCTTATTCTTGTCATTTTTGATGAAGGATTTTTATGTGAAAATAGTGAAATTAATGGTCTGTGGTCTGTAACTACAATGAATTTTCTGCCATATAAGTAAGGTTTAAAGAAATTTATGCTCCAATGAATTGCTAAAAGTTCTTTTTCAATTACCGGTTTGTTAATATCATGTTTTTGCAGTGATTTACTAGCGTATGAAATTGGTAAATCTTGACCTATTTCGCCTTGAGATAAGACTGCTCCTAACGCGTAGTTTGATGCGTCAGTTGTTAAAATAAATGGTTTTTCAAAATCTGGATATTGCAATACTGGGGGTTTCATTAATTTGTCTTTTAATTCCTCAAAAGCATGTTGGCATTGTTCCGTCCATATAAATTTTGCTGATTTCTTTAATAGTGCGTTCAAATTTTTGGCAATGTCTGCAAAGTTTGGTATGAATTTTCTGTAGTAGTTGCAGAATGCAATGAATCGTCTTACTTCGTCCGCGTTCTTCGGTATTGGATAGTTTTTTATAATATCGTATTTGGATGGGTCTGTTTTCACACCGTCTTTTGTTATTAAATGTCCTAAATAAACTACTTCTGGTCTTAAAAAACAACATTTCTTTGGATTTAGTTTTAGATTGTATTTTTGTAGTCTGTCTAGTACTTTTATTAAATTTTGATTATGGTGGCTTAAACTACATCCATATACAATTATGTCATCTACGTAAAGAAATGCTTCAGATTCTAATCCGGAGAGTGCTATTGTAAGCATTCTTTGGAAACTATTTGAAGAAATTTTTAGTCCGAATGGAAGTCTTTTAAATTGAAAATGGCCTTGTGGTGTAGAAAAAGCAGTTAGTGGTCTGGATTCTTTATTTAATTCAATCTGGTGAAAGGAACTGGTCATATCGAGTGTAGAAAACCATTTTGCTCTACCTAATTTGTCTAAAATGTCTTCTAATCTAGTTAGAGGAAATTTGTCATTGACAATTTTATCATTAAGCTTTCTAAAATCTACAACAAGTCTCCATTTCTTTTTGTCTTCTATATTTTTCTTTGGTACCAAAAGGAGTGGAGCATTATATGGGCTAATTGATGCTTCTATTATATCGTCATTAAGCATCTTTTCTACTTGTTTATTTATTATGTCGGTATGTGAGTGTGGTAATCTATAGTTTTTTATGTAAACTGGTGTGTTGTCTGAGGTCGTGATTGTTTGTTTGTAAAAATTGTTGACGGTTAATTTTTCGTCTTCTAAATGAAAAACATTTTGATATTGTTTAAATATTCCTATTAATTGTGATTTTGCAACTTCGTCATGATGGTCTAATTGCAGTTCATTCACTATTTTTTTAAAACGTTTTTTAGTGCTCACATTATTGTAACTTAATATCTCATAATTCTTAAGTGGGTCAGTCTGGAGTTGAATGCCTTTTATTGTCACTGTTTCGTTCGTTGTGTTTAAAATTTTTATGTGTGTCATGCCGCTTTTTGGTGCTATCGAATTACTTAAAAATATTCCCTCTTGTAATTGTTTGTTAAATATGACACAATCTTCTTTTAGCTTTAATTTTATGGCTTGTATAATTTCTGTTCTGGGTGGAATTATTATTTGTAGTGAAGAAATTGGTTTTGATTGCATGGGCAGAATTATGGTAGAATCATTTATAAATAAAGAAATTGTAAATGTCTCGTAATCAATTTTACAAAGATATTTTTGCAGAAAATCTCTACCAATTATGCCATCTGTTTCAATAGGAAAATCTGAATTTACTAGTTGAAAAGAATGTTTACATTTTTTATCTGGTAAGGAGAGTTCAAGATCTATTGTGCCTAAAGGGTATATTTCTTCCTTCGTGATTCCGGTAAGTTTACATATTTGTTCTGGGTTAAATGGTTCACCTTCAAAGTCTTTACACATGCGACAAAGTGATATGTCAGCACCTGTGTCAATAAGGAATGTCAAAATTCTATTCTTGTATTTTGTGTTTATAAAATTTGTTCTGTTGGTAAATACTTTATATACTCTTAATTCTGGCTCTCCGGAATAGGTATGTATTCCGGGCCTACTTCGTTTCCCGAACTTTGTATAGTGTGTACATATCTATTGTTGTTTCTGTTAGTGTAATCGTGGTTATTGTTAAAGTTTCTTCTTTGACTGTTATTAAACTTATTGTGACTGAAATTAGTATGTCTATTATTGTTGAAATTATTGTTTCTAGAAAAATTTGTGTTCCTTGGTAAGTTATTGTTATTATTGTGATAGTTGTTATTTCTTGTGTAATTGTTTCTGTTAGAGTTTTGATTGTTGTAAGGCCTATTATTGTTGTAGTTAGTGAATGTGTTGTTAGTTCTGTTTTGATTTTGTGATTGATACCGTGGTTTTTCCTTTCTGATATGTAGAATTGCATTATTAGTTGCCTTATTTTCATTTTCAAGTTCAATTGCAAGTTCTGATGCTTCTTGCAATGTGGTTGGTCGCGACGCGTATATGGTCGATTTAAAGCCTTCGTTTAGTCCTTTTTTGAAAGTATCTAGGGCTAATTTATTATTTAGTTTAATTATTATGTTCTTTTCTGCTATTGAGGCAGTATTTCCTAGTTCTTCTATCCCTAGTTTGTTTAGGCTATCTATTATATATAATATTTTGTCTTTAAATAAATTAACTGGCATTTTCCCTTGGGACAATGTACTAAGCTTGTTTTGTAATTCTGGTATTGTTTTAGTGGTTTTGTACCTGTTTTCTAGCAATTCTTTTAGTGCTTCAAAGCTTTCTGGTTTGATATAACTTCCTATCGCTGTTCTAACGTTAGATGTTAGTTTGGCATAGTAAATGTATTGTAGGAAATCTATTTTTGCTGTTTCTGATAACGTTTTGTTTATCAGCTCTGCTGTTATTAAAAAACTTTCAAGCTCTATATAATTACCAGCAAACAATGGTAAAGCTTTTGAAGTTGTCTCTAAGCTAAATGCTGCCATTGTGATATTAATTTTCTCTTCTACTTCCTTAGAGCTGTTTAGTAAATATTCTTTAATTGTTTTGAATATATTGTTAAATTCTATCCTTAATGCTATGGCTTTTTCTTTATCTTTTTCTTCACTTTCTGATGATTGAAACTGTTTTCTTATTTCTTCAATGTATTCTAACTTATTTTGTAAGGTTTTTTCCGTGTATGTCCTTCTTGGACTTTTCTTTAAATTTTTCCATAAATCTCTTAATTTTGCAGTATTCTCTTCCATTTAATTTATTTGGTTTCAACATAGAATTTCTGTTTTATACATTAGTTATTGTATTATTATTACTACTGCCCCTGTGTTTAATTACATACCTCTTAAAATATTGGTTAATCCTATATGCTACGTATAATATAATTGCTACTATAATTAGTGTTATTACATATTCTGGTAATGTATTTTTATTATTATCTGCATTTCCATTATTTACTATATTTTCCTGGATTTCCACTTTGCTTTGTGGTTTACCCATTTTGTTTTCTATTTTATTGCATTTGTATCTAAGTATTTTTATTTATAAAACTATATATATTGCATGTTAAAAATCTTTAAAATTTGTTGTTGGGATATATTGTGGGATTGATGATGTGTCTCCTTCTGTTGTCCTGTCGGGCACATATTCTTCCGAATTATTTTCTTGCAAGTACTTTTCCCAGCGGGATATTATTTCGTTGATTTCCTCTTCTGACATTTGTTGAAAAAAAATCTATTCTTATCCTTGGCAGGGTTTGAAAAAAAATTTTCTACTTTTTAATGGTCCGATATTGGCAGGTTTTACGCAGTTTGCAGGATCTACTGATTTTAAATGTTATTATGGTCCGCAGTTTTGCAGGATCTACTGATTTTAAATGTTATTATGGTCCGCAGTTTTGCAGGATCGCCATGTAATGTTACGTGTATAGTATTTTGTAGTGTAACGTGTATAGTATTTGGTTCCCTATAGTCCCTTGTTTATTTTATACAGCTGTTAGGGATACCAGCTTGAGAGGTAGGCGTTCGAAAGAACTGCCAAAAGATTCTTGAAACTTCAAAATAAGACAAGGCTGATGTAGCCAGTTTATGTTTTAAATTAAAGTCTGATTTTATTATAATTTGTTTATGCTTATATACTAGTTTTGAAAATTAATCTTAACCTTTCTAACTTATTATAACATACAATTATTTCTTCTTTCTCTTTCAATACTATGAAGTTTCATATTCACATTTCTATTTGACCAATCATTGTACTTTGTATTTACAATTGCACTCAAACAGAAATGTGTCACTCAAATAGTTCCTCACAAGCAACTTAGCATTGCACCATGCATACAACAAAAAGAAATATTATTGATACTTTATTTATTGTTTCGTTGTATTCATTGTGCAAGCATTGTAGACTTGTGTGGTACACTACAACTGATTCAGCTCAAGGTATGGAGAGAAAATCTGTCCGAAATGATTAATATTATTTTATCAGAAGCTGAAGAATATTTAAGAAAACGTGATTTCTTATGGTACTACTGCTGTGGTATTATGGCTTTATAAGAAATTTATTTATGGAATGCGATTTCATTGATATGTCTGCTGCGGCTGGCTTTTATCCAGGCAGTCTATTTTTTCAAGACTTTGCTGAAGGATTCTGATTTTATCTTACGAATGGCTCGGACGATATTAGCCTTAAAAGTGTGGATTGTTTCTGGATTGTTCCCATAGCATTGGTCTTTAATAGCGCCTGACAAGAGTCTAAAGGGGTCAAATCGCAGCGCCGAGGCAGCAAATTGTCATCACCAAGAAGGCTGATAACACGTTTACCAAACTAAGATTGTACGATTAGCTGAAACCAAATCTTATCCAAGTTTATAGTTTCCATGCCAGGCTATAAATAGTTCTTAATCATGACTCTATAGAGCATTAGAATTTGACTTAAATGGCGTTCCCTGCAGCATTTTCGAAAAAAGTTGTCAAGTGATGCAACCACTACAATAATCAACTCCAAAACATCACTCACTGTGGTTGCATTGCCTTCCCCACAATGTCGCACGGTTGTGTGGCCGTAACAAGTATGAGTAGAGTATTAGGTGTTATTATAGAGCTGTGAAACTTTGCACATTTGTTTTAACTGACCGTCCATATAAACATTTATAATTTCCTTGATATCTGCACTGGGATTCGTGTTCTTCATAAATATTTTTAAATAAAAAAATTGCTATAAGAACTAAAATAAGAATTTTAGCTTCACGAAATATCAAACATAAGCTGCGAATAATAATCAAATTGTTTTGATTAAATGTTGTCCAACTCGGAATAAGGATATGCTTTACTCAAAAATTTCCTTAAAAAAACTGCATAAAAATTATATTTCTTCTAGGAAACACTTAAAATGCTTGTTTATAATGACTGAGTAAAAAAGTTATAAGTTGGTAAATATACGCAAAGGAATTCATGCCTCTCCTATATATCCTTAAATTACAAATGGCATAACAAATAAATTATGTAGATTCATGACATTTCGTACAAACATTAAATATAATAATTTCCACTCAGAAATGGTATAAAAAAATATTTTTATTAAATAAATAAATCAAATAAGTTAATAATAATTAAATTTTTTTTACAGGATGAGGCAAACGTCCCGCTACCATTTCGATTTCAAATAAATAACTTTGTTCAAGACGTCTGGACATTGTAAGGTTGGTTTTCATAAAAAGTTTATTTGGTCTTTATACATTTTATTCGTTATGATTGGAAATTTTTAAGGAATTTTTCATGACATCTTGCAACATTTAGGCTGAATTTCTTTAATATCGAGACGAATATTGTCTTTAAGATGTTGAATCGTTTGGGGCTTATTCACATAAACTTTTAATTTTAAAAACCCCCATAAGAAAAAGTCTGGTGGTCTTAAATCTGGAGATCTGGCTGGCCATGACGCAATTTCCGCTGACTGGCAATAATGGAACAATTATTTTCAATAAATATTTTCGCTATTTCTGCTCGTTCTTGTGGCGTATATTTATCTATAATCAAATTTGGACGTCTATACAAGACAATGGTTAAAGCTAAGCTGAGCTAAATGTCACATAACCAAGAGGAGCGCAATCAAAATGGTAGAAGGACTTTTGCCTCCCCATTGTCATAAACTATGATTTCTTTAACAACATCATTCAATTCCAAAAGATATTTATGAGTTATACTTTTTATACTACCTATGAAAGGAACAGATGATGCAAGCAGACGATGCAATGCTTTAGAAAACTTTATAGAAAACAACAGCCTCTTGATCATTTTCCTTTAATTCTACTTTTTCAAATGCGCATGGTTTTGTTCATCAAATCATATGGGTTTCTTGTTATAATTTCCTTTTGGACTTTCTTTCTTTTACGGTCAATCAGTAACACTTTACTGATTGATACTTATCATCTACAAATTTAATCATATGAATATGCAACATATTTGTTTCAAATTAAAATTGCAATGTTTGTGACAGCTTTTCAGAAAGTTTATGAGTTTGTTGAGCAATCGACAGGAGTCGATAAATTTTTTTACTTATGGCAATAGACTTTTTACCTTTAACTTTTTTAAAACGGAGGCAGCCAGAGCTAATCTTCTTTTCTCCAAGAAACCGCTGCTTTTTATAAAGTTATTTTGCTTCGCGCATATCTCTTAAACCAGTTGCTTTATCCAGATTAGATTTTTACTGAATAAAAAATATCATATTTTTGAATGAAAAAACCCTTCAATGTCTTAGTAACAAAAATAAAAGTTATCGTTAAACATTTTCTATATGACTTTCTCAATGTTTTCTAAGACAAAAAATATTGATTTTTATAAAAACAACTTAAATATGTTATGTTAATATGAAACAATTATCTATAAAACTGCATAATTGGTTATTTGAAATACAAAAATAAGTCTGGGTGAAGTGGGTGGCTTGCATTTCCCAAGTGCAGTAAATTTGTTTGTTGATATAGCCGTCCGAAATGAAAATGAGCCTCGTCAGGACAGACAATTTTTACGGCAAATTCGGTGACCGCTTGGAACTTCCATAAGGCCCGAACTAAGAAGCCGTAATAGGGGAAATAGTCGTTTGTATTCTATCGTTGAGCCAATTTAACTTTCTAAACGAGTAATCCGAAACTTTTGTGCAAAAGTATTTGGTGATGGTTGAAATACCAAGTTCTTATGGTCGATAAATTTTCGGGAGAGCCACACTCTCATCGGTGCGTACCCTATGACGACGGAAACCCTGAGTACTGTCGAGTAGAAAACCAGTTGCGCGAACTTTTTGCACAAACTTGCGTAGAATATTCGCGGTTGGTCTTCATTTCGGCCAAATCTTTTTCTTTAAGGCAGGCATGGTTCGGCGGAAATTTGTTTTGGACGAACTACAGTCTTGGAAACTCAACACTACCAATGTTGCTCAACTATAAAGCGACTCATTCGATCCGCGGAGTGTGATAATGTGATATTTCGTACAGAAAAAATTTATCAATAACGAAATAACACATCGTTCAACAAGATACTTGTATTTGGACCACCCGGATATCAATAAACTTTTACGTATACTAATTTTACTTGAAACAATCTGAGCGTATGCTTAATATATCAATAACATCGCTATTCATGGGAAATTTTCCGTTTCAAAAAAATCAGAGTGTTTCTCCAACGAGTTTAGTAAACTCGTAAAATAAACCAAGTTTTACCAGCGTCATAAAGAATTTAATAACAATTATACATGAACTGGAAAACTGGAAATATGATCTAAAAAATGTTTTTATAAGCAATATATATGCATCAAAAAATTAAAAATGTTCTCTAAAATAAAAAAAGTAATCTCAAAAATAAAAAAATTTGGTATATTTGAAATTAATATACATACCGCTCGTTTATTGCAATGTAGTCACATCTCAAAAAATGTAATTTTTGAATTAAGAATGTTGAAATATTCATCGTATCGGGAGAACACTTTTTTATTTTGCCAATGATATGTGTGTAAATTAAAAGCTTTAAGCTCGTTTTCTGACGAACGAGTTTTGTTGAAATATGACTACGCTGCAATAAAGGAGCGATATATGCATTCAACAACATGTGCATTTAAAATAAGATAAAAATAAAAAAACTGCAGAAGAAAATAAGTCGTATCCGAATTAAAAATATTGCTTCAAATATGATAAGCATTCTTATTGTTAATTGATCTTGTAACGAACAATTATATAATGGCAAATTAAAAACGTTGTGTATTATAACTTAATAAAATTGTGTACATTAAAAGTATCCTTTCATCATCTACTGATACAAAGAGAAATATTTAAAAGATAATACTTATTTTAAAACTGATTTAGTTGTAAATGTGGACAGGAATTGATGGCTGATGCATACTCAAACCAAAAAAGCGAACCGTTCTAGCTGTCAAACTCTGCATGGAAGGAACCTTGTCATTGCATAACATAATCAATATTCTACAAGATCTAACCATCCAACCATCCTCGGAAATGCTTCAAAAAAGCACATTTGGAAATCTAATATAACTGACTCCGCCAAAGTCTTATTCGTTTTAAATAATGCTTATGGTCACAATGTAAGCTGAAATCCAACTTGGGAGAACTCCTTTAAATATCTTTTCAATTGCTGTGGAATAATATGGAACTTACATGTTGATAGCCACCTCAGAATATTGAGGCACCTCTAGTTTATTGATATGAAAAGAGTTTTTCCTAAGCAATTTCACTAAATTTTCCATTATAAGCCACTTTTCCATCATTTCTTTAACCAATTCTCTGATTTTTTTATTATTTAAATACTTGTTGGAAGCTTTCATGAGTGCTTGGGTAAATAAATTACTATGCTCTAAAGAAATTTGTTATGAATTACTATGAAATTAATAGCATTAGATTGCATGAAATAAGTATTTAAATTTTTTAAATAATTACCTACATAAACTACATAAAACAATCAACCAACAGTAAGAATTTTTTATTTGTTTTTACTAACGGTACTTGAAAAACGAGAGTGAGGTAATGAGAGTCAGTCAGTTGTTAGAGAGTTAACACTGCAAGCAATATCACTAGTTAATATTATTGTTAAAAATTAAAACAAAAGCATTTTAAATGTGAGTGGTGAGCAAAGGTGAATCAATTTATGCAGTTCTCTGGTTTGTAAGTACCCTACGGGAAATGTCGTACCAATTGTCCTTAACGTGTCTGTCCTATGAATGGGGTAAAACTAGAATGATATAAAAAGTTTCTGCGTCGTGACTGATGAAAAGAGGACGTATTTCAAAACTAGAACGAAAGTGCTACCAAAATTCCCTCACTCTGCGCAACATCGGAAGATTTACATTTTAAGGTTTTCGGGAGAAAAAACTTCTTTTTTTATTTATTATTAAGATATTATCTGATTAGAACAATAATGCATTTGGTGATTTTGAACATATAGAGTACATTCTTAAATGCAGTAATTGTGCAATAACCGAAACTTAGCGTTCGGAAACCATACCCTTGCAATAATTGTTTTGTCAAAAGTCTCCTAATGCAAGTTATTGACCGTGCTGCTACATATCGGTGCAACTACGGCAGCTTTTTGTTTACTGCTGCAATATTTTAAAGACCGCTTGCACAAATTTATTGCAGTTACAATTCTACCCTATAAAATAATAAAAAATTTAATAAAACTTTTATTTTTTAAATACATTTTTTACGTTTAGATTTCTTGTTGTGAAACTTTTAGACTCGTTCGGTGAGCACTAGACTTGGACAGATTACTCTAGGATAATTCTATTACAAGTTTTTAAAAAACCATTACTGGGACTGTTACGAAGAGTACCACCACAGGACAATTACGTAAAGGTTAGTTCTAAATCCTGTCACCAAGTATATTAATTATGTCAATTGAGCCTCTCCAACAACAAAGCCATGTAAAAGCTACCGGTATATCTCATATAAAGTTCCGGACCGCAAACCGGTTGGTAGACCTTGGGAACCAGTAACGTGACGTGTCTTGTGACAGGTTCTTTTCCCTCTAGGGTAATTTGTCGAACTTATGTTGTAGTTTATATTATTGCGAAAGAGTTTTATGTTTTTTTCACATCACAGCACCGACGTCCATTTAAAAAGCTGAAAAATATTAATCATGCACATTTAGGACAAATTCTTTATTTTTTATTTATTATTATTCATCAGACTAGCAGAATGGATCAGTACTGATTTCGAGGTACTCGAGAGAGTATGAACTATATGGAATAATTAATCATCAGAGATGGGACTTCGAACTAGCCGAAATTAATTTAACGTTCTAAAATTAATAATTTGCATTTTTTGTATTCTAATTCATTAAATAATACGGTTAAATAGTTGATATGCCTAAACACTAGTATCCACCGACAAAAGTGATAAAATCTAACAAAAAACGCTGACGAGATGTCTTAGCGACCTCAAAACCAGTGCTGATCCTTTCTGCTAGTCTGATGAATAATAAATTATTCCAAATAGTACTCTCCTAATAAAAAATAATGAATTTATGCTAAAAATTAAAAAAATTAAATGCGTAGTCTCGGTTTTGAACTTGAGTCAAACAATATACATACATGATCAATATGTTTCAGCTTTTTGAATGGACGATCGTGCTGTGATGTGAAAAATGCTTAAAACTCTTCCGCGCTAATATAAACTATTTTGCTGTTAAATCGATTGTTAGAGAAGAAACTATTGCCACGAAATAACACCCAAAAATTTCTCATCGTGGATATATCAACCTGTTCACAGGCTTGCGAATTTCCCGACTAAGTCTGCAGACTCCAAAACTTAAAAAAAACTTTATAATTGTTTGCTGTTAGCATATATAAATACATATACTATAAATGTATATGTTTCAACATGCTAAAAACAATATGGCGGTGACAATATTCTGATTATAAATATCAAATAAACTATAGCAACATGAGTATTATCTTAAGGAAAACTTACTTAAACAACCCCATTCTTTTCATAATACAGCTATGGCTCAACTTCAATATAATATGTACTTACATACATACTTATGTATTTACTATAAAATACCGATGTACATACAAACTACATTATAAAAACTCAAATCCCTCCCACACAACAAAAATGAAATAAATATTAAAATAAATACAACATGAAACGCTTCCATTCACCCCCTAGAGGCGTGTTTATATGAAATAAAAAAGTATTCCTACCACTATAAGCTAAAAAGAAAATAAAAATATTAAGAAATGTTAAAAAATTAAAGCACAAACAACTTAACTACAAACACAACAGCCACAAAACAAAAAATATCTATAGAAGTAATAAATAAAAAACTTGCTCATTTATCTGTTCATATAAAACAGTAAATGAAAATAAATACTGAAACAATTGTACTGACAAGAAATTTCAAGTACATAAAAGCGCGTAAATTATTGAAATATTTTTTTAAGGAACGGGAATGATGGAACGTTTAATATACAATTTTTGCTTAATTTATATACGTACATAAATATACGAGTACATAGATACTTCCTAGATAATTACACCATACAGCTAAAAGTATAATTAGTTCATCCTTGAATTTGATGCGCATCAAAAGAAGTTTTAATTAATATATGTGAAGGGAGGTATTTTTTTCTCCACTCTCCACTTCTTTAAAAATACTTACTAATTAGTATTTAGTAGTAGTATTGTGAAACTTGGGGTCTGAAAAAGCTCGCCACAAAGAGACTCCAAACATTCACCAATCGCTGCCTACGCCGCATCATCCGATGTTTCTGGCCAAACACGATAAGTAATGCGGATCTCCTTCGCATGACAAGGCAGATTCCAATCCACCAGGACATCTTAAGGCGAAAATTCGGATGGATTGGTCACACGCTCAGGTCAGAAAACACAATTGCAAAGGCAGCCCTGACGTATAACCCACAAGGTTCCCGTCGACGTGGACGCCCAAGAACCACCTGGCGTACATCGACGTTAAACCAACTAGCATCAACGCAACTAACATGGAACGAAGCTGTACAAATAACCGACCGAAACAGATGGAAATCTTTAATTGAGGCCGTTTGCTCCCAAGCTGGAGAATAGCGGAACATCATCATCATCATCATCAATTAGTATTTACATAAAGCGATAATTCCAATTTATAGACATAAAATACAGATTTCATGTTGCTCGGGAGTATATTGTCATCGAGGCATCGATAAAGGAGTATACTTCCGAATCGAAGATAGTTCCAAAATTTATCTAACAATATATCATACTCCAATATATTAATACTTATACGTACTGATACGTAAACGTAATGACACTGGTTAGCAGTGTTGCCAGGAGCTGCAGTAAAAAGAGGATAAAAAATTTGTATTCATAATTCAACTTTTTATTTATTATTAATAAAATATGCATAAAACATTTTGAAAGTTATTAAAAAAAATTAAGTTCAAGTACATAAACAAAAAAGAAAAGAATAAAAGTCTACATATTTTTAAGCTCATATAAGTCAATAAATATCTGGTATTTCTTTTGACTTCAATTCAGTATTGGATAAAAAATATAACATAATATTTGTATTTAGGCATGGTTTAGTAATTATTTTATTTATTTGTTAAATATATTCAATTAGTATATCTTTCTTAAAACAAAAAACAGCTTTACTGAAATCAGGGTGGTCCTATAAAACGTTTAATTTTTAATAGACCGCAATTTTAGTCATGTATGGCTCAACCTGTAATTACATTGAAATCACTAAAATTAACTAAAAAAATATAGTAAACATTTTGCGTTTAGAGTTTGCAAAACTAAAGCATTTTGGCGTCGTCGTGCAGCACCTTCCCGGTCAGCAATTTTTAAACTGGTGGAAAAATTTTAGCTGTTGGGACAAGTCAGTGATGTCAAGAATTAAACTCGTGTACGTCGCTGAACTAATAGTAGTACTTTTGTAGCCCATGGTGTTGGGGAAATCCATTTCTGGTCTTTGGAATTCGGCATTCCATAAACAATACATGAAAAGTTTTATGACTGGGCAATTGACAGTCCGAGATCTTATGACTCAAAATTTTAAAAATATTTTATTTGGGACTACGTAAAAGATATGGTCTACCCCAATGACCTAAAATCGATTCAAGACTTCAAGGATGGATTTGTGAACTTATCAAGATCATTCAGCAGCATATATGGATATTGGGGACGATAAATTTAGTGCAATTGATATGGTATTGCAACGATAGTAATGGTGGTCATTTAGCTAATACTGTTTTTAAATTATGATAAAAATTACATAAACATCCGATTATTTCGCTTAAAAATACTCAATTTTTTACATATCAAAATGAAGCGTCCTATTGTAAGACCCTATGGATGCCTAAGTGGTAGACAAATAACTTGATGAAGCGAATGAGTCCAAATCAATGAGCTGAAAAATATATGCCATCAAGGAAGACTTTTATAAATAACAATTGGGAAAACCAAAAAGACAAATTGAGCAAACAAAATCCCTCATAAAAATGGCGTCCGCTCTTATATTCGCTGTTTTGGAAGCAAGAAATACAAAAGATTCGAAATGCTTTCACCTTATTTTTCAAATTTGAGCCTCCAGCGACTTATAATTGAATAAGAAAATATAAGATCTAGTCCAAAGGCTGGCACTATGACACCTAATGGATCTTTAGTGCCTCAGCAAACAATTCATGTGTCCATAAATAGTTCAGCGAAAAAATGTTCATGTCGAATGAGGACATCAGCTCTACAGAAGAAGTCTATTTTAAGGAGATTTCGAAATCTAAACTCCAACTAAATCCAGCCATCGCTAATCAACGATTGCTCAATGAAATACTCTTAAATATTATCCAAACTTTGCCTATCCCATTTTATATGCTCATAGTGCATATTAAAGCGTGCTTATATTGAAAGTTTAATATTTTATTGTTTTTTTTCACCCAAATATTTTAAAATATTATAAGTATTCTTCCTATTCATGTCCAACAAGGCTCATGCTATAAAGTAGGAGGTAGCAGAGCGTCATCCCTGAACTTAAAATTTCTAACAAATGCACACTAATATGTATTTCTTAAGTTTGTATGTATGCGTAAGATACTTCGTAGTTTTTCCCATAAAACAAAACAAATCTGAAATGTACAATGCATACGCGAAGGGAAGAAAATAAAGTGGAATTTTCAAAGAACTTTATACATTAATTAAAATAAGTTAAATTTTTAACGAACCAGTCTAAAGCATACAATGTAACTGATGCTAAAAGATACTAACTAACTTAAAAGTCTGTCCGTTTATACGTCCGTGTTAGTCCGTCGTTTGTCCTTCGTTTGTCCTTCGTTTGTCCTTCGTTTGTCCTTCGTTTGTCCGCTCTTCTGTCAAAAAAAATTGTTTTGCCACTATTGAGGTATTTATTCGCATGATAAATAGTTTGTTTTTAAAAATTTTAAGAGATTTTAATTCAGATATCGAGGATTTGCGGTTTAAAAATTTGTTCGAATTCGTATCTCTATTTTTGTATACAGTTTTTTATGAGTTTTAAATTTTAGCGCCATCTAATATATTTTATTTCGATTTTATCAATCATTTCCAAATTTTTCTGCTTTTATATAGATAGACTTTTCACTTGAAAGAACAACAAAATTTGGTTTGAAGTATTATTATATCCACAAAGAACATAATTGTAAAAATTAGGTCAAGTTCCTGAGATCGAAATCAATACGAAATTCTTGATAGCTTCAACACCATTTTATTTCTAGGTAAACTGCTAACTTGGCAATATTTATCTCATAATGCCTTTTCATATTAGAAAGTTAAAAAATATTTCCAAGCATATTATTATTGTGGAATTATACTTTTTACACCCTGTTGGTAATTCAAATAAAGGGAGTTCGTAAAACAAACGATAAACAAGTTACAATGAATCTTATACTTATTCAAGAGTACGAAAACAAGCGCGTGCTTTCATAAATACTAAAGAGTTTGTTTCGATTTTTTTAAATCATAAATTTCTATTATTGTTTGAATTTTAAAATGTATATGTTGCTAGATTTGAAATCCCACAATTTCAAAAAATAAATTCCACTAAAAGCTGACTAATCAACGTTTTTTATTGCTTTAAAATATTTTTTTGAACATAAATTAAATTCCATTACATCGTCTGACTTACAGCAAATTCGCTGAGCTAAGTCGCACCGTTTGAATATGAAGAGTGTTCCAATAAGTCGTTCCTCTTTCAATAGCATTTAAGTTTTTTCACACTAAATTTAAAAAGGCATGAAAAAAAATCCTCAAATGCAAATTATAAATTACGAGTTTGAATAACCAAAAAAAGAAGCTTGTATTAAAGGTTCCCTCCCAATTTAGCCGTTCAGAACGTATGAGTAATATTTTAACACGTTGCGTATTCCTCCAGTACATCTACCTCAAAGTATGCAGTGCTTTTACGTATATTTATTTATATTCTTAAAAGATTTCGAAATGCTTACAAATATCAAGTAAATTACAAATAAATATATTAATAACACTGTCCGTCCTTCAAAATAGAAAATATATTTTATTTGAAATATATACATACATACTATATTTCAGAAACGAATTTTTACGGATTGTAAGCAATGATGTCAGCTTAGCTTTTCTTTTGTTTGTCTTTTAGCTTCCAAATTTATTTTTTAGCTCTGTGGCTGTTTTTAGGTTTTTTTAATTTGAACTTTTATAAAACAAGCCAAAATTTTTATTTTATACCGAAGCCATAAAATCAACCCAAAACTTTAAAAAATTAATCCAATGTACAAACGTTAGAACACTGAAGACGAAATTACATTGATTAGAAATGGACAAATGAAGAGTCAACAGTTGAGTTCTGTGTGAAATTATGACAAATTAAGAATTCGCTGCATAAAAATTAATTTGGTTAATCTATTATTTAGCTATCCTAACGCTTAAAATAAAAATCAATCCATTCGTACTTAAATCAATCCCAAGCGGTGTTAAAAGTAAGGTTGATTTAAGTACGGACTATACATTGCTCAATTTAATTTTTTAGTTGATTCAAGATTTTTCACTTGATTAAAGAATTTTGTAGTCATTTTAATAAACTCCAGAATTAATTATCTAAAGTAATCCCCTTTTTCGGCTTGATTGAATTACATTTTAATGTTATATGTACTCAAAATTTTAAGTACGAGTCATACTCCAAGTAAGTCGAAAATACTTGAATTTAGAACGGCATTTTTCTTTCTGTGTATGGTCTTCCAATAACAGGTTTCATTTTGATATGTAACAGAGAAGTGCAAAAATCACGTTTTTGTTTGATTAAATCATTTCTTCAAATTTGCAATCAACATGAAACAAGCCACAAAGCTCAACGTTTGGTAACATCAACATGATCTTATAAACATTTTAAATGCGCATTTTAAAACAAATGCTTTTACATTTATTATTGAATAAAAATACAGCAACAAAGCGCAAAGCTGAGTGCGTTGAATGTTGAATGCTCTCTTTTTTGGCGAATGCTTTTTCATACGCTACTCAACATTAATCAAGCAACAAAGGCAAACGGTGAATACAAAAAATACAGTTTGGTTAACATGCTGTATAGGTTTTTTCGTAGGTTTAGCGATATTGCTTCGTTAATATGAGTGTACATGTTTATATATGCATATATTTATATTTGACAAAATCGGCTTTTCTTTTAATTTGTTGTATTTGCAAAGTTGTTTTAGAAATGTATTTTTAAAGAAATGTTCAAAAATAAATATCTCATTATTATAAGATAACCTTTTGTTTGCACATCCGTTTTATTTAATGAAACATACATATATATTTATGTACATGTGTGTATATGTAAACACACTAGCTGAAGCACGTGTAGGATAAGCCACTGCACTGATTTTTATGAGTGTTTGTTTTTTTTGAGCAAACATACGAAAGAACTCTACTAGCGCGTAGTAACTTAAAAATAAATAAATAATTCTTCTGCTTGTTTATTTTATTTATTCTTGAGGCAAGCATTCATTGCCGAACCAAATTCGCAATCATCTAAAATTAGAGAAGAAACTTAACGATGATCAAACTCAAAATACTAAAATGTTGCGCATTATGTGAGTGATCTATAAGCACAGGCGCATTTGTGCGGCTGGCCTCAAAATCATTTATGAAGGAAAAATAATGTTTTGCATGTATTATATGCGTGTGATTTTTATCAATCACACAAAGCTGCTCTCTGATGTGTAATAAATGGAGTACTTTTAAGCGATATCATCGGATGTTTATTTAATTTCAAAGAGGATGGTATACCATTCTTAATTTAAGAACAATATCAGCCAAACGAGCGCCAAGGCTACGCTTGCAGGATGATATTATTTTCACTAAATTTTCCATAACCAATTTGCACATTTGCTGCTGAATATCCCCGATAACATCATAAATCCATCTTTGAGGTCTTATAGGTATTATCAACTGTGGGCCTTTACGTGGTCCCAAATAAAAAAAAAGTGTAAATGCTTATATCACAAAATTGCGGTGGACAATTGTGATCGCCTCTGCGAGAACTCATACTGTCAGGAAACTTTTCACGTGCCCTTTAAAGAATGCCCAATTCCAAATACTCTGCTTTTGACACGATAAAACTTCTTAAGCATTCTACTGTTATAAACATACACATGAATGTGTTTTAAAATATAAAAAATGTTATTTATGTAAGTTGAATAATAAAAATAACAAAAGATCTTTCTAACGTGACTCATTTATTAGTTATTTTTCGATCCTGCAATCACAAACTTCCTGTACTCTTCTTCGATACTACGACATATTGATTGGTATTTTAATTTAATAACAAATTTTTTTGAAACTAATTTTCAATCAAATTATGTGCAAATGGCAGCTTCATGTAGTTGAGTGACAAGATTTGGCACACCTACTTAGATTGAATAAGTATACCCTTCCTTAAATTAAAAAAATCCCATAAGAACTAAAATAAGAATTAAAGCTCATACACACTTCTTAGAGCAGTTATATCCTTTTTGTAAAATGTTGTTATTTTTGGAGCAATAATACGATTTGCTCAAAAATGTCCTTTCAAAATATACAACGTAAAATTTAGAGAAACTATGATTTCTTAATTATTTTTTTTCTTTTAAATCGCAGGCTCAGGTTGATCGATTGTAAAAAAAGTTTAGTAAATATGTGAGGAAAGATTCATGTTCACCCCATATATCCCTAAATTAAAAATGGCAAAATAAATAAAAATGGCAAAATAAATGGCAAAATAAATAAATAAATAAAGTATTTCGATTTATCAAATTTTGTACACGCATTTCGTAGAATATTTATTAGTTTCGACTACATTATGTGCACATTGGATCAAGGATACGCTCCACTCGCAAATATCCTTGATACAAAAATGTCTCTAATGTTAATAATTTTATTTAAGTATAAGCCATAATCAATACCATTTGTTTTTTAAACTATCATTTCTTTAACTATATAACAGAGTTCCAAAATATGTATACAAGGTTGACGTCTTGTACCACTTTTAATGGAATCAGATATTGCCAGCAGACGATAAAAAGACTCTTCATTTATTCAAAATTAATAGCACTTTTGAAAAAATTGCCTTCAATACTTTCTGTAGTCTTTTATATAAACAACACAGATCAGATAAGTACGTTTGATTTTGTCACTTCTAATTTTCCGAACTCAAACGGTTTTGTTTACAAAATCATTTGTGTTTATTTGCAAAATTTCGTGAAGGACTTTTTCCGTTTTACTGTCACCTATTAATAGTTGATTGATTAATACTTATAACTAAAAATTGTAATATTTCTTTGCAAATTGGCATTGAAATTTTCTTGGTCTTATTTAGAAAATGAACAATTTTGTTTAGCAAACGCAAAAATCGATATGCAAGTTGTCAAAATTAAATATTTAAGATAAGTGGCAAGTAAATCCCGCCGTGATAGATTTGGAAATGACACTATTCGATTTAGCTTAAATGCCGCACCCCTTGTAATTAGAATCGATAGGAACATGATGAGAAGGTACGTTACGTTTTCTGGATTTCCCATTAAATTAAAATAAAAATAAATAAAATCATTACCAGTCCCCAGATTGATTTTTCCTCAAGGTGCAACATTTGAAAATTTATTCTGAAAAACGTTCTTTAATTAGTGTCTTAGATGCATTTTATATGCAAATCCCAAATATTATTTCAAAATACATTGAATTGGACTCTGAAGGAATAAATTTAGATTTACACTGAAAAACATGGTTTAGTTCCAAAAATTCATTTGACAATTTAGTTCCGTGATGCATCCGCTTTATACGCTTTATGGGCCTGGGAAGCATTGGTTCATTTGTTTTAATAATTAATTATAATAAAACCGCACAGAGATTTGTGTACTAGCTTTTCATGCTTGAAAAGCATTAATGATGCAAATATTTGGTTTAAGTCAGACGGTTAGACACCCCTCATAGTGGATTACAGCAACGTCTGTATATGAAGCTATTACCTGGTCAGCCTTTTTCTGCTAGTTGACATCATTAAATTCATTTGCTTTTTGTATATATAAAGCAAATTGAAAATGCTATTACAAAACTAACGTTTGATAACTTTTGATGTACTGCAAAGAGGGTATATAAAATTAACTTATAAATAACTAACGCAACTCAACCGTTCAAGTAGTGTTAAGATAATCCAAAATTGATTATTGTTTATCAAGAGCAATTTCCAACTCATAGTATAAGTTAATTCGAAAAAATCCTAAACGCATTAATCAAAAATTTGTTCGTTTTATGACATTTATCTTCCGTTTATTAAAAATGTTGCGTCACATTAACACTTTCATGCAAATACTATTTATTAACGAGCATTTATTCATATCTATTAAACTAAAAATGTAGTTTTTACTAAATAAAGGAAAACGCTAAATTGTGCATGTAAAATGAATTATGTTTGTTCATAAAAATGTTTAAGAAAACAATTTTTTTTTTGTATGAAAAAATATTATATTTTTATATTAAAGAGAATGCTTCCTAAGTCAAACATATGGTGAAAAGTTTGTCAAGTTATACAAATAAAACCAGTTCGTGGCTGCAAAAGACTTAACGGCAAAGTATTAAAACTAAAATTTACGAACAACAAAACTTATTCTGAAAATTATAGCACTGGCATATCTAATTAAGTCGATTCTATGGAATGCTCTATATCTTAAGCAGTTAAGCACGTTTTTTAATGCTAAGACCTAAATGGAAATATCCTCAAAGTATACAAAGAATACCATCCCTCTACGAAAACATACCAGCAAAAGGAAACCAAATGAAACTCATAACGGAAACGGAACTAAAGATGCACTCGTATGGTAATTTAAATGTGTTTTCTGTTCGAAACGAAATAAAGCAGTTCAAAAGAAATTTTTCATAAAAATACTCATACAAATAAATGAAAATAAATGAAATAATATAAATGAAATCTACACACATGTACATATATTCATATAAAAGAAAAAAACCATACATCCTTATAACGCTGGCTTCTTTATGAAAAAAGAGCGGCACAAAGTAATAATTTCGGTTTTTATTTATGCATGTATAATATTAGTGGTGTTTTATTTTATTTTTACTTACAACTGATAAGAAATTATGAATATAAATAAGCGTAAAAGTTTAAAATGAATTTTGCCTTTATATTTTTTTTACATTTCGAAAAGATAAATTGTTACACATATTGAGAACAAAAAATCTTGTGAATGCGTTACTAAAACCTTACAAAAACAAGAATATTTAAAACTTAAATAAATTTTCTTTTGTGGATTCTTATTATTTTGTATTTCGTCAACTAAAATATATTTTTCCGCTCATGCACGGCCTTATATTTTAGGCTTTTGTTAATCACGTGAGCAGTGTCCATCTCTTGTTAATATACCTGCATTCCATCATGTATTCTGAAGTGGAAGCGATCGTACCATTTTTGATATAATTTAAACCTCAAAAGTGCGATGATACTCATGTGGCTCATTCGCACGGTTGACAAGGTTTTCTATTTTCTTTATTTCGATTAATATAATTTGTCAAATCATTTTTAAGACCACATCTGACAATTTTTGTGCTTGTTAATTAATTTATTTTTTTAGTTTTTGGAGAATTTACAAATCTCAATACCATAAGCAGAGACACTTTGTCACCAAAAACTTAAGCAAACGCAAAAGAAATAAATGAAATCAAATATGAGCATTAAACATGGAACTAATTTAAAATAAATATATGTAAGCACTGAACTAGTTTAAAATTTAGCAAGCAAATAAAAAACGAAATTTTATTATTAAAATAATTCCTAAGTATGGCAATTATAGACTGCTTTTGACTCTTAGAATCAGGCTCCTGATAAATCAGCAGTAGAAGCCTTAAAAGTAGCTGAGAACACACTTGAGCTATAAATAAACTAAAGTGCTATAGGGAAAACATGTTCTACACATAAACACCTTACGCAACTTTTACACACAGTACAACATTTTTCAGCTCATTGATTTGGGACTCAATTCTGAGAATTGCACGTGAAAGTAACCTCAATTCGTTTGGCTGCATTATTAATTTAATGACCATAAGAACATTGAATATTTCAATATGCAAAATAACAAAAGCCCAAAATTTGATGATTTTTGTCACGAAGTTCTTATTTTTGGGGCTACTTTCACGAGCAATTCTAAGAAACAAGAACCAAAATCTGGTGTCGTACTGTGTTATTATAGCTTCTTGCTGCATTGTAAAAAATTTTAATGATTTATCAAAGGGAAAATTGTAAGGTAAGAAATATGTATATACATAAATATTTTGGAAATCATTTTCTTTGCATTTCATATTCTGGAACTTACGTCAACGAGATTATTCACAAAGTGGTTGTAATTTCGTATGGAATACCAATTTATACAAGTTTCTATAATCTTAAGGTGCAGTTACGGAAATAGAAGAAACAAGTTCGTTGGTTCCATGATGTTTTATTATTCGGGAACGACCTAGTTCTATTAAATGATTCCATGATTGGAATGATGCGGATCGATCCAAACGATCTTTGTTTATCATTCCTCGTTTTGTAATTGCAAACCGGCTTGAGGAATCAATATGATAAATCTCAAAATCAGTATGAAAAGTCAACATCAACTTTATATTATTTTTTATGTATGATGTTCGACGGATGTGCCAGCAAATCGTTGACTCATAAAGACTGTTTGTTACAATTGTTTCGTTCACATATTCTGTACATTTAGAACCAGGTTGACTTTTTGTGTAGAGCAGTGTTGCCGACTTAATGGACAATATTATTATTACAATTTTTTTTATAACAATTATTTTTTTTTACAAATATTTTACGAAAGCGTTAATGGAACTTTTTAGTATAGCTAGAAAATGAAAACAAACGATGACAAATGTTTCTTGACGTTTTTAGGAGCGACAGAGAATATCACTCGATCCTCATTCCGACACTGTTCAAAGTAAAAAAAGAACGATGACGGAAACTAGTTCCTTTCGTCGAAACAATTCCTCAAAAGGAACGATTTAGCCCACATTTCCACTTTACACAATTTTTTATAGACCGAGCTATCAAATATATAAAAATATGTACATGGGTGTAAACGAAATATTTTAATACGAACTATTTCAAAAGCTCATTGCCACGATATTAATTTATCATCACCGTGTCAAATCATCAGTAGACTTTCAACCATGTTTGGAAAAAGTTTTAAACTTTGAATATTTATACAACCTCTCAAACAATAAATGAGAATTACCTTAAACTTATTTATACAAGCATCATAAATTAAAAGGCCTTATCAAAACAAACACAACAACTTATATAGCAAAAATATAATCAGTAAAAACACTTCTTCTTCAGGATGATATTTGTGTTAGTTAAAATTTGTAATATAAAAATTTCTTGGGCCAACAAAAAAATAAAGATATAGAGCAAGAATGTATTTTCTATTATGGAATTTTTATTTTTCACAATTTTCTTTTTTAGCCCGCAGTATGATTTGATGTTCAAAATAATTTGTAAAAAACTTAACACATGAAATATGAAAATAAAAGAAAAATTTATTATCTTATAGTTGCAAATTTATTTATTCGTTTTTTTTTTTTTTGTGTTCTCGCCTTTTTTGGAAAATTTAGCGTCATAAATAATAATTATACAAGTAAAGCTTAAGCTTAAGACATTTCATTAAGAAAGTCTTTAGCATCCTTTCTACTCACTTTTGCTGCTCCCAAAATCAGGAACCCATCTTTTGTAGACGTTCAACTTACATAAAATATTATATACGCATTAAACCAATACGCACATACATATACGGGCATGCAAACACATGTCGTTTAGCCTAGAAAAAGCTTAAGAAAACTGACAAACATTTTGTTGTTTCTTTTTTATCTGTTTTGGTGTGCTGCTTAAGGAACCATGTGTGCATTTTATTCAGATGATGTTGAAGACTTTAACCAACAATTTCATGTTGAGGAGCAAAATTATGAAGCAAACTTAGAAGATGTAAATATGTATCTATGTATTTGTAAAATAGATATAGAGGGAGACAGAGTTCAAGAATGTGTCTACTAAACAAATACTCGTATATTATGGAAAAGGATTAATGCGTAACATAACAAGCAGCAACTCCAGGAAGGCAGTAAGTAAGGAAAGAAGCATGCAAGAAAATCAAGCAAAAAGTTAAATATGATAAGGTCCTCTTGTTAAAATGGTTAACATACAAACATATATATGCGTATGTACATGTATGTGTCTGTGCGCATGCAAGCTTATGTGCGTTTATTAGTATTTACTTTTTTCTAAGTCCTACTGCTGCTGCTATTTCCTTTCATGCTTTCTCTGTGATTTTTTTTCTACCAAAAACAGTTTAAGTCATAATTAAAGAAAATAAATTATAATCGTTAAATGTCAGCCGTTCATTAAGTCGTTTATAAATATTTTTCTTAATTCTTGGGCAAATGTTCAAATATCCTTTTTATATAATATTTTGTATAATACAATAGCCATATGAGGGCAGTAGAATAATAAAGTAAAAGGGATGCTCTACACAAATGCGCTGTAAGAATTTATCGTTGATTTGTTTTCTTTATCATTGGGACACATTTGGCTGAGTCTGGAAAAAATATTTTAAGGAAATGTAGGATAAGATTGAAGATTTCAATATTATGATGTTTTTTCGCTGGTGTAGTTTAATATTTATTTAGCTAAAACTACTTTAAAAAAATCACTTAAGTTAGTGTAGGTATTTGGTTTGTTCTACTCCAGTGCAGATATAGTTTCGGGAAAGTTTATGCGTAGAACCCTGCAAAGGCACCGAGCTGTACCGCGTGTATATTCCGTGGCAGTGCATTCCAAGGATTACTTGCATACGAAAGTACAGATTTCGTACAAGTGACGAATAGCTTTATCTTGGTGCTCACGGATCTCCCTGCTGATTTCTATATTGGGCTTGGCATACCGAATGCCTGATTTGATTTTGAAATTTTGTAACAACATCATTGCTAGAACCACCAGTATTCTTAATGATGTTATCAAGATAACAAAAGGATGACACTTCTTCTAGGTCAACAGCACCAATTTTAAATCTTTTATTGTTGATGGTGCTACACCGCAGGCATTTATTCCTATTGGTGTTGATATTTAGACCTGCCTTAATCATCTCGATTTCTAATGACTTGGGTTTTGCTGGGGATATGACCTGTGAATATTTAACAACAAGCTAATGTTATTTGCATATTAAAGGCATTCGAGATATTGACCGAGACCCCTTCTAAGCCCCTGTTAGTACGAGTTTCAGTGCGCACAATGATTTAAAAGAGAAAAAACGATAATATACTCCACTGCATCGCGCCAGTCAATACATCGAAGCCATTGCTCAGGGCGTTTTCATGCATGACACTACATTTAGCATCCATGTAAAGCGATTGGATCAGCGTTATAAGTTCCCGTGGAACGTGAGAATACAAATTTTCCACACTACAATACTTTTTGATCTTCGTTTTAATAATGCCGTATTACCAGAGAACATTTTGTTAGAAGGCCGCCTTAAGTCCTAAAAAAAATTTATATCACCGACTTCAATCAATTATTTTATATTAAAGTAAAAATATTTGAGAGCGAAAATGTAAGTTTATAGTTTGATCTCTTCCTCACAAACACCCTGATACCAATTGCTCTTTTTCCTTAATCAACTTAAATTTAACCGCTTGTAGAAATTATATAAATATCAAAAATTAAAATAACAAAATAATTTATTAGAAAACTTCTCCAAGCTAAAGGTCAACAATAACAATATAAAAACTTTATTTAATATTTCGCTTTCTCCATGGAAAGCTTCTTTCGGAATATAAATAAATTTAATAATAAAAATTGTTTAGTTTTTTTTAACCATAAAAAACTTATTCTAAATTTTATGAAAAACCAAAATTGTCAAAATTGAAAATGAGTTGCACAAAAATACAAATCTATTTAATCAAATACAATATCATAAAAATTATTTAATTTCCTGTTCTATTTGTTTAAATTAAATGTCTATAGTTTTGAGCAACGTTATCTGTATCCATTATAAAGTTCATTCTTTGTCTTACTGCTGTGTTTTTTGTGTTTAAAACTGTTGTATTTTCAAAATCTCATTTGTGATGAAAAATCTTAAGAAAACAGTAGCTACAGCGCCAAAATTACACGGAGTTTCAAAAATCCACAAGAAAAGATCAAGATCGAATTGTTCAAGTGTAAATTCTCCATCCCATTAACTTAGTAGATATATCACAAAACTACTGAGGAATATAACAGAAAATTCTATATATAATATAAAGGACTCATCACAATTGATAATGATAGGATACTTTAAAATAAAAATGGGAACATACAACTAGTGGGAAGAAGTTATTTTTACAGGCTCTTAAGTTTTATATAGATGGTAGTAAATATTTTTTATTTATTTTAAGTTTTTATTTTGTTATTGTTGACCTTAAGAGTTATGTGTACTTATATAATAATACATAAATATCTCTTATGTAATTTGTTTCACTATATTAGAATATAATAACATAGCTGCCTACATATCACTTTCGATCATGATCTCCCGGTCGCACTTTGCTTACGTCAAAATTGTAACTTTGTTGCTACGTCATATTTTTCGTAATATACAACGTTCATGATCAAACATGCACAATCGTGTCTACTTACTAACATACATACAATATGTACATAAGAGAAGTGGTCACAATTCTTCATGCACAAACATGTTTCGTTGTTGATAGTATATGTTTGTGTTGCTAAGCAGAAATCATGATTATGCGTGCCCTGTTATTTTTATTATACTATATAAAGACGTACACAATCATGATATTTGTAAATGAATATTCTTTAGTAAAAACCAATGGCCGAAAAAGTATAAAAGTCAAATTTGGTTTTGCCTTGTAGAAAGGCTGTCACAGAAAATATAAATGTAAAATAACTGCCTGTTCACCGATATCGATTAAAATTTTCTTTCGTATAATTACATTTAAAACAAAAACAAAGTTTTAGAAGTTGTTATTGCTACAAATTTAATAATACGAAAGAAAATCTTCTTTAAATTTAAATTTAAATTTGAAAAAAATTTATTTTTATTGTACGAAACTCTTAAACTTGGAAAAGGTTTTTTTAATAAAATATCAATAAAATGTTCGAATAATTATAATAATTTTTAACAAAATTATTTTTTGGTTCTAACTTTGCAGCCACACCTTCAAGTTTTTCACACATACAATTTTATTTTTCAATCGTCAAGAAAACATCTTCAAATGCTCATCGCACAACATCATTACACTAATTACTTTTATTCACAATTACATTTTATTATTTAATTTTAATTAGAAATTTTAAATTGCGGCAGAATATTTGTAAAAAACAAACCAAAAATTATAAAAAATCATAAGATTTTTTTAAAACCCAAATTGTTTTGGTATATTTTTGAAAGGAAGCACAAAAATTAATTTAAAATAGAAATAGATAGGTGAAATTGAAAGCAATCTAGTTTTCAATTTAAAAAGTTTAACTGTGTTAGTAAAAAAGTGTGAGTGTATTACAAATTGAAAAGAATTGAAAGCAAAAATTTAACATGTGGCCCCAAGTAAGTGCTCATAAATTGTTTTCTTAAATATTTTTTTGATAACTTTTTTTTGTTTGTTGTACTAGTGCTTTTTATTTAAAAAAATATATAAATACCATTATAAACTTCGGCTCAAAACATTATATAATAACAGTTATATATATATTGGAGAAATATGATTAAAAAAAAGTTGTTTTCGGTTGCTGAACTTATATGGCGACTTTGACGAAATACTGATGGTTTTCTAATTGTATGAATCAATTTCTCCTAATATTTTAATCTTTTAAGCCAAATTTTTATTTATAAACAAAAATCTATTAGAATTTGAATGAGATTCAAAGCCCTTTTTTATCGATTGTTTAATAAAACAATGCTTTTTTAAGGGACGTACTTCCCTATTGCTCCTTTGTATTTTACTGATGTCCATAAGTACGTCTCTCTGTTTAAGAGTCTATTTTTTCAGGAACTACTATTTTTTATTGATGATCCTGCTTAGTAAGATTTTGTGTCTATCAGACACTGCCAAGCGCCTTTCAGAACACGAGTTTGAGCTTAAAGGTACTTGTCCTAGAAAGTGATTATCCTCCGAAAAAAATTTTAAGACCTTTCAGTTTCACCTTTTTGGAAGAACTCCTCCTAAATTTTTAAATTAAGATAATTATATTTTTTAAGCAAATAAATTTTACCCAGTCTTAATTAACGAATTTCATGAATAAATTTTGCTGAAAATCTCCAAAAATTCTTTTTATGATTTATTTGTACTAAAAATTAAAAATAAGAAATGGTAAACTCGGATTTGAAATTGAGCCAAAAAATTCTTTCAATATATAAAATAAATATCTTTAAAAAATTTAATTTTGTGTTTTCTCATTCACTGTAATAAATAAACGAATACGTTTCAAATTAAAATATACAGAGGAAACATTTGCGTTCTCGAATGCATCTATTTTCTTATGTGAAAGAAAAGTGGATCAGTTGTATAAAAATTGGTAGTACTTTGTAATGGAACAGACCAGCAAAGACGAAAATATACTACAATATAATTTTTTTCCTCAAAATTTTCTTCCTAAGAATTTTTGTTCTCTAAATACATGCCAAAACGAAACAAAAATCACTCAATTAAGGGAGATCCCCTAAATGGATAACACTTGTATGTACGTTCTAAGCCAATATTTTACTGTGCAGATATCGTTTGTACAGTCCTTCACTTGTAGCCAAGTTGTTGTTATTTTTATCGTACATTGAAAAAAGGAGATTGATTTCAAGGACTAACTTAAGCAAATTGTACGTCTTGCTGTGCATTCCTTTTGTATGAACAGGAGGTCACTGGAATGAATACAGATTCAAAGGAAATGATTCATCGAATCTTAGTCTTACTTTTCACTTTTGTTTGCTAGTTCTAATCGGAACAATTGCACTTATGAAACTTAATGTCCTTTAAGGGCACACATCCTTTCACTAGTCTCACGTTTGGTTAATATTAGCAGGCTTTTTCTTGTATCCTGACTTAAGTAACCCCAAAATACTTTGCTTTCGCTTTTATCTGTTTTGTTATTCAAAGCACCTTCCATGCTAGTTCCACAAAGTTTTTGGGTGTTCAAAGAGCTTCACATTTTCCTTGCATTTTACTTCTTGTAGATCTTTAGCTTTAGTAACTTTCTTGCTTTCGTTCTAAGTTTTCGATACTTTGGATCGTACGTGAAAAATAATCAATATCACAAACTAAATGTTTCTGGTCGGTGCTGCTACACAGCAGCCTTTCTATTGTCAATGGCAACTTGATAAATTAATATTCTTTTAAGTTTTATTCCTTTTATAAAACTAAAATAAACTGAGCAAAACACACAAAAATCTTCGAAAAAGTGTGTATTCTTTTGTCCTTTTATAACTACTCGTATTACCTCATTAAGTAGCGCCATTCATAAAATAAACTTGTAAAATTATTAACAACACGAATTCTGTACATCTTTTTCGTCATTCGGCCAATTAATATAAAACTATCAAACATGAAAAATATGGCAAAGACTAAAATAACATCTTGGCTTTGAAAAGCTAAGGCGAAGTCTTTGAAATATTTGTTACACAAAACGTATAGTTTTTGAGGTTTTTCAAATAATTGTGGTATGAGTTTGTAAGCCCAGCAAACATTCTAGTCTCTTACTTATTTATTTTAAATGTCATTATTATAATATCAGACTTTGCTTAGAGCCAGCATACACTGAATCATTATTGTAAAATGTTCTAGTAATTGAAAAACTAAATATGGTTGAATTATTTTTTTTTTCATTTTACTTAAAATGTATTTTATAGTTATTTATCATATTCTATGTTTGTTGGGCAGTATGAAATGAATAAGATACCAATGCTCGCACAAATGAGTGAATGAGTGAATAAATGAATGAACGAATGATTGTGCTAATGGTAATAAAACTAATGAGCGTATAACAAATAGTTCATTTGTACAAATAAAATCTATATGTCCTTTATATTTACACTCAGAAAGAAAAATTTGTAAAATAAACTGAATTCATGAAATTAAACAATGTTGTTATTTCTTGAAAGCAATCAGTGTAGTCCAAACGCTCGTTAGGATTCGATGTCAGGCTTCGGGAAAAAGCTATTTCGATTGGTGTTTGGCATTCAGTAAAGTTATGGCAGAACTTTGTTTATTTGCTTTGTAAGGGGTGATTTTTTAAGAGCTTTTCGGATTTGAGATTCGGAGAAATATATGAAATTTTTCTTTGAGTCGATAGAACTGTCTATATAATTCAATGTTTAAAGAGGATTTCATGTAAACGTTGACCGCGGCTACGCCACAAATTGTTCTATATTAACTTTCAGTGCGTCAACCGTCCCGACCTTGTGCATATAGACATGAGCCTCTACATAGCATCACAAAAAAATGTAAAGGCGTTAAATCGCACGATCTAGGCGGCCAATTAACCGGCTCCAAACGTGAAATAAACTGTTCACCGAACTGGTTTTTTAATTGGGCATTTGTTTTGCGTGCTGTGTGGCATGTGGCACCACCTTGTCAGCCAAGTTCAGCTCTTCCACTTTGGGCAATCAAAAATTTTAATTATTGATTGGCAGCGCTCGCCATTTACACTAACGCTGCCGGTTATCAACAACACTAGCGGATACAGCTGCTCCATTTTCCTCTGTCCGCCCTCTACGTGTGCGTGTTGGTGATTTAATGTTTATTAATTTAAGTTTGGTGCGAAATTTAGTCATAAGACACATAAAACAGAAAAAGTGCACGATGCACTTTCTTTACCGAGCATGAATTTCGATAATAAAATTATATAATCTGCAAGCGTTGTTCGTTTGTAGGTCGATTCATGGTTAAATTGTAGACAAAGCTGAACATGTTTAGAGACCTATCTTAATTATGTCAATGACAGATGACAGATCAAATTAGGTGTTAAAAATATAACCAGTACTTATCACTCGAGAACAATCACGTGATGGACTAGTTTTGGTGCGGTTCTTTTCCCTCTAGGGTGATGTAGGATTTCGATATTATGCGTCTGGCTCATTCGTGATTGCGTGGGTAATAAAACTAGAGTACACATTGTGGTCGAAATTCGACTGCATGTTTAAATTTATACCTATTTTAGTTGCATTTATTTAAAGAAAAAAACTAGATAATTGCTCGATCTCTTCCCCATGGAAAAAATTAAAAAACACGCTCATTTGTTTTGTTAAGTTTTTGCTTAAAGCTACACATCTATACGTAGTGAACATGTACATTCATATTTAATTCTCATATCTTTCAATTCTGATCTCTTTTTTTCCAACTTCACTCATTTGAAGAGAAAAAATCTTATTACTCATATTTATATTTAGGTGCTCTTAAATACTCTCATTGCTTTGCTTTTGTTTTTACTGGAACCAATACTTACATAAGTGAATGTCAATGTGTAATTTTAGTGTTTGTATTGGCGTCAAATTTCGGAGCCTTTTGTTCCCTTTAATATTAAACCGATTTAAATTATATGAAGTCGGGTCACTAAAGCTCAACAATGTCTACCATTTGGTGAAAAAATGAAGAAAATCGTTTGACAAATAAAGGAAAAAAGGGATCTAAAAATTATTTGTCTTTGCTTATTTGTAAAATAGATACGAAACGTAATCTTAAAGGCTTATTCATAGTCACACTTTCAATTTGAAACGAGTTAAGATGCAATTTAATTTTAGGTATTAACTTACAATGCACTTCTATTTATAGTCGATTTTTTGACAGCTGTTTTAATAGCTTCGACTTAAACTCATGATAAAAGACAAAAAACCCTGCTAGATATTGAAAAAATTCGTATATAAAAATAATATATTTCTTGGATGTGCATAAATATGATGTGACCCAGAATCTATTATTCTTTGTATCAAAAGTATTATTATTATTTTTATTTCTTATTTTATATCCATAACTTAATTTTTGTAATCATATTTTTGGTTTTATGGCGAACAGGATTCGAGTTCAGCCTTCTACAACTCTGCTATATCAGCACCTAAAAACGACATCAAGAATTTATCACATACATTAGATGTTTTTCAGAATTTTTGAGATAGCAAGTGTTATTGGCAGGAGAGGTTTGCAGAAGAAAACTAATTTTCGAATAGATTTTTGATTAATTGTCTGAACCACCTAAGCTGTGACGGATACATGGAAACACACATGAACATTGATGATGTGAGTGTAGCGGCTCCCGAAAAACAAAGTTCTTTCTGTTTTACCGTGTAAGCTGAAATTAATTAATGTTAAATTTTTCCCTTGTTCCTTTGGAATATTGTCTTATGTCCAATTCTTTCTGACGAAAAATGTTACAATTTTAGGAAAGCCGTAACATTTAACATTTTTCGCATGTGCATTAGTGTGCCATTTTATTTGTTGTAGTTGTACTGTTTAAGTGATGAAGGCATATCACTGGTCAGTGAACAGTATCGGTAGCAATCGATGCTACTGTAAGCATGAATATATCACAGCGTCCTCCTTCGTCGGTATTGTAGCAAAAATCGGCGGCGAAGTAAAATAATTATTAAAATGGGTACACAGTTAAAAAAATTGCATATGACTTCTTGATAGGGCAGAGGCACTGCAACACTGCTCTAAAAACTAACATAACGTGCAATGTCAGAGTAATAAAACAATTAAGTTTTCGATTTTCACCATCTGACCACTCTCACTATCCCTTTCCCGAAGAAGGAAACACATCTACTTGTGTGTCATTGCCGTAGAAATAATAAAGTAAATTTCAAAGAGAATATATTTTATAGCACTTCTTCTGTAACACATTTTGAGGATTCATGTACTAAGCAATCGCAAAAGCAATTTTTATGAAACCAAAGTTTTTCGTGAGATCCTTGTTGCACCGCGCACTTTTTCTATCTATTATTCAACAATCACTTTGACCAACAACCATTTTCGAGATTTTCTTTATAAATCACCGTAATTCTTTCCAACTTAATGTGGACGTACGTATGTACGTATGTATATGTGTGTGAGCATTTCGAAATGTATAAGTGTGTGTTCGCAAGTATTTGTAGATGGTGAGAAAAATTATATTCATGGTTTCGGGTTATTTTTTTGTCCTTTGTTCTTGTTGTTGTTGCAATAGTATGTGTAGTTTGTTTTTGCTGTTTCTATATGTATTTGTTTAGTGTAATTTGGCAAATTGACTTTGTAGGATGTTCAACAATTCGAAATAGTGGTTAAATGTACTTTTGTTTGTTCGCTGTTTCTGATTATTTTGTTTGATGACTTCTCTAAATGGCTGGGATGGCTGACTGTTTGGGGTTCACGATAGTGATTCAAGTAGTTGTAATGGTAATAAAATGTATAAAAGTCCAATTAAATGGTCATAAGTAATAATAATTCCGCTTTGATTTGTGGGTGTACATAATATTGTGGTTCATTTAACAAACGTACATGCAAACATACATCTAAGCATAAAGCAGCGGAGTAATGCTTTCATTTATTTCTAGTATCATACAAAAAATATATACAAAATTCTTCCTTGCTTATACGAGATATTATTGCTTGTATTTTATAAAATGTTCGGTATTAGTTGTAAGTTTATGTTTTCATTCATTATATTTTTATATAGTAAGTAGATAAATTAATTAAAGTACTTAGAAATGTTAGCATTTTTTCGGCGATTTTCTTTGTTCAGTATTGTATTATTTTAATTAAAATTGGATTTTTAATTACATTAAAATGTAATTTCACTTCAAGAGGATATGAGTTAATAGTTGAGCTACTCGTATTAATTAGTTTATTAAATTAATGATTTTAAAGTCATCGTACAATGCATTGGCCTTTCATAGGTTTAACAAATTTAATTTTAAACTTCTGCCTGAGGCCTTTTTAAATCTGAAAGATCTTAAAAATTAAATTAAATCATTGGGGCTGAATAATTTAACGCTTAGAAGGTTTTAGTAACATTTGTGAAATACATTAG
This sequence comes from Gymnocheta viridis, assembly GCA_956483585.1. Taxonomy (NCBI): domain Eukaryota; kingdom Metazoa; phylum Arthropoda; class Insecta; order Diptera; family Tachinidae; genus Gymnocheta; species Gymnocheta viridis. Next base: position 64,550,110 of record OY101443.1, on the reverse strand, counting down.
CCACATAAATATTTTAAATGCCTACTTATGTTACTCTAAACATGTATTTACTATTTCAGTAAATACCCTCCGAAAAATTTTAAGCATTTAAACATAAAACACATAAAAATGTTAATGCACAAAACAAAGTATATTTTTTATTACCTAATAGATAAGCAAATGTTATTTGCTTGATTGTTTACTTGTGTACGCGTGTGTGTTTTCAAATATTTATTATTGCCTATTTTTGGGCGCAATATGAATGTTCGCACATAAATAACTAAATAAGCAAAGTTGATGGAGTGATAAGGATGATCACTTTAAATATTTCATTATTTTTATTTCGGTTTTTTCTAATCATGATGCTAATTTTATTTGAATGAACACATTTTTATTCATATTTTAATATCTTTATGACATCTGTAAATGTTTTATGATCATATTACAATGCAATTTAAAGAACTTAACGAAAAAGGTAACACATCTTTTGAAATACGAAATTCATAAGAAACAATTATATTCTTATAATAATGATGATGATGTTATACGTACCAACTATAACAAGAAATAAGTAAACATTTATTAAAGCACCAGAAAAATTAACTGTATTGCAACCATATATACATAATCCAAAGAGTTTTTAACGATAATTTTGTTCTAAACTTTTTTGTAGTTCTAAAGTTATAGGAAATTATGTGGTGCAGTCTCCTTAATTTGCTATATAAATATAAATCTCAAAGAGTTAATGGAATACTTTATGTATATTATAAAGTATTCATTCGGTTAACCGATGAACTGATCGGTTAGTTTAAATTGGCTGTTTTCGATCAACGATTAAACAAATAACCGATGTAACAAGATTTTTAATTTTTGGAGTGTTATAACACATTTTCTTCGTGTTTTGAATTATTTGTTTCGTCTCATATACAAAAGAAATGTGTTTAGAAAATGTTTGTTCGTACAAACAAAGAAAGTTTTCAGTGATCTTCATTTGAAATAATTATTTACTGTCAACAGCTTTTAGTTTCACGTAATTTTTTAATAGAATTAAACGAAACAATTAGAAGAGCTCAAAATTAAAACAGAACTCTAATGGCATAAATGGAGGACTTTATATATTTCGAGAAATCCAGAAAAAATACTGATAATCTATGCATTTTTATTTATTGAAATTACTTAATTTATGGAAAAAACTTCATTAATCGGACAAGCGACCAATAAGAAAATGAACCGATTGACCCAAAACCTCGATTAATTAATTGAGCGATTTACCGATTAAAGCAAAAGCCCGATTTAATGAGTATCATATTATATAATATTTTTTAGCCACTTTTTGCTTATTAATAATAACTTTTGGTAGAGGATTTCTCGCAACAATGGTAGTTGCAGGCGAAATCTTGAAGATAACATTAACTTATGTCTAGGAAATTTAATATAGACAACAAATAAATAATTAAAATAAAATAAATAACTTTGTATTGGTACTATGAAGCTACGCTACGGCGTGAAAGCTATAACTAGAAATAATTTTAAGCTATTGCTCTTTAAAAAAATTGCACACCAAGATAATTATATTCAATTTTGTGTAGTTATAAATTATAAAAAAAAAATATTTTTATGACATCAGAATCTACATTGTTCCGCATTTGTAAATGAATTTTTTGTTTTAATATTGTAATATTAAACTTTAATATTCTGTAGATAAATTTTCTGTTTATCTTCCATTAACTGTTAGCCAAATTAGCCCTTTCAAGGCTTAGCTTCCTTTTTGAATTTTATGTTTTCGTAGTCATATTTTAAAATTGATACTTTAGTCCATCGTAAATAGATCCTATACGCAACTTAAAATTATTTCCACATCATTTAAGTTTTGTTGTTTATTTAATTTTTTCTTGATTCTGATATAAAATTAGAAATTTGAAGGAAAAAAATGTTAAACTATAAAAAAATTTTTAAGAATTGAAGAAATCGTAATACAGACTAAATTTATTGATAGTCAACTGAACATGCGTGATGATGAGCATTTCTACCTGATAGTGCAATTATCATCATGCGCTTAATTTTTATCAACTAAATAATTTTTTTAAAGAAACTTTTTATATATATTTTATTTTTTCAGGAATAAATTCACAAAGAAAAATCGTATTACCGCAGCAACGTCTGCAATACGAATAAACATGCTGTTTTCGGTGGTCGCCACAATATACACATAATCATTTCCTTCCTAATAAAATATATACATATGTAGTTTAATTGACACCACTAGAAATACAAAACCAATTCAGGGGGCTGAGAAAAAAATACTATTATTGGCGTTTTGAAAGTATAAACCTGAGAATCATTTTAGGCGGAGTTATAACTCCCAAAACTATGTGCTGGCTATTTTTTGATAATGATTTAAAATTCCCCAAACTTAAAAAAAATATTGACTGAAAAATACTTTCTTAATTACCGAAATTTGTTCTCAACTTTTTGTAAATAAATATTACAGCTTCAGCTTTCTGTTGTATGCAGCGATATGAAATTTGAAATTTTATGTAAGTTTCATTTTTAATACAAACCAGGCTCACTCATAAAGTCTGGTTTTGAGAAATATTTTAGTATTACTTGTGAATAAGTACGAAACTAAGATTTAACAAACTTTAATATCTAAATGATTTCTGGCGAAATGTATGAGAAATATTTTGCTGAATATTTTAGAGCGTTATATTGCGCTTGCCCCAAATACCCATTCAGTAAAGAGTTAAAAGGAAAAAGGCCGATACACGTAAATCTTAGAAAATTAGTTTTTAAAACCCGATTGTTTTAAAAAAGATTGATTTTGCTTCTTGTTTTTAAAAAAATATTGATTTTGCTGTATATTGTCTTATTTAACAAAGAAAAATATTTGTGAACAAAGACACTTGGAAAACTTAGAATACAATTTTTTCCGAGCTGAGATTCTATAGATTCTTTTACGTCAGTCGCGGATCAAGCTTAAGTTTTTAGGTGGTAAATTTAAAATGCAACGAAATATTTTTTTCAATTTTATTTTAACAGTAGAATATACTGATATTTGCATAATATTGAAGGAAAAACTATAGTATTTCTCTCTTCCCGGATCTGCGCCAACTTTCTTTTGACAAATAGTTTCCGTTAAAAGCTTTATAATGTAAAAATTTCCAAATCAAATTATTAGGCTGGCTGTTAATTGATAGTTATCCATGCCATCTTATGCGGTATAAAGATCAGTAAAATCACTGAACTTTCACTACTATTAAAGAAAGGACCAGAATATCGAAAATGAAAAGCAGAGTTGTTATAGAAAACATTAGGTATCTTATCTAGCATTATATGTGGTTGCAAAGACTAAGCTGTCCATATAGAAGATTTCAAGGGTGGGAGGGTACGCAATACTAGAAAACGGCGTTGGACACACCATGATAATTAGATTGCTATTGAGGCGGAAACGATTTGGAAGGTTTTCCAAGGCTTAAAACGTAATGCAAGGTATTACAATCTGCCATTAAAACATAATTAGAATAAATTTTTAAAATGTATATGAGATTCGTTGTTATGCAATTTTTTAAAATAAGAGAACTTTGCTCTTGGAAATATTCCTAAAATTCATATTCACAGCAGCAATGGCTACTAAATAAATTCTTTGTTTTCATATTGCGAAAATTATTTTAAATGTTAATTTTAACAAATCACAAAACCCTTTTATCATCTACAAAGTATGCCTGTATTTCATGCTGATTATTTTCAGCATTTCAAATATCTTAAACAGCAATAAATTTCGATTTGTTTGTTTGTTTTACAAGTAATTTTGTTAAATAAATGCCTGGTGAATTATAATCTGTTTTAAATGTTGCTCAAATTAGGGGCGGGTGTGCAATGAGCAGCACCCCTTTTTCAGACAGGTTACGTTTGGCAACTTTTTAAGTAAGCGACTTAAATATTTTTGACATGCCATTTTAAATGCTCAAAATGTATTCCAGCATATCTTTGTCTTTTGATTATCATAACTAACTTGCACTTATTTCTTACAAAGTACTTGTTGTCAAAATTTATTAGAAAGCCATAGAACTTTTAAGTGTAACAACTACCCCGTTACCATTTCAGAACAATTCTTTTCTTCTGTTTCCCTTTGCTAAATTATGTTCAATGAATTTTCCAAAAGGGAAAAGTAAAAAATAACACAAAATCTCTGTGAAATGGTAAATTATGAATTTAGAAAAATATTAAGTTATTTAGCCATCTAGACATTGTTAAGATACCACTGTTTGTAGAATTATTATACATTAAAGTTGGTTGGTTGGTTTGCTGGCTGGCTGATTTCTCATACATCTTTACAGTTTTTCTGGTGTATCCATTAAAATCATAAGCGAAAAGCTTATAAAGAAAAAGGGTAATAAATCAATTCGTATTAGTTTTATAAAATTTATTCCTGCGGCGACTAAGCATAAGACTTTAAATTTATTATAAACGTGTAAGAAGATACATTTGTTGGCTCGCTCCTGCTTGACTTTCCTTGCTGCTGCCTGCCTGCCAAGGTATTACTTAAGATTGCTGCTAAAGTAAAATATTGGTGTCTTCTTTTAGGCTGTTATTCAATTTTTTTTTCTTCATTTTGCCACTTTTACCTCCTTAACATTTTTAATAAGTCTAATGAGAAAATCTTTTTTGCCATTTCTTACTGTACGTTCAATGTTATAGATATTTTATCACTGATACCAAGCAAAGCCATTTTTATAAAGCAAAAGAAGAAATCAAATTCTTAAGGAAACTTTGAAATTTTTTTGCTCATAGGATTTTTCTGAACTTAAGTGGCAAGCGAGTCTTAAATACAGCAGATTCGCACGTCAACATTTTAATTGAAATTTTATAAATGTAAGAAAATTTTCTTTAATGTGCAAAAGAAAAATTGCTTTAATTACTATTATTTTAATTTTTCTCCTAAAATAGACAACACTTCAGGATATATAGTGCATGCTGTAATCTATGCTACATGTTCGCATGATGTATAGAAAATGTGACAATATTAACCCCATTTCACAGGAACAGTTAAAATGATGACCTTTAATTCCATAAAAGAAAGGATCACATATTATACATCAAAACTTTTTTGGCGCATGTTCGGGAATTTGGTAAATAACAAGGATTTTTGTTTTTCAATCAAAGCTTTGGAAATTCACATATTTGAATATATAAATCTATACATATGGCTCCTTCATCGCAAAGTAACTCGTTATTAACGAGTTTAAAGTTTATAATTTACCCACACGTCAGTGGAAAAATAAAAATAAAATATATATTCTCCCTTCAATAAGTGAATAAACAAGATATATCAATGAAATTTTCACGCATTCTTTACATTCTTTACACGTCTCTTGGATTATATGTAAAATAAAACTCCCACAATACAGTCAATGAATCTTTTTTGGTAGATTTTAGAACTGGTGTAGAGACTACTAGAGTATGCACTCGATTAATATTTGTTCGATTCATCGAGTAAAGTTTTTTCATTATTTGATCGAATAATGCAAATAGTTAATTTCGATTAACGAATAACTCGAACGACTGATGTCGTTTAATCAGCTAAATAAATTTCTTAGTAAATTCGTATTTTTTTAATGGAAAAATACTTTTTTTAATTTCAAACTGGTTAAATCCTTTAAAACTAAATAACAGGTTAGTACTTTCTGCGTTTATCTTAATTTCACATACTTTTAAATATATTTTAGTATCTTTTTGAATGTACATGTGTAACAAATGACGGTTAAGCCCGATGCACATAGAATCCGTCGTACGTTATACGTTGCTTTTTTCAACTGACAACTACGTTAAAATACAGATTTTCTTATGAGCTTTGTCACATTCGGTACGTCTCCGTCAACGCAAAGTACTAAAGTTGGGCAACTTTTAACTTTTATCTTACGTTGAAAAATATATTTTTTTGGTTTGTTTTTATTAAGCTTTTTGTATTGTGTGGTGACAAAATTAAATTAAATAAAAATTAAAATTAAAAAAAAAACAGAATATCCTCTAATTCTATTGAAAATGTGTACTTTAATTAAATGAAGCTGATTTAATGTCCGTCAACAAAGTAGTCATTGTGTCAACCTCCTCCGCCGATACTTTAATATTAGTTGAAAAAAAACAAGGTATAAGACGACAAATTCCATACGTAACAAATGCCAAATACTAAACTCGAAAATTTTGTTTACTATTAGTGAAAATTGAAAAAAAAAATTCGATCAAAATTTTCAAAACCCTTTGGCAGCTCTGCTTACTTAATGGTCTACTTTAATTTCCCATTGGAATTGTTGAAGCTAGTTTTGCTTGTTGCACTGTATAATTGTTGCAAAAACCAACCAAGGGAAACACAAAGCTGCTGAGGAAAGAACAGCGAGATGTATATTTAATCCGATGGAAACAACTTTACCAATACAGTGCAAAACAAAAGGTACAAGCTCCTTCTCATGAGAAATTTCTCGAAGTATTTTTTGAAACTAATGAAACCCCCCCATTTGGGCTTTGATAGTTTTAGCTGCTGTTCGGATTTGTTATGAATATTTGAGGTAAAACTTGATTTTTCCCAAGAACATGCCATTTTTCTCACAGCTTTATATCGAAAGTTAATTGATTTTTCTTTTCCTGCCTTTGTCATAATTGGAACAAAAAACTAGAGAAAAAATGGGTAAAACAAACTAGTCCAAAAAAAATGCATGTAGTGCCTCAAAATTTCTAAAATGTTTAAAAATATTAATTGGTAAGGGACAATATTGCTAGGGGCTCGGAGATGACTATTTATGTGGACAGCCAGGCGGCTCTTAAAGCCTTAATGGGCTTTTATGTGATCTTCGAGCTAGTAGATAATTGTTCTGGGAGGACTCTGGGAGAAATCCTATAGGGTTATGAGCTAAGATTATGTATGGTACCGGGTCACTGCAGCATTACCGGCAATGAAATGGCCGATGAGTTAGCAAGACTCAGAAATAGACGATCAGGACTGTCTAGAGGCGGCTAGAAATCCGATAGGCTTCTTTTTTGAAAGGATCAGGGAATGGGCTCTGAGCAGAACTAACAGGGCCAGGAGGACCCGAACGAACCCGGCAGTTGGCGTGCGCTATGCCCGCCGCTTAGTAAGTCCGATTCGGATTTGCCCTTGGGCAGAAGTAAGGTCTGCGTTAGATCCGACTTGTCGGATATTTGCGGGCTATGTGAGGACCGTGATGTGCTGGATACAGTGGAACACATTCTATGGTACTGTGCCAGGCTGCAGAACAGCAGGCTGAGCTACCTAGGTAGTAGTAGGTTCTTAGCTGAGAGAAAGACAGAGAAAAACTGTGTTGCTTTCTCTGTCTTTCTCTTGGCTGAATTAAAAGTTGCGCAACAAAAATTGCCCTGTGTGAACCCCGTCTTAGAAAATTGGATTAAATTAGAAACAGTTGCGCAAATCGGTTAACAGTTGTTTCTGATATCTTTAAAATACAGAAACAAGGTTTTTTAAGAATTCGAAAATTTTAATTTTATAATGAGTATAACTTACTAAATATAAAATAAATGTGACACAACCTAACAAATGTTTAGTCTGGATCCTAATAAGGGCTATAAGGACACATTTAAAACCTCTGAATCGGATGAGAAACAAAAATTACACTTGTCAGAAGAGACGTATTTTAGTTATATTAGATCCTCTGCTGAGCTATTTCCTACCTTGTCTGTGCGTGAACTTTCTTATCTCTATCAGAATAAGAAACGGTTGGTTTATTTGCAAATTATTTTTATCCCGGCCCACTGTGCAAGGTTGCAAAGCTAAATTTCATATTCAAACTCGATCCTTCCATAAAATCTAAGATTGTTTCTGAAGCGAACACTATTAAATTGTGGGTTTTAATACATTTCAACATAAGAGAGTGCACTTAAGAGAAACATCGAATTAGGAAACTTTAATATTATAATAGTGTTAAATAAGTTTGGATTTTCTTAATTTATATCTTTCTCAAGCGATAACGAAAGACGTGATGGCCCAAGTACTTATGTAGCGATCAGAAGCATAATTCGAAGTGTACTTTCATATGAACGTTCAATTCATTGTACCGCCATGTATTCTGTGTAATAATCTCAGTCTGTATATTTCTTATAATAAAATGTAGCGCATACTTTTTTTCTTTAAGCTGTAAATATAATTTATTGGTACTTTTAAATACTGTAATACTCATTCATATTCATAAATACTTTCTTACACTTCAGTTTGTTTTTTTTTTCTTTCTTTCTTTTTTTTGTGAAAGAGAGTACCGAAATTTTTGCAAAACCTTAAGAATATAATGTTATTCTTGCTTCATTTAAATCTTCATAAATCCTTAAAGAAAATGCATCATAATATTAAAACTTCTAGGCAACTTGCGTCACACACACACACACACATCATCGTGTCTTATTGTTCTTATTGCCACAGTAAATGGGAAAATAAAAAGAAATTTTAGTCCAAAAAGAAAATAAACTTAAACAATATTTGCTACCTTTATGACCATTTGACTGCATTTATGTGGTCTTGAAAATAAATAAATAAATGAGTAAATGAATTATCGCTTTTGACAATGGGATTATCATTTTTACATTAGATGACTTCATAGAGCGAACGAATTTATTTAAATGATTTTCGTCCAAGGAAAAAAATCCAAAAAATATTTTTCTTAAGATTTAGTTGTCCTTGTCTTTAAGGGGGTTTTGCTTGATTTTCTTTCTGTTTGACTTTATTTTGTGAAATTCTTAAACTCTCTGGGGGGTAATTTGGGTTTTACATAATTATCATCGTAAATTACATTTTAACCATTAAATCTTTTTTATTTTTTTTTTGTTATTGTTATTGTTGTTCTGTTTGACTTTATGAAAATGAATTGAATTAAATGGTTATTTTCACACTTATTTTACGTGTTTTATATTTTATTCCTCCTTAGTTTCTTTGTAGGCCAAAAAGTTTTCTGCGGTTTTTGTGAGAATCTTAAGAGGTATTTTAAATAAGATTTATTTTTTATAAGAAGTTTTATTTTATACAGAATTTTTGTCTAGAAGGTGATTGGGAATATTCAGGACTATTTAATTTTATATTAAAAAACACATTTTCTGTGATTTCGTAAATTCGTGATCTCGACAAAAATTAAGGTATCGACTAACAAATTATCGTATGAGAAATTTTTTAGTTAGTTTGAAAATTATATGAATACATATTAAGAATCTAACAGATTGCAATTGTCAAGGTTGCTGTTGTGTAGTGATATGTATACTTTATTGGATTTGTGAAAAGACTCGCTCATATTCTCGAGAAAATTCAATCTTTGTGAGGTGCACACGTTGATGTTGTGCTTTCGATATAAAGAGTGTTGTGCAGACTTATATCTCTTCGTCTCTGTGCTGGTATAAAAATAAATTAAGTTTCTTCTTATGTCAGTCTGCGAATAGGTATGTGATCTTTTCTGACATTAATTGTGATCACATAACTATAAGAGTATTGGCTACTATCCAAAATCTGAATTTCAGAGCAACGGGCGAGCCCATACGTGTCCTGCAAGGAAATAGATTTCTATGTTAGCCTGTGTACAGGCTGAGCGCGCAGCTACAACATCAACTTGTTTAAAGTTGTAGTAGTGAACGCCCTCTGGAAAATCCCTTTGAAGATAGTCCTCAGCGAATGCTCTTCTATGTCCTACTAATGACTGAACATTGGTACCACAGGACCCAGTAGATGTCATACCTTTGCAAGTGGCTTACAATTTGATGCTCATGGACATGCTCTTTTGAGAACCCAGGCCCTTTAGAAAATTTCGCTATGACCTTACAGGGATTAATAGTTGATGCTCGCCTTCGGACTTGCGGATTGCTAGAATGTGACTTGTTGATGTACTTCGTTCTTACCCACTACATGGAGGTAGGATTATATGGCCGGGTTTTGGTGAGGACCCTTTCGGGGAGACACATGACGGATGAAACCAAAATGTCTAGATGTGTCGGTTCTTAAGTACCTGATGCTCTGCCAGTGCTTGTGGCTAGTCCGTACTTTGGGCAATCACGTAGTAACTGTTGCTATAACAACAGATGCTGCGACGACGATGAATGGCAGTCGGGTTGTGGGGAAGATGATTTCAGCTTTTAGGTATTCTTGTGGTCGCCTGATCATTATTTCGTCACAATTCGGCTTGCGTCTTGTAGAGCTATAAGGTATTATAAAGCTCGAACACTTTAGCAAAGTCTTTGTACATAAAGGTTGATATGGGTAGCAGAACTGCGACCTGTAAGTCACACAGGTGCCTTTCTCGATCCCCATTGGGCAGTTGTGAAAGCAGAACTTCACACGGTGCAAAGGCCACATTGGAGTTAGGCCGAAAGTCAAGTACCCACCTTAATCCCACAACCCACACAATCTGAAAAGAGAAACCTGAAAGCTCCAAGCTTATTCCATTAGGTTGTGACAAAATTCAATATTTTTAAAATTATTAGATTACTAATTTAATACAGAAATAAAACTGAAATACAATTTCAATAACGAAAACTGCATATTCATTAGCTGTATTTTTAAAAATCAAGCTATGATATAAATCATATTTTCATTTACTAGAATTCTAATATTCAATTACTGAAAATTAAAAAAAAAAAAACTTTAGAAAATTTTATTTTCGTTGAATTAGCAAATTTTTAACTTTTTGAGGAGCAGTTTTTTTGTTTACTGTCATGAAAATCGCTTTAAAATATTTTTAGTTTTATTTTTATATATCAAAATATTTACAAAAATGAAAATTTGTGTGCATACATCAACGTCATTTAATTTATTCATAAAATATACATTGAAAAATTGCACATTAAAAATGATTTCTTAAATTTACAGCAGGATTTTAAACAAAACTTGATATGAGATTTCAATCCCATTATTAAGTTGTCTCCTCAGTTCTTTAACACCAGCTTAAAACCATTAACTTAAATGTCTGTTAACATTACCATCGTTTCCAAAAACTATTTGTAAAAAAAAACATACGTTTCCATTTACGTTGCTGTCTTTCTTAAAAAAAAATTTATAAAAAAATGCAACAAATGCATTAGAGTAAATAAATCTTAAGAAAAAAGGAAAAGCAAAGCAGTTGTTAAAAAACGGAATCTAAACTGATAAGGTATTAAAAATTACCAAAACCACACAACTAAATAAAAATGAAATTTTCTCTACAAAAAAAAAATTGTAGAAAACAAGTTAAATCGAAGTAAAAAACATTTTACAGACTTCCTGAGAAATGAAATGTAACATCACAGGAAATCAAGTTGAACATTAAACGACCGAAATGTTTTTGCTGCTGTTGACATTCATAAGAAAGACACAAACTTTTAAAATGCAAGAGCATTATTTTAATGAAGCGTATGCGAATCTCAATTGACACAAGTGCACACACACACACTCATAAACAACAAACCATTACGATGACAAACAATGGTTGTTTATAAAACATTATTTCGAAAGCACTCACATGCATCCTTGTAGTAAGGATACACTAAAGCATTCGTTGTCTCAATACAAATCAGCGACAGTTAAATAAATACAGTTTATAATAAATGGTTGGTTGATTAAGACTGAAGTGAAGACTGAAGTTCGTGAGTCGACATTAGTTATCAATATATTTATGTACATACTTGTGTAAATCTTTTCTTTTCGTGTAAGTGTTGCAGTATTTAAGTAAAGATGTTGCAACAAAAAAAAATAAGCGTTACTATTTTAACGTCTTTGAAAAACTTTTAGTATAAATTAAACAAATTTGAATACATTATGATCACCGATATACATACAAGGAAGTTCCATCAGTCCGATCGAAAATCTAACATATTCAGTTATGGAGTACTCTCTCGCTTTTACACATGGGAAAATTTGCTAAGGCATCAATATAAAATTGTAGAAATATTTATGTAGAAACATGACATTGGGAGGTTAGAGAAATCCTGTCATTTTGTAAAAAGAAACGTTTCTAAGTGTTAAAAATTTGTGTGGAAAATACTAAAATTTAAGAATTATTCGTGGTGTTTTTCTACAAATTTGAAATTTTTAAAAACGTTTGATTTAACATTCCGGGCCCTTAAGAACAAGCAGCTCCTTGATAACAATCTTTTATTTTTCATAAGGCTTAACAGGCCACACACAGAATATACACACTAAAAAAATTTATTATTAATTGTTAAGTGAAACGTCTAACAATAAGAGATTTAATTTTTATATGAAAAATAACGAGTATTTTTAAGCGAAATCATCGGATGTTTATTTAATTTAAAAAAACGGTGTGTCATTAATAATTGAAAACAATATTAGCCAAATTGCCGCCACGGCTACGTTTGCAGGACCATATACTTTTCGTGAAATTTTCCATCACCACTTCGCACATTTGCGACCGTACGTCCTCCATAACTTCAGGAATTCCTTCTCTGAGTTCTTGAATCGATTGTGGTCTATTGACGTTGACCTTATCTCTTATGTAACACCAAAGAAAAAAGGTTAAATAACAGCATCTCAGTGGCCAATTGTGATCGCCTCTTTAAGAAATTAAATGGTCAGGAAACTTTCCACATAAAATAGCGATAGTAGCGTAGCGTTATTTGTCAGGCTCGTAGTGTCGCCCACATCGATTTCTTCCCATTTTGGCCACACAAAATTATTAATTATTGTTCGATAACGAGTAACAGTTTCTCTAGAGTTATTTTCAAAAAAATAAGGTCCATTGACATCGCCAGATCAAGAATTCTCACCGAACTGGGACACGTTGAAGGTGAAAAGGCTTTTTAAAAATATTTCTTGGGTTTTCCGAGCCCATAACACGACAATTCTGCTTGCTAAAATTCGGGATGCATTTCAACGACTCAATCAGCAATTACCCTTAGAAGAACAGCGACGATCATTTGACTGGTAATTGACTGGCATTGCCGATAGAGACATCGGTCATCACGTAGAACAAAGTTTCTATCATTTTCTTAAGGTCAATATGAAAAAAATTACGGAATCTTTTGTGTACGTGTGATCTTGCATCTCCATGTAACTACCAAATTTTATTGTATATAGAACATATGTCTGAACTGCTCACTCTTATGTTTTTTACTGATCATCGTTGGTACAAATATTAGTCACATTTGACTACTCAACCTTGATGTACATATCGGTCACCGGTGACTTGTCAAACTTGACAGATATACTGGTCACTGCTGGCATGTCAAACTATATGAATTCATTTACCACTGTTGATGGACATTTCTGTTGAAATAAAACGCGATTTTGTTTCAATTCAGTTGTTATATTAAAATTAAATGTATGTATAAGACAACGGCCTATGCTCTACGTGAACATTTTATTTAAATATTTATTTTACATTTTTGTATTTATATTATTTTTAGATAAATAAAGGACATATACGAGTATATATAAGAAAATAATATAAGCAATAGTGTAAATAATATGTACAATATTAAAATGTGAAAATAAATAGAATGCATTCCACTTGAGTGCCATGAGGACAAAACCCATGACTGTGGTGCTCAGTAGGTTTTGCTAAAAGGAACAAAATTTCGTCACCAACTTGTTTGCTTCTCGCGCGTCGAGAGCATAGTGGGAAGAGACTAAAAGTATGTTAAATATAGGATAAGGTTAATTTTGTTTATAGCTTTAAAAAAAATTATTTTTGTAGTTAATGTAGTAGTTATAGTAAGAAGCGACAGCACGTATTGAAGATGCACTTTAATTTTCTTTTCTGAAAGTCATCTGAATCAGCATTGATATTGATATCCTGGATATCCTGAAAAATTAATAATAACTGGTATTAAAAGTGCTGCGGTGTGAAGAAGCACTATTTAATTAAATATGTACTTACCTTTTTGCAGGAAATAAATATTTCACAAAATTGTAGCTTTTTCAGTTTTTTTTTTAAAGTTTTGCAAAATGCAACATAATTGGTCAACGTTGACGGGTTTTTCTATCAGCAATGACAGTCATATGTTTGTTCAAATGTTAGTATGAAAATTGTGTACGTATTAATTTCGGTCATCCATGTTTGTGGAATGCACAATTCCAAAAATCTACGAAAACTGGAAAAATCTGGGCTTTCCTTAACACTATGGGCTACAACAGCAATATTTTCAGTTGTTATTGCACGATGTGCCTGATTTCGATTCTTTATATCACTAACTTGTTCCAGCAGCTCATATTTGTGCACCAGTTTCACACTTGCTGGCCAAGAAGGTGCTTCACGACCACCTCAAAATACTTTAGTTTTGCTTATAGTGACAGTGAAATTTTCACGATATTCATAGTGAATTTTAATGAGTCCAATGCGCTGTTGAAGGGTATATCGTGCTATTTTTATTATTGTTCTAGTTTTAACTTGTCCTATGTCATGTAGTTACAGGTTGAGTCATGGCAACTGTTAAAATAACTGGCTATTGAAAATACAACGTCTTATTCGAACACCCTATTTAAGGGGTACAATTAAAAAAGGGTGCGATCTCTGTTACAATATTTTTTAAAACTAAATTACAGGAAGTTTATTGTTGAAATATATACATACTACAGCATATGGTACTCAGTTGGAGAAATTTGGCAGTTAAGTTTGAACCAAGGATTAGCGGCAAATAGAATAAGGAATTCAGCGACAAATTCGCGTAAATATTGGAGATTGTAGCCTTATACATACATACATATATGTTTGTATATGTAATAGAGTGACTTGAATTTTATGATGATAAGAAATGTATTTTTGCTAAAGATCAGTATGTTGTATAAAGCTCTCCAAGAACTTTTGGGCAATTGCCAGTCGTCACTTGGACGGCATCAAGAAAGCGAATATTTTTTTAGTTTCTTGAAATATTTTGTTCTCTATTCATCAGATAGTATTTTAGGTGACAGGTTTTTTCAAGTCGCGTGCAATAATCCGTTGAACAAAAACTACGATTTTAAGGAGGTTTTATACCATTAATCATTTTATATGAAGATATAATAATGTCCTTTGTATCACATGCTTATGCTTATGCGGCTTATCGATGGCCGCTCGTAAACTGAGCCGAATCTTAAAAATGTGTTCGTTTTTAGATTATTGCTCTTTTCTACTTTCTTGTGAAACATAAGATATTATAAACAGTAATTTTTTTTACGTAATAGTCTTTATGATATATAACATTAAACCCTTCATATGATGTAATAACTTGTAAATGTTATCCTGGAAAAAATACAAAAACATGCAACAATTCAAAAAATATACCATTTTTTACACATTTTATATGAAGCGATGTGTCATCTCTAGTTTTGGGAATCCCCATAAAACAAACTGATCTATAACTTGAATTAACTAAAAAAAAAACTTTTCTAAGAATTTTTCTAATATGTAAATGTGTACGTGACTAAAATTTCCAAAAAATTAACTGTTACTGGATATTCAATTGCTTGACATCACTGTCAACAACAAATCATAACACAACATTATGATAAGACATAAAACAAGGATTTGGTTGTCAACAGTTGTAGTGCAAGCACTACAAGACAAACTGACTCAACAGTCACAAAGAAACGAATAGCGGATGCTGTTTATGAACATTGATAACAATTGTTACAAATAAAAACGAAATGAAATGAAATAAAATAAAATATTTGATCCTTTTTGAAGACAGCTTAAAATTTATTACTCGTATTTCAAATCAACCACCACCGCCAAACTCCAATTAATGCCCAACAAACATTTCGGATAAATCTTAGAGTAGAATAATTTAAAAATAAACTCTTGCTTCAATTTTGAATGTTTCAGATTGTTTTGAATATAATTTAATATAATTTTTTAAGAAAAAGATTACATCTCTCTTAAATTGAAAAATTTAGTTAGTTTTAATTTATTCCCTAAATCCTATTAATTAAATGCTAGACAGCTGCATGAACAAAAGATAAAACATTTTGAATATGATCGGCTTGTTTTTTGTATCATACTCAACTCTGTTTATTGTTGTGAAGCAACGATGAGTAAACATGTATGAACTCTAAACACCAGCGAGCAACTATGACCATGAAGATGAACACAAACAAGCACGTATGCTTATGAGCATGAACACAGTTGAACACAATCATAATAACTATGACCAAATACAAACACGATGAAATGTTCGAAGAATCAAATGCAAATACGGGAAAATAAGATTTTTTTATTAAAAAAAAGAATACGTCTTCTTTTTATACAAAAAAAAATAAACTAAAATAAGAATTCATAAAACAACAACTTTTAAATATGTATATGTATATAAATATATGTATACATAGGCACTGTTCGAACATAACCATATGTCCACAAACATGTCACTTAATAACAAACAGTGTTCAAGCGTTGATTGTATGAACAAACTTTTGGTTACTGAAGTCACATTGCGTTCGAACATAGACATTTTGCAGTGAACACATGAGCATGCTCATGTATAAAGCTAGATCATGCAGGCCTCTATTAAATACCCAATATTATTATACATTCAAACAATAAAATTATACGTTACATTTTTAGTTTTAGAAAGTTTGATCATGTGTCCCTGTTCTCTTGTCGGGTACTTAAAATCTCCTTTTTAAATTACCTTACGTTCAAAAAAAATTCTTTTTCACAAGATTATTATGACGGAGAAAAGTAATTATTTTTTTGAACGTATACAGTTTGCTAGATCGACTAGAGGAAATTAGATTATACAAATCCATTACCGGTACCATGCTTCTGAGTATCAATTTTTTATTTTTACCATACGTCTTTGGAACCGACATAGGGATACTCAACGCACAAGCAACGCAATTCATTTTAGGAAATTATTGTTTAAACATTTTTCGTAATTTTTATCTTAATTATTATTAGCCTTGTTTTCTGCAGACCAAAATTGATCATAATCTTAATTCAATGATAAAAACAGTTTTCTTTGAATTATCATTCATATTTTCTTATTGTTAAATAATATAAAAGGATCTACGTTGCGTTTTAAATTAATGATTTTTTTTTAACCGTCAAATATTTTATCTACATACCAATAGCAAAAGAAAAACAAAAAATACAATTTATTGACAGTGTCACGAAAAAGACAACATAATCGTTGACGAAAATATTGACATAGATACACTGAACCCCATGCTTCCTTCAAGGAATAAAAATATACAATATATCGATTTTTTTTATTTCGATTCTAAGCTTTTCCTGTGTATTTGAAAAGAAAAGATTAAAAACAGCGCTTCGAAAAAAGATCGACATACATCCTTTCTATACTAAGTCAACCATATCCACATTTTTAATTAACATTGGAAAATGAAAAGAGTATGGTGTCAAGCGAAATCAGAAATTTGCTGATGCAGAGAATGCTACGAAAAATGTTAACACCTCAAGGCGGGCACTATGCTAAAGCCAAATGTAGATGGAAATGTAAATAAGTGCGTGCGAAGAAAAAATATTATTGAGACAAACACAATCTAAGAGCAACATGTTATGATTGAATTATATAGTTAAAGTCATTGTATTTAAGTATAGAAAAACTATTCAAAATAATATATTGTTGTTTGATTTAATAATAATAATATGATCCCACATAACTATCATATTTTTAATATTATCATATTTTGATTAATTATGAATATTATCTGACAAAATTTTTTTATTGCATGTTTCTGTGCAATAATAATATAATTAAAAATTATAATTTTACGTGTCAGTAACGTGTTATTATGCAATCAGATTCTGGTACTCGGTTTTGAAAGCATTTTCAACGGGATCTATTTAATAAATTTCTTAACAATCGTTTAGAAAAACTATAATTTAACGTTTCTACTTGCATTTTTATATCATAATTTTATTATAAATTGATATTTTGTCGTTGGATTTTTTATAACACTAGAAATGTTTAACAAAATTATATCGTTACATGCAATCATGTTGCAAATTTTATGAATGGTAATAATGTAATTACCAAATGTGAGTATATATTGGTTTATGGTGACCCAATTGATATTTACAGAAATCTAAAATAATATAAGCTTGTTTTCCACAAATATGGGCGCCTTATGCTCCGATGGGAGCAAATTAATTTCACAACTATAAACTAAATTATTGCTTTCGTGATCATTCTACAAACATGTCTTGCTCTGCAGCGACAAAGAAAATGCATTTAATTCGACTACTAGCTTACTTAAAGTCTATAAACTCTGCTTTTGTTTGAACTAACAAGAAAAAAAGTTTAATTCGTGACTGAATATTAGTTTACGAATTTAAAATGATTAAAAAGCTGTACAGTAACTCAGGCACGATATTTGAATTCATCACAACAAACCGAAATTTATTTTTAAAAATTTTTCTAAATGATCATTTGAGTTAAAATTTTAATCTCCATTAGAAAATAGAAAAAGCGTATTGCGCTTTAAGTTTGAAATCGCGGCTTCAAAAAATCGATACTCTCCTTTTCTATATTAAGTCAATGATTTGCAGGTTTGAAAAAGGATCTAGAAATACTTTTAAACTCATATAATAATGAATATGTCATATTTCAAACGATTAACATTGTGTTTGCTGGGTTACACTTAGCGACTCTTCTTAGGAGTAATCGCTAAAAAAAACTATTTAATTTTTGAAATTTCAAGATCTCCTGCGTTTTTATTTCTAACCTTCACTTCTTTAAAGTTTAACGTACCTATAACGTTGGTTACCCATCCTTAATACTATTGTCTATTTTAAAGCTTTTATTTTTTTTTTGCGAATAATGAGGAAAAATACATGATTTTTCTTAGGATTTTCCGACCATAAAAAACAGCCATAATGAATCGACTTTCAAGCATGGAAATTTACAAATACGAATTTCAATACAAATACTTACTTAACGTACAATAATAACAAAATCAAAAGTTTGTTGGCATTCAACTTCATCATCAAGGATAATTAGTGGTATTACGAATGCTAAGCAGTTTCAAATACGTAGGACAATGGTTGGTGTTTGTCGCTTTAGCAATGCGTTTATGCGATTGTATGTGTGCTGGCGTGTAGCTGTCTATTCATTATTCATTCAGAGATGATGTGACAATGACGAAATATGATGTGAACTGTCACAGTTGAAATCACAAGCTAATACTTTCTTTCGAGCATCTTAAGCAAGCTTTTGAATGCTTTCATCAATATCGTTGTCATCTTTACCGATTGATTTATTTCGCGTTTGTGTGAAGGATGACGATTTGATTTCAGTAGTATTGTGAAACATCATTAACTTTAACCTCAATGCCATGTTTACCTTCTTTAGTCTTTCACTTTATTTCCACTGCTTTTTGGGCCATTTCTTTGGTAAATGAATTGATACTTGAGTTTTCCCTCTTGCTACATTTCTACGGTTTTAATCCTTAAAACGCACTTTTAAGGATTTTTCTGTTATTTTTTATAGAAAAAACTAGATAACAGAATTTGCTTGTGTAAGTGTTTCCTTTTTAGCAGAGATTTTTATCTTCGTTTAATTGAAAAAATTTATTATTTTTTGTGTCTTCTAAGCTTTTGTTTTTTTAAGACTAAAATTTTATGTTTAAAAATCTGCCATAAAATGTTAAGATTTGAAACGAAATATAAAAAGGAATTATTTTATTGAATTTAAAAGTAATTGATTGAAATGTAGTGCACAAAGTTGAGCCAGATTAATAAACTCGCTCGAAATTTTAACCAAAAATGTTATAAAATTACAATGAAAAAAGAAACATAAGTGGAAATTGTAGAAACTTGAATATCTTTAAAATAAATAATGATATATTGGAAGAAATTGAAACATTCTGTTACCTCGGAGATGTTATAAACTGAACTGGTAGATTTGAATGAAGACATTGTAAGCCGAATAAGAAAATGCACACAATTATTTGGTCAGCTCAGTAAAGCATGAACATCATCTGCAATAATATGCCGTGTTTTCAACATGAACCTAAAATTAACTCTCATTTATATTTATTTTCTGGACTTAAAGCTAGATTAAATTATTTTATAAAAGTTAATAAAAAGATCGAATAAATCAGATTAATTTTAATATTTTATATTTTCGAAAACGAATTAAAGTCCCACCATATTTTTACTTAAGGTCCCAAAGATTTCAAATAAGCTTTTGGGACCTTATTTCATTTTCATTAATTTAATATTATTTATTAAAATTAAATATTTTTTAACAGTATATTTAACGGCACACTTTTGAGAATCTTACCTTTGCTTTATAAAGACAAAATTACTAAAAATATTACGGACACTAGCCAAAATAATAATCACTTTGGACTAAAAACTACTAACAACAAATTTGTTCGAAAAAAATAATCACTTAAAATGAGTTTCATTTTAAGTGTTTTTGACGTGAAAGGAATGCGTGTTTTTGCGGGAAAAAGATCCAATTCAATGCCTTTTTTAGTCAAAGAAGAAAAAATTATATATAGGATGAAATCTTCTTACAAAGATGTCGTTATTGTAATTGTGTTTTTTTATTTTAGTTAATCGCGCGATTTCTAAGATATAGACATTTTCACTAAGTTATCTTTAATTAACATCCCAATTTCTACTAACTGAAATAAAAAAACACAATTACAATTATGTAAATCCAGTTAGAAATTCTAAATCTAGATAATCCTATTTGCAATTTTTTTAAAGGTGATTTAAGTCTTTAATCAATCAACTATTGCTGAAATATCGCTTTTTATTAAAAAGTTTCCTCTTTAATATCACGATTAAGAACTAAAAAATTTATGTAAAATATACATATATGGCCTTATTCACAAATGCTTTATAAAGTTAATGTGTACATTAAAACCGGTTTCCCCATATAAAAATCCAACAATAACTTTAATCGTTTGTGAATAAGGCCAATAGTATATGAGCCATATTTTCTCCCTTTAGGCCTCACTATTGCCCAACTAGAAATGTAAGTAGCCGCAAGTTTTTACTCCAGAATATGAGATATTCCAATCATGCTTCGGTAGCTTATCATAAGATAATGGCACAGCACTGATTCCACCTAATTTAATATAAGATGATTTTAATCAACTTAAAACGAGAATTTATGTTATGGACAGCGAAAATAGATTCAGAAGCTCTTTAAAATATTTGAAAAATATTGGATAAAAACGTCAGTTGAAATTTTGTTTGAAATTTAACATTATATGATATTTTATATTTAATTAAGGTTGGATGTGAACACTTTAGTGTTTGATATACATACGTGGAGTAAGTAATTAAGAAAGGCCAGAATTTATTAAAAATGTATCAAGCAAAAGTATGGCCTCTGCACTAAGCTCCTCAACTATTTTATAGCTTTTTGCACTTTCATTCACTCTACTGGGGTGTTTTTTCTTAATGAAGAATTTTCGCAAATTCAGGACCATATGCCATTTTTGCTTTGGGGCTTTTTTCATTATTTTCGGACGCTATTTCATGAAAAATATTGGAACTGTATTGCATAATGAAAGATAACCCTAAATTTGAGATTATTTTTCGTTTTCTTTTTTGGGGCCTTATTTCGCAGCGCCCATTGTGTGTAGAAATACAGAGAAAAAAGTGGAACTGGATTGGAGAGACACTCCGTAAGCCACCGTACGATCTTGTCAGGAATGCTATCAAATGAATGCCTCAGGGAAGTCAGAGAAGGGGCCGACCAGCACATACATGGCGAAGACAAATAGGTAGTGAGTTTAAAAAATTCATAAAAGCTGGAGTAAAGTAAAAAATATTGCGATGAACAGATCTGAACGGAAGAAGTTTGCTGAGGCCCTATGCTCCTTATGGGATCAAAGGCAATATATTTTTATCGCTTTAAGAGGGACACTTACAATCTCCTATTATTCATTATTTTAGAACTAATTTGATTTGGTAGTTCATTACGAGTATGATTACACTCTTGCCAGAGACAGAAATTTTACGTTGTTTCCCAAGAAGATTTCTAATGGTCAAAATCTTCAAATTGTATGTTCCTAAACCAAAAAATAAATAGCGTGTTAAAAGCACAGAATATCCGCCTTCGACATTTAGGCTACTTTCCCCATACCATAAACAAATGTTTTTCAAATCGAATTTCAATACAAAACAAATTTCTAACACTAAAGTAAAAGTGTGGTTGCTCTATATTTCTTTATTAACGAAATCAACAGCGAAAAAAATACCAGCAACATTGCTCTGTTTAATAATCCAAAGCATTTATTTTTATCAATATTTTTGTGCGATTGTGTTCACTGCTTATCTTATCAATGCGAATGGAATTGAGACTTTTTGAAAAGGGCCTCAAAACCCCAGTACACCAACCAACAGGTGAGTAACAATATGTTTTTCACAGTATTAAACGAGATTCGGACGACTAAACGAGTTACGATTAAAAAACAACAAGAGAAAAATATAATAAAAATTTATAATTAAAATAATAAAATAAATAAATAAAGACCAAAAGTACTCGTATTTCAACTCAAATAAAATATGTATTTTCCTGATTATTTGTAAAATTGTTTAAAATTATTAATTTTAAAAAATTATAATTATTAAAATTATTATGAATTTACATGAACTTTAAAGACATCATCAAAAAACCATTCAATATTATGTGAATAAAAAATTTTTTATTCGTTCCTTTTTTCATAAAAGTGACTAATTATGCAGTTTCTAATAAGTATTAACTGGAAACAAGTTAAAGTGATTTTAAATGAGTTGTGATAAGATTAAAGGTAAGAAGTTTGGGACAGAAAAAATTAATACTCAAGGGATGTTTGCTAAGTGTAATATGCAATGGGTGCATTCATAAGACGTAGCTGTTGAGCCCAACAGTTACGTCTTAGAAACGGCCTTATGAATAATTGGATAATGAACAGCTAATTAATGTAAACAACTGAAAAGAAATAAAAATGCTGCAAAAGAAAGAATTTAAATTTGCTAAATTAATAAGATTGGCATATACTAAAAAGTATGGACAACGCAGAATTTAATATGGAGTTTTTCTTGGCAGGAATTTTCAATTTTTTATTTTAAAATCTGCACCACAAATATAATATTCACAACATAATACCACAACGAAGTAATAAACATGCACCGATAGTATTTATATTTCAACGCTGAGCCGCCACTGTGTTCATGTCGCTTAGACATTTTATAAAACTGGAATAAATAATGTGGCGATAGAGGTTCAGCGAGTGCATATTCGTGTTTGCCTGTGAATGATCTACGAATGATCTGACTTTGATTGAGTTTTGTTATTTCAAAGGTAACTTGATCGAGAATGTTTTTAGCCAAAATTCATATAGAATCTTTAGTAACGTACATTAGCGTGTTTTACTGGAAATATGATTTTAGCAAGTGATCTTCGGCTAGTTGAAAGAATATCTCAAATTCGTTTTTGCAATCGAACTGGAACAACTTCTTATTGTCAATTGTTATTGACAATATTGATTTTTGACTTTTTCAAAATTTAATCATTTGAGTTGTTTACATGTTGCTTTTCTACATCATTTATATGTATGTGTTTCTAAGTATTAAAGTTAGCTCAGGCCAAGATATATTAAAAACAGGCAGTCTTAAGTAATCAGGTGATTATATTAGTTTATCTCCCAGAGCTGTCAAAACTTATTTACTTTTAATGCAAAATTGTTAATAATAATTTTCGTTTTGTATTTACTTAACTGAATTGTGTTTCCTAAAAAGAAAAGTATTAAAAATTCTCCAAAATAAAAAAAGAAAACTAGTAAAAATAAAGCAATTGTTTGACATCCCTCGACGGTTTTTCCAAAAACAAAATACGTGTGGTTTTTGTAATGTTCTTGTTGTTGTACCATCGACTACCTGTTTTTAATATATCTTGGCTCAGACCTTCAGACAAAATATAATAAAAAATATATAAACAAAAATTTACAAGCATGAACCACGTTTATGAGTACTGACCGAACATGAATGTTTTTAAATTTTTTCAAAACAAAAATTTTATGTTTTCAAACATAAAAAAAAATCAAAAAAATATTTTCAATAACATTTGTTTGTTGAAGGTTTTTTAGCTATTCTATACGCATGCATTTCATTGGTGCTAATGGCAAATCATCAGTAGACCTTAACAGCCATACCTAAATAAGAGCGTTCAGCGTCGCGTTAGCAACAGGGTACGGATTTTCAGTACATTCAGAGTAAATTTTATTCTTAACATAAATGTAAATACGTACCCTATTGCTAACGCGACGCTAAACGCTCTTATTTAGTTATGGTTGTAAACCATATTTTTGAAGATTCAAGCCTATTATCTTATTCAAAACCTTTAAAAAACCAATGACAATTCAAAAATTACAAAAGTATAAAGAGGCATAGTAGGCTTTGAAATTTATTTAAAAAACCCAACAACAAATTATATTCGATATGAATCTATTTTATTTTCTAATTTTTTTGTTGGTTTTTTACATTTTCCTTTGCATTTTCATTGAAATTGAAAGATGTCAGTCATTTCTTTACACCGTAGGATATGTGTGATCAAACAAAAATATACAAAATATATTAGAATATGTATGTGATCACACAGACAAATAAACTTTACACAGTCTCGGAAACTGCCGAGCATGAGCTGTATTTTAAACATATCTTTCGGTCTGAGGTATTCTTTATTTTCATTTCCTTTAAAATAAAGGTATTAAAGGTATTCATTTAGTTTTTTTTTGTTGGAAAAATGTAAAAATGTAATTTTTTTTACAACAAACACAGGAAAAAAAATTCCACTAAAAGTTTAATTTTTAACAAACTATAACCATGTGTAAAAAAATCGGGATAAAAAGATGTAATTTTCCGCTTAAAACGTCAAGCGAACAAATAATCAATTAATTCACTTTTAACACTTTTATTCGGCATCTTGAATAATATTAATTATTTGCAAGAATTATTTGACAGAATGTTTGTAATGACAGTTAAAATTTTTGTACTTTTTATTTAAAAAAAATACCGTTCACATCAATAAGAGTGTAATTTTTCATTTTTCCATTTTTCCATTTTTCCAACCAAAAAACTGTGAAATGAATACCCTTTCATTTTATGTTTTTTTGTTTTATATATTTTAATACAATTATTGAAATTTTCGTAATAAAAATTTAAATAAATTTAAATATTTAATTAGCCAGAATTTGGATTAATTGGAACTCGTGAATAGAGCCCATTAATCGCTCATTCCTAATAAGAATAGTTTTTCTTTTAATTTTTAAGGCAGTGAATGTTTCACTGGTTACCGACTTACCTAAGCCATTAAAATATCGTATTACCAATAATGTCAAAACTATTTAAGAAATCAAGTGAACGAATGCATACCAAAACCTCAATAGCCAGCAAAAAATTAAAATTTTGACGCAGAATTAATATTTTGCAGAAGCCATACATTTAAATGCAATAAGTCATAGAACACATCTTATTAAAAATTGAGCTTGAATGGAAGCATTAAAAGAAGGCAGACTATTTAAAATGGTTTTTTAGAAGCAGATGCTATTGTTTCTAGCAGGTACATACCGAACAACAAAAATACACCTATTCGTAAGCATCAGTTTCTAATTGAGTTAGAAACATTGTCTCGCTGAAAAAAATTATTTCTGGTAAGCAGAAATTTTTGCTGGGAGGGTGAATGATTTTCTTCTTTAATTCGATTTACGATTTAGTGACCACTCACCCAATGACTGAATGAAAACATTCACGGACGAGAAATATGATGATATCGGGAAAAACTTCCATAATTTCACGAGATAAATTTCTCAATTTTAATCAGTTTATTCTAAAATGGATTATTTATTCCTATATAACTTCAGTGATTATTTGCATGGGGCTATTGTACAGGCTCTCAACGTGAAATTAACTATTTAGACACTTTTGGCTAACATTTTCTAAATTCTGAGCTGAGTTTTTTTTAATATAATAAAGTACCCTTTAATAAATTCGTATCAATTGTTCTGAACGTACTAGTACCAAACACAATTAACTCAAGCAAAACTTTCCAATAAATTGTTTTATTAATAACATTTAGCAGCAGGGTATACTTCCCTTATTTTTTAGTGCATTTATTACAATCATTTGTTCTATTTTCCATTTTTTTCTTACAAAAATAATTTATATATAGTTCATGCAATTAATTACATACAACTCGGTCTATAACGTTTATCATTTACTATTATTCCATTAACAGATAAGTTACTATCTAACAACTCGTGATAAGGAAATTTTTTTATGCATTGTTCCGTTTCTTTTGGGCGTGAATTAGTGTAAAAAACAAATAATATCAGCTTTAAAGAAAAGAAACAATTCAAAATGCAAAAGAAAGAACGCATCGCATTGTTAAATATAAATTTGAAATATAATAAATATGAAACTTTTTTAATTGCAATTAGTTCTGTTTTGTAGCGTGCTTTTGCCCAAACTAATATTTTACTGAATAAGTATGTAAATAAATTTCTATGAATTTTTCATAAACAAAAAAATGTTAAGAAAACACTCTTAAATTATAACTTTGCAAGTGCGCACCCCGCCCCGCCCAAGCTACTTTTTTAGTTTTTTGTAAACATTTTCTTTTGTTAGAAATACGAGTACTTAAGGTTGTCATTGAGATTCTGCTATTATCAATTAAAATTTTTCTTTGTTATACACTTTTTATTTTTAAATGCATTTAAATGTACTGATTAGGGAACTGATTTTTATTTATTTTTAATCATCTCTATTAAAAAGTATTAAACATTTTTATTTAGTATTAAATTAATTGCGTAGTTTATTTCAGTGATATGAAAAGGGGTGTGATATTTTTGTTTGATGTTAAATGAAATTAACATTTCAGTCGGCCGGTTTGTCTCCTTTTGTGGCGGATAATGTCCTGTCAATAAGTTGACAAAGTTATTGATCGTAAATTTTTTTGTGATGAAATGCATGATCCAGCCTGTGGTAACATTATTTTGTCGCAACACTGTGCTATTCGAATCACAATTCATTTGTGATAAGCGAGAAAATAGTAAAGTCATATGGGCGTGGCACTGCCCTTTTTTTAACATTGTATAGGTACGGGAAGAAAAGGTTTTGAGCTGATAGCTGATGAATGTCTTGAAATTGAAATGAATTTATGAAAATGTTTTTTACAATATCAGCAAATTTTTCTAAATTAAAAATAAAAACAAAAAACTATTTACGTGTGCACACCTGCATTAGACACAAAACGATACGCAAACACTGCGTATCAATTTTTTCAATTATGATTCATTGACTTAAATGTTATCAATGTTTTGTTTTTTTCTTACTTTATTTCCTTATTAGCAATTTATTAAGATGTGCTAATAATTTTTTATCTTTGTTTCTTATTTTCAGTATTCTTTATAATAATCTGCTGCACAACGTTTTAAGCAACAAATAATAATAATTATTATAAAAATGGCTCAACCAAGTAAGCCATCATGTTTCCTGCACAAACTGTTCGCCATCACTTTGGTAGTATTTTCTCTACAGCAAGTAGACGCCGTAAATTGTCCAGCCAATTGTAAATGCTCTTGGATATTGGACAGTTTGGAAGTAAATTGTGCTAACAGTGGCTTAATAGAATATCCAAATTTTGAACTGATGCCCATAGAACGTGTCGACTTATCGAACAACTATTTTGTAGAGTTTCCTAGTCAACTATCAAATTATGATTCTTTAATTTATTTGGATTTATCCAACAATCATATAGAATATCTTGATGTTAATGCTTTGGAGGGCTTTAATGCCCTGAGAACCTTAATATTGGCCAACAACACCATTAACAGATGGTTAAATTTAAATCCAAATACAGCTTTTTTAAGTGCAGTGAGCTTGCAGCGTTTGGTACTGAATGGCAATTCTCTGCAGACATTTAATATGGACGATCATCAGCAAGTGATAGTTAGTGAATCTTTGATACACTTAGAATTGGAAAATTGTGCCATTATCAAGGCAGGTGGTGATATATTATTACAAAATATGCCAAATCTAGAGAGACTAAATTTGAATAGAAATCCCTTGGGCTCTCTCAAAACTTTGCCCTCTAAATCCTTAAGAGTTTTGGAGTTAAGTAGTTGCGGTTTGCAGAAAATACCAACCACTTTAATGGATGGCCTACCAGCCTTAGAGTATTTACATCTTTCTTGGAACACGGCCCTACGTATGGGTGTCGCAGAACGCCTAGACTCTCTTACACTCAATGAATTAGATCTATCTTATTGTGGTCTAGATGAAATTGATGTCTCTGCCTTGCCCGGCTTGCAGCAACTAAGTTTGCGTGGCAACATGCTCAGATCCCTGACAGGCCATACCTTTGAAAATAACACTTTGTTGGAAATAATTGATTTATCGCGTAATTCTTTGCGCTCTTTGGAAACGGAAACTTTTTATAAATTAAAAAAACTAGCTTCATTGGATCTGGCCTATAATGAAATAGCTCGTTTAGATCGCAATATCTTTCGTTCCAATGACAATTTGGTCTCATTGAATTTAAGTCACAATGTCCTCGATAAGTTTACGAAAATCATATCGAATTCATTGCGCGAAATCAATTTGTCTTGGTGTGAAATAATTTTAATTGATGGCACCGCGTTTTCGAGTTTATCTTCATTGCAGAAGCTGGATTTATCCAACAATTTGGTAAGAGATTTGCCAGGGGGCATAAGATCGAATACTTTACAAAAGTTGGATTTAAGCTATTGTCGGTAAGTCAACAAAAAAGTCTTTGTGGTAATTAGATCGGAGGGTTAACAACTATTCTTTGTACATCACTTGCATATTTCGGTGCAAAGTTTCATAAAAATCGCCTAAGCCGAAGTAGGTGAAAAATAATATTTACTATGGGCGTGGCATTTCCAACTTTTTGAATCGTTAAAGTGATTTTAAGGGGAAGGAATTAAGTACACATCTATGAAAAATTTTATAAGAATCAGTAGAAAAAGCTTTAAAATAACATTTACAATTTATGATCGTGCCGCTGCCCAGGTTGATTATCATTAAAAACTTGTATGCAAACTTGTATGCAAAATGTATAGATGTAGTTTTTAAAAAAATACCTTTTATGGGCGTGACACTGCCCACCTTTATAATCTTTATATTGTGTTTTAAGAAGAACTAAATTTGTGTGCAAAGACTCGTATTAAGTAATTTCAATAGAAGTAGTTTTTCAATATTATTTAACCGTATAGGTAAATTAAAATTAGTTGAATATTTGATTTGTATTTGTGGGTGTGCACAGTTTCATAAGAATTGTTTAAGTTGAAGCAGTTTAAAATAAAGATTTCGTGCTAATTTGTAGAGTGTGGCGCCACCCACTTTTTTATTTCTAAATTGCTTTGTCAGTGGAACGCAATGAGTGTACAGAGTTCCGTAGGAATCAGTGAAGTAGCAATAGTTTAAAATCAGAGGTCCTACTCTTGAACTTGTGCAAATAATTTTGCATCATAGCATTTGATAAGTTGTGGAGTATATTTCTCCTCTACAATAATAAAATGTGCAGAGATGCACTCGCTAATCTTTTGCAAATTTGCATGAGTTTTTACTTTTCATTAAAATTTTGTGCTGTTCCTTTCTGTAAAAAATATTTTTTAATTACTTGTTCCATGATCTAATAATACAGGTCTGCTTAGTACTACAACAATAAAACAATAAAAACAGGCATTTTGTTTTTGTTTAAAATCGCAGGGAAAGAAAATTGTATTTTATGTCAGTGATGGAAAATTAAATTTTTCTTCGGTACAAAAACATTACATTTTTTTGAGCCCCACAGTACTAAATTGAAATCTTTGTAATTTTTTCTTTATTAACTAAAAACATATAATGAATTGTATTTGTTCTTGCCTTTATGTTATGTCATCGAAACAAATACAATGGTTTTATCTGATAACAAACATTATTCTTAACCACTTTTCACACCAAGATAAAGATTTGAGATTAAAATTTGAAATCAAATAAACTTTCAGTTGAGAGTAAATGTTTGGTGCCGACCTTAGTGTTAAACTACATTGATCTTCTTCAAGACTGCGAATATTTAAAAAAGTGTATTTTCCTAAATTATAGTATTTCGCAAACTAAAAATACATTTCAAGTAAAACTTTGAAATTATTGTATTAGAAATCATTCAATTTACTAATTAATTAATTTTGCACTTCAGTTATTTCATTTTTCCGCGTTGGCCCTTTTTTCATTTTGCATGGAAACTATATCATTTTCGAGCTGTTATTACAAATAGTTCTTAATTTGAGATCGAAATTGTGCATTACTTGGATATGTAGCGAGACCTGTAAAAGCATTTTTAAAGACAAGCTTAAGAAGTTGTAATCTTTTAAAATAGTTTCGCTTTGTTATGTATGTACATATGTTGAGATATACTGGAAAGCGATTGTTCAACACGTAGAAGTCAAATTAGTTTGAAAGTACTAAATGAACCGGAGGCGTAAAACAGGTCAAAAAATTACTATTTAAAATGTTTTTTGTACCGAAGAAAAATTTAATTTTCTATCACTGATTTCAACACAAAACTATTGACAATTTCACAATTTTCGGTAATTAAAAATCACAACGCTACAAAAAAATCAGCTGAACTATTAAACAGACCTGTATTATTGGATCATGGCTTGTTCTGTGAAAGGAATCAGCTGTTAAAAGCAACAGATAATTAAATTATAATATTAAAATTGTGAACAAAAAGTTTTCGTAAACATTCTTTTGTTTGAATGAACAAGAAAAAAATAAACTAATTAATAATTAAAAACTTTATATTTTGTATGATGCTGACGGATGTGGACGAAACAAACAAACTAATGCATACACACTCTTGACTGTCACTTAACCTTGCGTTCCGTTTTCTACAGATTTGTCCGCAATAGAATAAAAAAAAAGGAACAATAAACTAAACATAATGATTTTCAATTGAATAGAAACCAAACAGCTGATTCGCAACAGAAAGGAACGTAGGTACAAACTAATTCTGCCTTCAATTGCAATCAAGACTAAAGAGATGTTCTATCGCGTTGTGTTTTTCTTCCGACGGGGTTTGATGCAATTTGGAATGAATTTCCGTCATCCCACGTCAAATTTGGACGGAAATTCATTCCAAATTAAAATGTTCTATCGCAGCTCATTCATGTATGTGTTTGTGTAAATGTAATTAAATGAAAACTTATTTTTTCCCAGCTGCGTGTGAATTTTGTATTTTGAAAAATAGTGTTGCAAACTAAACCAACAAGGTCGTTCACGATTGATAGAAAATATTTACAATTGCAAAAATATGCAATCTGAAATGCACAAGATTGCGAATAGGGCTAATATATTTATTTAGTATGGCCGTTGCCACAGCTCGCTTTTCTAATCAAATAAATGGATTTCCACATGAACCTTAAGGTATTTTCTTTTCTACAAAAACATTCAACATTTCGATGTATAAAGTGTAATTTGGCGTTAGTTTCATAAAAATGTTTTACTCTGTAAAACGGTAGTATGTTTAATTCTACAAAAAAATTAACCCTCACTAGAAGTGGAAGGTATTGTGCACTTTACGCCACGTACAAATCGAAAGTGTTGATAGTGCCATGAAAAACAGTTGACTCTACCAGTCGAAGTTTGGGGAAAAATTGCCTCAAATTACACTGTTAATGCTAGATTGTGAGTGATACAGAATCTTACTGCATTCGTTTTAATAAAATGCCTCTAAAAAAAAGACTTCAAATTAAAAAATCCCTGAAACTTCGGAGCGATAAATTGGCGATCTGACAGCTGTATTTTCCTATTTACATACTTTATAAAAATAAACTACATAAATAAATTGTTAATCGTTTTTAAACCATTTTTAAGAAAAAAGTTAAAATATAGGATATTAGCGCGTCCACAATTAGTCAATTATTGGATTCATACTCCTCATCTGATGAAATGCCTTTCTTATATTTTATAGAAAATAAATAGCTGTCAGCTCTTAAAAATATCGGGTTCCACTTTTTCATAAATTGTGTTTTGTTCTAGTAAAATAAAAAATTGCATTGCAGGTTTTATACACGCACCATGATCAAATAATAACATAATATTGGATCATGACACGCAGCTTTCAGAAAGATTACATTATTTGTGTAGAAAAGAAAACATCATAAGTTTCAAAAATTTTCTCACGTCTTAAAATTGTCAACAGCGAGAAGCTAATAAAATTATAAAAACTTTCATTATTGTTGCAGCTTATCCGCTTTGAGTAATGCAACATTTCAACATTTTCCCGAATTGGCTCAACTGAAATTAAATGGTAATCGCTTTACTAATCCATTTCCTAGAGAATTTTTCCGCTCCAATAAATTTTTAGATGCAATATGGGTGGGGGACAACCCTTGGATTTGTGATTGCATCGATCCAACTTTTGTGGAATTTTATGATTACTTGACAACGGTCCCCCCAAGAGTTAGTTTTCATTGTACTTTTTCCCAAATAAAATAGAATTAAACTTTAATTTTATAATAGATAAAAGATCACAATAGTTTGAGATGTGCCTCGCCCACTTATAATTATGGCAGGACCTGGCAGGCTGCTTGTGAAAAGGATTGGTTACAAGATGGTCGTTCCAGTAATGCTCAAAAAGTCTGGTCCACTATTATGCTATTAATATTAGTTATAATTGCTTTAATTTTCTTGTACATGTGCTTCCAAAAATACATGTCTTGGAAAAGGAAATGCTTAGATGCTGAGGAGTATCGCAGCAACCACGATGAAATGAGGGAGATGTAAGTGCAAGAATAAAGTATATTTCTCTAATTGTTTTAATAATTTATGATTTCCTACAGACGCCGTTTGAATCAACGTATTCTGGATGAAGAGGCCCGCCCCAATGCTCCCAATAGTTTTGAAAATGCCTTACCTTCGTACGAAGATGCACTCAGGATGCCGAAGCCGGTAAGGCCAGTTAAATCTATGCTAGATTTAACAGAAGAAACACACAGAAGACGACGACGCTTACGGAAAATTCGTACCAATCCTGAGCAGGATATAGCCGAAGAGGATGATCATGATATACAATATGACTACAGAAATCGTTTTCGTAGTGAGGAAATGCTTTCAAATCGTAACATAGAACGAGTACAACAAATGGATCCAGCCAGACGTACCGGTCACATAGCACACAACAATTCAGGCAGCCGTCGTTTTAGTATTGAAGATGCCCGCTTTCCAGCCGCCCGTTTGAAATCGCAAAATCTGCAAAGTGCCGAACAAATAGGAAATTTCCAAAGCTATGAAAATAGTCCGTATACAAAAAGAAAACCAAAAATTGCCGAAATCCCGCCCTTTAAAAGAGCCAACTTGAAAGCGGACAGTATGGAATTCCTTACAGATCCTGAATATGAGATAACAAGCAAACCCAGTAGTCCCTTTGCTAGACGCAAGCCGAAAGCACCTTCACCAATAGCCACGCCCTTGACTCCTGCTATTGAAGACTATTTTAGTGTAAATACAAAAATTTCCGACTCACCCGAAGGCAGTGATTTTCATGTTGTCATAGAACCTGAAATTGAGTCTCTTAAGGATGCCAAATATGATACTTCTTCGTTAGAATCAAATCCAGAGGATGAGTTAATTAAAAGTAAACGTAAAAAATTACGAAATTGCTCTAGTCGTCGGGCCAGTGGAAGTTTCATTGCTGCAGCTGCTACAGCAGCCGCTAGTGGCGAAACTTCCGAAGAGGAGCCAATTGTTGTAGTGCATCGACCCATGCGTGAAACTTTGTTTTAGTTGTAAAAGTTAGTTAGTTTTTTCTTAGCATTATTTTTAAGTCTTTGCGTTATTAATTAATCTTAAAGTAACTATCTTCAAATACACATTATTATCACAGATTGCTGTGCGTTATAACGTCGAAGGCCACTATGATATGTCGCGCTAAAATCCACGTTTCTCCAATAGCTATGATGGCTTTTTCATACACAATCTTTCGTTCACTTTTTAAGTCACTGAATTGAATGATAGATCATGGATTTCGTCGATGACTCCAAAGTAACTGCTACAACTCGTCAATGCTGTAGAGAATTGTCACTTCGTGACGAACGGCTATATCAAAGATAATTTACGAGTACTTGTGCTGATTTGGCGTTAGTTTTGAATATAAGATCCTTGGCTTGCTTAGGTTTTTCTATTTTAAATGTTTAAAATTAAAAACATAATCGATTGTTAAAAAAGTAACTTAATGAATGATGTGTCTTCCCAAACGATTTCGCTGCTATTTTTTTACCTTAAATAGCATTTACACATGAAAGTAATTGAATGAAAGTCGCAATACACTCACACTTTTTCACTAACACACTTAAAGTTTTTTTACACTCCACACAGCTTTCAACGATATTTTCAAGAAAGTAATTTTTTGACGTTTTCAGAAAGTAAAATGACAAAGACTCAAACACTGTTACCTTCATATCAGACTTATTTATTCCAATCAACAGGATGTTGGCAAAATTTTAATTGGAAATTTAACTTATTTTGTAAGTATATTTACGGAACTGTTATATTTGTTCTTCAAATATTCATAAATAAGATAATTCATGCCTTTTTATAGCAATAATCTCATTAAAATATTAACAAAAATAATCATTCCCAACTATTGCCCGATAAATTTGTTTACGTGATAATATTGGTAACTCTAATGAGTAGAATTAGAAGTATAAATTTTGCAACTCTTCGCTTCGACGACATTTTTAAAATGAACTTTCACTTTCTTATGAAAACGAACAAGAAATTCTCATGAAAGTCAGTTATTTCGCTAAAATTTTTATTTACAAAAATTGCAAGAAGTACTTTCATGTGTAAATGCAGCGTTACGAAGTTCTTTGAAAAAAGTGAAAAATTGCTGGAATGTAATAGAATGGAATGGAAAAGAATTACAGTACTACCGTTATAATCCGCATACATGGTTCTTTGGACACATCTATAATCCACATACTGTTACATACCGGACAGTATTACTTGGAAATTCCAGTAATACGGGCATGTTTAGGACTTAGGTTGTACGGATTATCGTTATACTACTGTATGTAGTTTATTAAAAACGAAAGTTAATTAAATTCTGTTATTCCTTTAGGCCATATTCACATATTACGTAACGCGCTTAGAATCGCCTGGGATTGCAAATTGTATTCGAACTAATTATTTATACTGAAAGTTATGTAGAATTTCCTCCGAAGGGTAGGATTAGGGTTTAAATATCAATACCTTCGTAACTTAATATGTGAATTAGTGCTGGCAAAGTATAGAGTAGTGGGTACCGAGTATCGGGTATTTCCTTTTCTTTTTGGTTACTCAATACTCAAAAGTAGTTACTCGATACTTTTAGAACTGTATTTTTAAGCAAGTTTAGTGGCTAAAATAGGGCATAAAAATACATCACTGTATAAAAAGACAAAAACGATAGGTGTAAGATCCTTTAATCAAATCAAAACTAAATAATTTTTTTTTAGAACAATTAAATTATTTCTTAAGTTGTTAACGTTTCAATAGAAGTTATCTTTTTACATACATTTTTTATTTAATAATAAAATACATACAAAACCAATAATAGTTGAATATCTATATTTAATTTTTGAAGAAACTACTTCAATGTGCAGATAAAAAATATGCGTTACAAAGTCAAAAAATCCGTTAAAGGTATCGAGTAGTATTGAGTACCCAAATGAAAAGTATTGAATATTATTGAGTAATGAAAAGTAGTAGAATTTCCCAGCACTAATGTGAATAGCCCAGCCATTCACCACAAGCCACAAAATCTTGAATTAATTGCTTAGCTGGGACAAACTGTGGAGTGCAATAAAATAATATCAAATCCAAGCACCTTAATTATAAAATATATGAAGTTTATCATTTGACATGTAGGTGGCGCATATTTAATACCAATAATACAATTGGTTGCTAAACGTACTACATGAATTGTACTTAAGTAGAAAAGCTTTTGTTAACCTTCAAACAGAAGTAAACAAAATTAAAAGTTTATGCATAAAAAAATTATAAAAACTAATAGCGTCATATAAAATGAGAAATATAATAATAATATTAAAATTATTAAATTTATTATTCGTGACAGGTCTCGATATCTTTTTTCAAAGAATTCAAAAAGTTTTTTTGTATGGTTTAAGGTCTACTGATGATTTGGCATTAACACCAATGAAATGCGTGTATATAGACTATCTAAAAACCCTCTACAAACAAAACTTTTTGACTATTGTGTATTATATCCGTACAAAGAGATAACAATGAGGAGGAAAGAGATAAGATTGAAATTAAGGGCTTTATTATTACTTATTATTAGTATGCTAAGGATATAAGTAGCGCGACTCAAAGGATCTTTTGTGCAGCCCAAGTGTTCACTAAAGTAGATTAAGGCTCCAAGTAAAGCCAATTACCCTACACGGTGAGATATTGTAATTTTCACTTGGAGTCATAAAGATGCCTCCAGGGAGCTTCATTCTAAGTGCCGCTATTCTCCTATCCCAAAAATGTAGGCCATAAAAGTTCTGCGATCAAAATAATGAAAAAGTTCTTAACAAACACAAGACCATTATATATTTTGGCAACCTGCTAACTTGACATTTTTCCCCACAATTCTTTCTTATACTAGAAAGGTAGAAATGGTATATTGTCAGGCAATTACGTTGTCTAGAAATGAGATGGTATTGCATTTGTCAAGAACTTGGTTCTTTCTCGTTTTGATCTCAGTACTTTTAAGGTCGGAACTTTTTGGATGCGAACTTGGCTTTATTTTCACATTTAAGTTTTTGAACGGATTTCAATCCTTTTTCCAAGTTATTATATCACACTAGATGAAAACTTCCTGTTTTTAGGTTTTTGTATACTCAGCTTTTTAGCCATAATGGCAGGGCCCCATATAAAAAATGGGTATCCTAGTTCCCCGAACTGAAAAATTACCATTTTTGAATTTTCTGATTGTTTGATCACCCAGAATTACCTGTGTACCGAATTTCTGTTCTCTAGCTGTACTGGATGTGTCCCATAACATTGATCAATCCGTGAATAGGTGCTAAAATATGCACTTTTTACGCCTTGGGAAGCGTTTATGTAGCTTTTCAACGATAAGCCTTTTTTTGTCGATGAAATACCGAATAAAAAATGGACGATACCGACACGCGTATTGAATTTGGAATTCAGGTAAAATTAACAAAATACAAGTATTATTCTCAAGTTTCGCAAGTGCCCGTTTACATTATGCAACTTTGGTCGCCGGCATACTTGCTTTGTCGGCGTGAGACGAGAGAAGAATTAAAAGGAGTCCTCATATGGATGTACCCTTTAAACTCGTTTTGCTCCCTCGTTCGTACAAATACAATCACGATACATCAATAAAAATTTTCTGCTATTAAAATTTCACAATATAATCGCAAAAGCAACTTTAAAGAAGAAAAGAGAAAAACTGCAAAGTTGCATAATGTAAACTATCACTCTGTTTGAACGAGACCTGCAGCGGAAAATAGTTTCTCATATGCGACAGAGCTCATTTGCAAACTTAACTATTTCTGCGCAATTTTAAGTTTGTGTATGATATTTCATTGCGACAGTAAACAAGCGAACTATGTATGTATATCTCTAGATATAATAAACTGCTTATGAAAGGCTGGCTCATCTTTTTCAGAGTCTTCAATAATAGCGAATACCCACAAAATCAAAACAAGTTCATTCGTCGATTTTTAACTACTGAAACGGCTGCAAAACTGAAGCAAATTATTTCATTATTCTGTTTTGATTTTATACTCTGCTTTTCATGTGTAATTGTTTTAATTACACAGATCAACATGAAAAAAATACGGGGTTTTGACGATTGACTTTGGTAGAAGAGACCAAAAAAAATATATGTACATGTGTCCGCGTTTTGAAAGATCTCATCGGATTTTTATTTTAGAGGCGGTTAAAGTTTCCCATCTTCGGCCTGTTCTTGCAGCATATCGGTATATAAGACTATGTTATCTTTACATTTGAGCTGTAGAGTATGTTTAGAAACCTTGTAGAAAATGTTACTCCAAATATTTTTGTACAACATATTAACCGTCTAAATCCTCTCTATAAAGGCATTTTTCGCTTTATTTTAACAAATCGTAAAAACACCCTGAAAAAGAGTAGAGCGGTGATGATATGTTCTACAAAAATGTTGGCCACAAAGTTTTACTATATACGTCAGAATACACCAAAACCCAAAACATAACAAACAAATAAAAGTATGCGGTGAATTCTGATGATTATCACATTTGCAACATCTACCCGGACCCACTAGATTTCTATATTCTATTATTGTCATATGATTTCAAAAAAGCCCTAAGTTACAAAAAATGCAAAATCGATTTCTTGATTGATTACGATGCACCACATCAAAATACATGTCACACTGTAAAATAAGTACATTGCTTCGGCAAAACTCGTGTCCAAAGTCATCTGACGAAATTTCAATTAGAGCGTATTCTATTCTAGATCTGACAAACCTTATGACAGCATCTGTTTTTATTGTGATAACAAGTATTACCAGAAATCTATACTGTCACTTTTTAAATACGTTAAAAAAACACAGATGTAATTGTTCTTGAACGTTTGGGAGCTAATATGATAAATCTTCTGTAAAGTCTTGTTTATTTCCTCCATGAGAGGAGTTTACTTTTTTATTTTTCTACTGAGGTCTGAGTAAATCACCAACTTTAAACTCATTTAACGAAGAACGAGTTTTTTTTAGATGTGACTACGCTGCAATAAAGGAGCGATATGTAAATAAATAATTTGTCTTTATTAATTTATTCGTTATTTTTTTACAATACTTTTATTTTTAAGGCTTCAAATAAAAACCTATTCCGGTATGTGAAGGAAATCGTTCGATTTCAAAAATCAAATTCGACTAAAAGCAAATTAACTGTTTTTTTTAGCGAAAAAGATCGATTTGAAATCGATCGACTTTGACTTTGGTAAAACATTTTTTAGGAACAAATTTTTTTTCTTCTGCGATTAGCTAAAATATTATTATTTTTATTGAATAACATTGATTATGAATAATGTGTTTATACTTACTTTAATTTGTGTAACTCAACTAGAACACCTCTATTTTTTATATACAAGTATATTTATTAATTTATTTACTCTAAATAAATCTAAACTTAAGAAACGAAATAATGAAAAAAAATTAAATAAAAACTGAAAAATTGGGCAGCTTAAGATTATTACAAAAAAAAAAAACAATAAAATATATAAAACAAAAATATATATTTATTAGATATAGAATAAGATCTATTTTAATATACATTAAAGAACTTAATACATACATCGTTCAGTATACAGAGAAATACACACATGTTTAATAGGAAGTTTTAAAAAAGTATATTTAACAATTAATAAAAAATATTTAAAACTTTGGTATTATACTAGAATTTACTAAATGTTAAGCAAACAAAGAGAAAAAATAAAATTGTAAAACTTATATTTTAAAAGTTAAACTTAAATATAACTTCTAAAATTGTTAAAGTGTTTAAAATTAATATTTTTAGTTTTATAGGAAAACAGGCCTTAAATATTTCATTTATTTTGTAAAAATGTTTATCAGTTTCTTTACACAATTTTTATTAAAAAATACTTTTTTTTTAATTTTGCAAATTTTTTTTAAGAGTTTTTATAAAATAAGTTTCTACAAAAATACATATGCATATATATTTCTATAAATAGTTTTAGTTTAGAATTTTCTTTTTAGGCTTTAAATTTGAATCTATCACAATTTGATGGATTTTGTTGCAAGAAATTTTCTATATTTCAACAGTAAATTTTGCATATAAAATATTTAATTTTTGCATTTAAATTTTTTTCTTAATTTATTTAATTTTGTAATTCTTTTTATATGGTAGTTTTAGTTAATTTTGTTGTTAATAAAAAACCTAAATGTGCGTGTTATAGTTTTAGTTTAGTTAGTATAAATGATAGTTTCGTTTGAGTTAATTTTTTTAAAAAGTTGTTAAGATCCATTTTGCTTTAAATGTGCTTAAGTGATTATTTTTTATTACACCCTTCAGTTTCTTGAATGTTTAAGGCCCATTTTGGTTGGCACATTTTGAGTTATTGTTTATTTTTAAAATACTTTAAATGATTTTATTATTTTTATTTATTTTTTTACTTGCTGGCAAAGTATTTTTTATTCAAGTACGCTTGTTTCTGCAACAACAAATACTTTGCTTTTGTTATTTCTCCTAAATTGTCAATTCAAACACCCATCAAATAGTTTTCAATACTTTTTTCCCTTTTCTTTTATTAAATTTTGTCTGATATTCCAAACTATGTCACAGCATACATGCATGTAAACAAAATTTGACAATTTAGGAGAGATCAATCGGTAATCAGCTGATGTAGTGAATGTACCTTATGATTAATATATATTGCTTGCTGCCTTCATAAAAAGAGTTTTGTGTTGAAAACTTTTTTTGATTAAGGAAAATAAACTACTACAAACATTTTGTTATCTTTTTCTTAAAAAAAAAGTCCTTTTATTTGTTCTTATATTTAAAATATGCAATAAATATACATAAAAAATAATTAATAATTTATAAATATGTAAACTTTAACATTAATCACAACTATTTATTAACAATATTTCAAAATAAATTTAACACAAAAGGTCTTTTAAGTTCTGTTGAACGTTCTGAGGGCTAAAGATGTCAAGAAAATTTGTTATTGTATTTTGTCAGCTTATTAACAAAGCTTTCTCTGCAAAAGCTCTTTCATGCATTTTGTTTACAATAAAGTTTTGCTTTTATTATTTATTACATTACAAAGCAATTCGTGCTGTGGTGAAACAATTGGGAGCGTGACACACACTTAAAGGTATGTATTGTTCAATAAAGATTTGAAGCAAATTTTAATATTTGCTACTTCTTTTAAAATTAAAAACAATTAAAACAATTTCGAAAGTTTAAAAAAATTGTTATTAAAATCTATTTATTTTTTATTTTTTTTTGAAGAGAAAACATCATTAATTAACAACCACGGCTGATGCTGTTTGAATGATAAAGTTAAATGTATCATTAAAAAAATTTTGCGCTTTTTTGTTTGTGCAGTTCTTAATCATATTAGATCGGCTCACATTAACGATAATTTTCTGCCGAGTATATTCATGAATATAATGTTGAGAACAAAGACTCCAACTCCAAAAGCTCGATTATTTAGTGAATAATACAGAATTAGTCGGAATATTATTTTTCATATTGTTTCCGTTCAAATATCTTGTATACTCAATTCTTGAAAGAGAAATGTCTTATTTATTTTCCCACAAAATTGCAAGCGGATTAATATCTTCAGACATGTTTTCTTCAGAAAAAACTAAAAAATAACCTTGCAAATAAGAGATATAATGTTTAAAAAGAGAAGGTCTGAAAGCGTGATGTTGGCGTATTAAAACCTTTAAAGCACTTGAGGCTGGTATTTCAAAATTCTACAATAAATAACTGGTGGCTTCTTTTTTTGTTGCCATTTTAGGCAGAACAACAATTTTAATTGAACTAAGCCGACTAAGAACCTCTTTGCAGTAGTGTCGACCGGTAAATCGACTTGCCATGAAGCTGGTGTTACATAAGGCTGTGAGCTGGTCTGCCCCTAATGAATAGGATCCTAAAGCTCATGAAGTACCATTGAGTCATGGGAGAAAATTCATAAGAGCATTGAGTATACCACTCTGAGGCCCTTCTTCTCAATTTATATTATTTTTTCTATCCCGGAAGAACGAGCATTGCCAAAGGAAGGCTGTGGTTCGAGTCGTAGTCCAGATTAAGAAACTTAAGTGTCATATAATCTTTAGATTTCCAAAAGAATGTAGCTTTGGACATCCTTAAATTGAATGTCATGATGTTCAACAATCATTATTATACAGATACTTGGATATTGGACCATTATTGAAAGATAAATAGATGGATAATCGGGCCAAGAAAAGGTTATTATCACTATTTTTGGGCATTAATTAAATCTGTCGTAACACTCTATCCGTATGTGAACAGTATAGTGAAGTCTACTTCTACTATCCGACACAAACTAGGTGCTTAAAAGAACCCAATTGCAGGATAACAAGTATAATATGGCACATATTCAACTTGGTTTGAGCAAAGATTCAGTAGAAGTGCATCTAATAGGACGATCTGATTAAACTAATTTGGCTATATATGGATTCCGGTACTGCCGCCACATGATTCATTCATCTA
Organism: Gymnocheta viridis; assembly: GCA_956483585.1. Lineage (NCBI taxonomy): Eukaryota > Metazoa > Arthropoda > Insecta > Diptera > Tachinidae > Gymnocheta > Gymnocheta viridis. Next base: position 64,507,938 of record OY101443.1, on the reverse strand, counting down.
CATAGTATAAGAAAAGGAGACGATGATTCATCTCTTTTGCCTGCTTTCTGCAGTGGAAGGTTAACAGCTGTTGTATCTAGAATATCCATAATTCGTGAGTATAGCTCAGCTAGCGAAGAGAGAACTGATTATACATTTGCTTTCCTGATTCTATTCTGTCTTATTAAAACCCAAGTCTTCAATCTTAAATACATTGTCGATCTGCTGATTTCATATCCTTTTCTTTCCCAAGTCACGCGCTCGAGTGATTTTGTAGGTGTCTGCTGTTCTAACCTAACCAGGCCATAATGCATAATTTTTGTCAGACTGTTATTTAACGAGACTGAAACATAATTACTAATCCCATTATATCTAAACATTATTTCTCATTGTTAATGAAGACGCCTTTTCTTTTTGGAGTAAATTCCGCAGACACTCAACGTTGCTATGCACAATTAAGCATATTTGGAAGATCTGTTATTACTTACGCATAAGAGTTGCAATTCTAACACTGAAAGCTCAGTAATCCAATGCAGCTTGTTGATTTATCGAAACTGTGAATCCTATAAAAGTTTTGCACAAAAAATAAAAAAAAAATTGTTTAAGGAGAAATTTGCTTTTCTTTTAAAGATTTTTTAAAGATTCACAACTTTTAAAATCATGAAGCATTTATTTTCAGTGCGCTGAAATTTATTTGAAGACACTTTTGGAAAACTTACAACCTTCATTTTTTTTAAAGCACTTTCTGAAAATTTGAAATGACAATCTATTGAACTTTTAATTTCTTTTGAAATCTTGTCAGAGCTTCCAAAACAAAACATTTCTTTAACAAAATCTTCTTAATGAATGCAAATATTTATGAAATATATACAAATATAGATTTTTTATCACTTTGAGAAGGCTTTAAACTGAAAATTCGTTTTCGTGCCAATTGTTAGAATTTCGATTATTTTTCACTAATAATAAATACCTTTAAGTATCTGCTTTCCCAAACAGTATTAAAATAAAGCACTTTTCCTTAAATTCACCAGACGAAGATTTTACAAAAAATAAAAAAAAAAATAAAAAAATAATAATAATAAATAAAATATTTCTTTGTGGTTGTTGTTGAACCGGGTTTTTTCTTTTCAGTTTTTCTTTTTCTTTTTAATTTTTTTTTTTAATATTAAGTTTAACATTAATTTCGCTTAAAGCACCTTATTCACAGCATTTTAAACACTACTCTTTCTTAAAAATGGTTATTGGCTTTTTGTGGGGTAGTAGTGAGGATTATTCGGAGGGGGTTGGTTTCCTTTTCCTTCCTTTTTAACACAGTTCAACCCTTCTCTTACAATCAATGCTCCCCAACGGCATGACCATTTGATGTTGCTGTGTGTATGGGAGTGGCCTGAAAACTTTCCGTTTGTGTGGGTCTTACGGGTGTGGTTATTATATCGCCAGCATTTGAACGACTGCGTGTTACCAGCATGGGTGTCTTGGGGCGGGGTGTTTCGCTTAGCTTAATCTTAACACGACCAGTTTCAGGTGAGTAGACGGGTGAGTAGCGACCAGATTTTGGCGATGAAGGCAGGTAGGGTTGATTGGGATCATTGTTATTGGGTTCTTCGGGCTGAGGTTGCTGGCTGTATTTGGAAGCCCTGGGCGATTGAGGTGGTGGATATCTGGGTGAAATGGGATAGTATTCGTGAGGAGCTTGTAGTTGTGAGCCAGGGCGGCTATTTTCGGGTTCTTCGGCGTGTACAGCTCCATTGCCATTAGCATTGCCATTGCCATTAAGTAAGGGTTCATTTTGGGTGGGACCATCTTTAATATCGGCATCATAAGGTTTGGAGCCATTAATGGGTTTGGCCATATCGGATTTTGTTTTTTCTCCTATCAAAGGCACATGTTCGGGTACACCATTGCGCAATGGTTTGCCCAATTGTTTCTTATCCATATCGATTAATTCAGTTTGGGGATTTTCGGGATCATTGCCATGACCGGGGTGTTTGCAGCGTTTTATGGCCACATAAAATAAAAGGCCAATGACTATGAGGCCTATAACGCCCAAAAGGAAATACGTGGCATTGCTATCATCTTTGGATTCGCCAATTTTAGCATGAGCAACAGCATCAGGACCTTCAGTTGAGGGTGCATTACCTTCACCCAAAGTTGGTACATCAACTGGTTTAATTTCTTCCTCTTCAACCTCAGGCTGTTCTGTGCTGGATCTAGGCTTTTCATCCCCATCGAATATACCCAAAGAATGATGAAAGATATCTGGATTAATTGCAGGCTCTTCAATGGGTTTGTTATCATTCAAGTCATCTTCGTCTTGCTCTTCCTTTGACTCAGGTATATCGAAATCATCGGTAAGAATACGTTCATGTTGTATCGCCGGTATAAATAACAAACCGCCACCACTGCCAGAGCCTTCATCTTCATCTTCTTCAGGCCTTTCTGTGGTGACTTCAGTTGCGTTGGAGGCCTGTGTACTCGAAACAAGCATATCTAAAGGCAAACTCATTTCACTTAAATCTCCAGACCCTTCAACATCATTCAACATGGTTAGAGCTGAACTCTGGGCAGCACTGGTAGTCTTTTTGGTGCTGGTGTCTATGGGCATAAAGTCTTTGCCTAATTCTTCTTCATCTTGTACCTCATCACCGGAAGCTTCAAATGGCTGGTCACCCATCATCAATTCATTTTCTTCTTCCTCGGCAATATTGTAGCCCAATCTCTTTTCCTTTTCGCACACCAGCTCCTGCCTAACTTGCAGCCAAGATTTGCCTTTGTAGAGAGCCGGATAAAAACATTTGACTGGATGCTCCATAAAGACATGACGCTCTTGCAACCAATTGCGAACTTCCAAAGTTTCACACGAACAGTTGATTTGGTTGTGGGCCAACTCCAGCGACTGCAACTGACTTAATTTGGTAAATTCTAGCGGCAAATTTGTTATGTCATTGTGCTGCAAGTTCAGAGACTGAACGTGTTGTGGCAATTTGGACAATTTAGAAGAAGTCAGGCGGTTGTGTTTGAGATTAAGCTTCTTAATACGTCTGCCCAAATGACCGATTTCATGCAGTTCATTGTGCGACAAATCAATGGAAGTGAGATCAGGCAGTTTTTCCAAAGAATGTGACAAACGTGTCAGATTTATAAATGACAAATCTACGGAATGTACGGGCAGTGTAGCCACCAAGGGCTCTTCATCCCTTAGACCCTTCAGAGACGAACATTTGGCATGTAAAAATGGTTTGTGAGTGTTGCGCGCCAAAACACAGTGGCAGTCTTGGGGACACAAGTAATTTTCTTCAGCTTTAAGTTCTGCAGCTGACCGGATACTTTTTGCAGACTCTGTGGTAGTGAGAGCAGTGGGAGTGCCAACAACCATTGAGCATAGTAAAAGACTTAATAAGGTGAAGGACAACTTATAAATCTGTCCCGTCGTTGTTGCTCTCGTCATTTTGTTTAATTTTTTTTCTCACTCAGCTTTATTTCTTTCTTCTGACTAAAGTTGATTTCGGTAGAAGTGAAATAGTGAGAAAAGGATGGCAGTTTATTTTTAAAAGCCCCTCTAAGTTATTGAAGCTAAAAAGAAGAAAAAAAAAAAAGAATTCAAAACAAATTGTTAGTTGAAAATAATGAACACTTCATGAATGAAAAATATAAAATAAAATAAAAAACAAAAAATTAACACTTAGCTAACTTAATACTACCACTGCAAATATCTGACTAATTCCGATATTATTGCTAACATTCTTATCAACTCAGAATTGTTATTATTTTTATAAATTATTCACCAAATCGTTTATATGTTTTTAAATATATTCATATAGATAACTATTTTGGTATCAGAGTTACGTCATTTCCAATTGTTTTAATATCCCATTCCAACGATTGTTTCTTCGCTGAATATTTTTTACAATTCGTTCGGAATTCGCTTTTCTCTTTCTGTCAACTGATAAGAACTTTTCGAGTTTGTTTTTATCTCTGACTTCTCTTGCTAACATTATCAGGCTTTATTTATTATTTTTATAGATTTAATTATCGATTTTTTTATTAAGGTTCTGTTAATATTCAATATAATTTGTGAAATGCTGTTGCCAAAAATATTAAATGAATAATTATTCTGTTAAGCCGACTTGTTCTAACTGCCTGCCTTTAAAGTAATGTTTTTATATTACACCTGATTGTTATGCGTCTGATGTCCATGTTATGACATCAGTTCTTTAGTTGGTTGATAATTATAATCAAGCAGTTTTTTTTTGTTGTACCTTTTTTCAATAATAAAAAATGTTTATGCAGCCAATTGATTCGTACATGAAACAAATATTTAAAATTATTTGACTTTCTTTTTGAACATAAATCCGTTTTGGATTTAATTAAAAATGTGCTAAATAAAATTTAATATGTCAGTGGAAGAGACGAGACAATATGGAGAAACCAAAAAAGAACTTTCGTAAATAATCTTATTTAGAAATTTGATTTTGATATAAAAAAAATATTCAGTTGTTTATAAATAATTATACTGAATATACGAGGTTATGTTCATAAGTCTTTGCAAAAAAATTAAAAAAAAAAATTAATTTCCGATTTTTATGATGATCTTTTCTTCAAGAACTCACATTTTCAAATGATGATCATGCTTTTTGACTTTTTTCTTGAGAATATTTTTATGTGAAAACTTTCCAGACTTCAAAAAGTTGTATGAAAGATCTGCAAGCTTAACGTTTAAATCATAATTGAAAGCTTATTATCAGAAGAAAAACGTAAACAAAAATAAATATCTCTGGAACCTCATGCTAAGTGCAGCCGAAGTGGCGGGGGCGTCTGTTCGAAACAGAAGAATGGTGATACTGGTACGGACATTATTGGCCCTGGTTTCTAAAGGTGCTTGCTTATGGGCAAACAGCCTTTCTTTCAGGCGGAGATCTACACTATTCTCATATGCGCAGAGGAATGTCTGAGGAGTGCTTGAGATTATTTATAATGTCGGTTAGCCAGGCTGCTCTTAGATCATTATCTTCTCTGGACGTGAAGTCTAAGCTAGTAATGGACTTATATCTCTGACCGATTTGGGAAAACACAACGTTTTGAATTTGTGTTGGGTACCCGGTCATGAGGGCCACATCGGCATTTCTTGTCACTGTCGGTCACATTAAGGGGACGTTACAAGCATAGTTCGAATGTGAATTCCTTCACACATGGCTGTCCACTTCTGGATTAAGACAGTTCAAGAGTCCAAGGCTACTTCTACTTGGGAAGGTGCAACTTAGACTACTTGTAAGCCTATTTGCTGGGCACTGTGGTTTTAGATATCACCAGTTTATAATGAGTAATGTTAGTAACAAGATACGCAGACTCTGTAACGTCAGAACATTTGCTCTGCTCTTGTCCCGCCTTGGGGACTTCTAGGCGGAGATTTTTCGGGAGGCAAATGATGAGCCCAACTGAAATTTATGATCTTCTAACAGGCAGAGTAATTGGCTTTATACGTAGCCTGAACCTGACGTGGTGAGATACATGGGTTGCACAAAAGATCCTCTGAGTCGTCGTGCTTATGGCCTTCTATATATAAAGCAGACCTAAAGCGGTAAAAATCTTATAAATCACTCGAATTTTTTAAGAACAAAATTAAAAAAAAAAAACTTTTTTTATAATTTTTCAACAACGAGATCTCTTGAACCATTTAATCGATTTATATGAATCTTGCGGCATTAGACACAATTTCTGAAAAGTAAATGAATCATGAAAATTAATTTGACAGAGAGACAATAATAATAATTAATATTTATACGTAATTCTTGAACTGTTTAAGGTATATATTGAAATGAAAATTTATGGCTTGAGTTCAAATCTGAGTTTATCCATTTCTTCTTGATTTAAGAAATTATTTTTGGATAAATTCATTATTTTATTAAGAAACAATTTATTCATCAGACTAGCAGATGTCATTCTTAAATGAGATTTTATAAATACTTTCACACTAGACGCAACAAGCAGTTTTCCAATCAGTTTATTATCAAGTTTTCCTTTTTACATGAAATCATTTACAAACTCCACACTTTTACTTGGTAGATAATCGAAAATGTGTAATTATAAAGATACCTCTTTGGACAAATTATCTTTAACAGCTGTTCATAACTACCAAACCAGCAACTATAAAAGATCATGTTTAACACTTCAATTCCATTTATCACAATAAGTTTCGAAGACTCTTAAAGAAACTTGTTAATTCAAACTTGCTTATAAATGTGATTCCAAGGAATTTCTTTTCTTTTTATGCAATTGTGGGTGCCTGTTGATTGCAACGGCTAAAGCCAGCAAAACTAAACAAGATCATTAGATAAATCTTAGCATCATCATCATCATCGTTTGTCGCCAAATTTATTTATTCAATTTATTGGGAATAAAAATTGTTAGAAAATAATTAAGAAATAAATTAAAATCGCAGCAAAACTGACAATTAGATGAAAAATTAATCATTCAAGTCTCTTTAAAAATAATTAAAGTAACGAATATTAGACAAAACAAAAATTAAAAAAGATCGTCATTTAAATTTTTAATTGAGTTTAACAACAACTTAACAATGTTGTCAACCTGGTTGGTTGCAATCTTAAATATATAAATAAAACCTAGACGAATACGCTGATTAAGATGCACATTGAGTATTTACAATGTAAGTAACTGCATTGTAAAATGCAACTAATCTGGTTGTCGATCGCTTGAGTTGATGCTAAACATCTATTCATTAAGGAATTTGCATCGGTGATATACAGTGGTGTGTGGTGATGGAAAAGATGTTATAAAGGCATCATGATCTTTTTAAAAGAGTTTATGCTAGTGGTATAGTTTTGATGAACCTTTAACCACAAATGGTCGTAGTTCTGAATCCTGGGCGATCAGTAGACAGTGAGACATACATTTGTACATATTTAAATAGATCTTTACTTACTTATTCCGGACCTCTTTCGACCTTGCAGTGTAAAGGTTCTTGCACTCCACTTCGATCTATCTTGTGGCGCTGTTTTGGCTGTTGATACGAGGGCTACTATTTACATTTCGAGAACTGGCAACACTAATGCCAAAAGCTAAAATCTGGCAACACCATCATAAAGTTTGAAATTTTCTAGCATAAACGTACTCACATTCGTTGGATTATTTTTCACAGCTTTCGACGGGGATTATCTCAACAAGAATGTGTCGACGAACTCAGTTCTTTGTATGGCGATAAAGTACCATCAGAAACCACAGTATATCGCTGGTATAGTGAATTCAATCGTGGCCGTAATTCCGTCGCCGACGAATTCCGTGAAGGTCATTCAAAATCGCTTGTTGTGCCACAAAACATTGATGCAGTACGTGAATTGATAATAATCCTTGCACATTAGTTTCACTTCAATATATTCGATTTTGCATGAACACTTAGTATTAAAAAAATTTTGTTCCCGTTGGATACCCCATAATTTATCAATCGCTCAAAAAATGGCTCGCGTCAAGTGGTGTAAGGAAATGATTGAAAAGTTCAACAGTGGCGCTTCAAAAGACGTTCATAAGATTGTGACAGGTGACGAATCATGGATATATGCTTATGAGGGGGAAACAAAACTTGGGGTCTTGGGTATTCCAAGACGAAACCAATCTAACAAAAGTTGTTCGTAGAAGACGCAAAGCGAAGCAAATGGTCGCCTGTTTCTTTTGCCGAATGGGTCATGTGTTCAGTGTTCCGCTTGAGCAACGTGGAACTATCAATTCTGAGCAAATGGTCGCCTATTTCTTTTGCCGAATGGGTCATGTGTTCACTGTTCTGCTTGAGCAACGTGGAACTATGAATTCTGAGTGGTGCACGACTATTTGATTGCCGGAAGTCTTCGGAGAAATTCGTAAAACTAATTCCCGAAGACGAATCATTCTTCACCATGACAATGCGACCTCTCATACATTTTGCCAAACAAGTGAATTTTTGAGTAGTCAAAACATCGAATTGATGACTCATTCTCCGTACAGTCCTGACTTAGCACCCAATGACTTTTTCTGGTTCCCAAATTACAAAGGTGAGCTGCGTGGTCAACGATTTACGAGCGCCGAAGAAGCAGTTGAAGCGTTTAAAAAGCATATTTTACACAGTGTCTCAAGAGGATTCAAAAAACTGCTATGACAAATGGTTTGAATGGAAGTAAATTGATCATCAAGGAGAATATTTCGAAAAACAATAAAACCATTTTCATTTAAAAAATTTTTGTTATTATTTGCTATTTCCCGAAATATAAATAGTAGCCTTCGTAGTGTTCTGCCAAGTTTTTACTATGTCCCTTGATCAAAAATTGATTTATGTACCAACATATTAATTCTCAATTGCAACTTCTTATTTGTATCATTTTATTATAATTAATTTGCTCTGAACCCACTGCACAACTCTTCAAAATGTTTTTTTATGAAAACAATCATTGCTAAATAAAACAGCATAATCTAACCAACTAATTACTAACATTAACAGTTTTAAAAATACAAAAAAATCTTTCACATTAAACACTTGAACAAACGTTAATTTGTATAAATATTTGTTGGCAAAATACGAAATAAAAGTTAATTTTGTCATAAATATTTCTGGTAAATTAGCAGCTTTGAAAATTAAAAAGAAATTTCCTTAACGCAAGACATTAAGGCGGACGGACACGCAAAGAGAAAGTAAAATAAATATGTATCTATTAAAAAAAAATTAAAGAAATTACTGCAAAAAAACTATGATTATTTTAAAGGTGTCTATAATATTTTAAGAAAACAAATTCAGCCACGTAATCCTGCTCGTTTGTCTTTATGTCATTAACAACAGCATTCAGTCTTCAGAAAAAGTCTTAAAAACATAAAAAAAGATTTACAAATTATATGGATTTCAAATGAAAACAAATCTCCTCATTTGTCTTATAATAGAAAATATATTTACTAGTATTTAATAGACACAAACACACACACACACGTACACCTTTTTTGTTTTCTAATGTGTAAATGAATGAGTAAATGCAGCCTTATAATAAAAACAACGTGCAACAAGGCAATTTGGAAGCACAATAAAAAATACAAAAAAGCTGTACAGATTTGTTGTGATAAGCGAATGACATGCCAACACTGAAGATTTGCCATTATTTTGATGAAGCTGATCGTGCAACAACAGCAGCAGTTGCAACAACATTTAAAGTACCATATTTGTCGAAGTTGTCAGTTACTGACCATTTATTGTTTAATCGATTTCAACAGCTGTTACTCATGCCATAATTACAAACAACTGCAATAATAGAATGATTTATAGTTTTACACTGACAAAAATTTCTCACTAAAAATACAAAGTTCATGTTATCGCAAAATTTCTTAAACTAAATTTTAGCTTAACTTTATTTTCTATTGACTATTATTATTGTTGCAGTTAAATTCTTTACAAAAAATTCTTATCATTAAAATTGCCTCCATGTTCACACAAATCGTCCGTTTACATCAATACTGGCATAACACGATAAAATAATTTTTGATATCTCATTCTAGCAGAAAAGTTTTTGCTATCAAGCACTTGTTCTAAAATTTTCAATACATTTTTTTTAATAACAACTTTTAATAGAAAGTTTTTTGTTATAGAAAATTTTGTTTATTAAAAACTTTTCCATCGAAAGATTTGCAATAGATTATTTGCTATCGAATCATTTTCAATAGAAATTTGTTGCTATCAAAAACTTTCAAATAGAAAAATTATTGTTGTAAAAAAAATTATTTTTTGTTAGAAAGATATTTTTCTTCTTCACAAAATGATTGATAGATAATATTTTGTTATCGAAAAACTTTCAACAAAAAGTTTTTCAAACATGTGGTTTTGTTGCAAATGTTGCAAAATTTAATATTTTTTCTTCCAGTACCGCCGGTCCATAAAGTGTTTGCTTGACATCATTTTTATTGTCTGAGTATGCTGTTTGTTTTCATGTCTTATTTTTAACCACAATAAATTCAACTCATCGTTTTTTGTTTTTGTTCCAATCAATTTTTACACACTGTATAATTTTATTTAATAAAAAATCAAAAGTGACAATTGTCATTTCTATGATACTTTAATCATCGAATGTGCTTTTTTTCTTTCTTGCGCTGTGTTGCGTTTGTACTTGTCTACAATAAATTATGACGAATGAATTAATGATAAAGTCATCGAAATCACGGGGGGGATATTAAAAGAGACTCTGCAGTAGGAATGGTAAGTTATATGAGTTAATAGATTTTAAATGTCTTTCAAATTGTGTTATCAAATTCAAGGTTACTGCATACAAATTTCTCATAAAGTCCTGAAATGTTTGCAATAATTTCATTTTATGTGCACAATTACGTGAAAACGATTTGTCATACATTTTGCGTTTTAATTATTATTTATTTGTTCACACATAAATTTAATTTCAATTATACGCATGTCTCACACAATAGTGATCAGCAACAGTAACAACAATAAAGTAACTTACATATAAAATATGTATGGCTGTATGCCTGTCCGCCCGTCCGTCTGTCCTTGCCATGCCATACACATTCATTGAAAATAACTGCGACATATGGACGGACAAACGAATTCATACTCTTACACAGTCTTACTTAAAGCAAACAGAGCACTAGACGCGTACGTAGTACTGGAGAATTGGATGGCATTGATTTACGTCGAGCGTGTAAGCAGGCAGTAAGATCTTTTTTTATAAACGAGTCTTTGTCAAACAGTGTGAACACAGTGTAGTAAATCTTAAGTCTAATCATTAATTATTAACAGCAGATACAGAAACAACAACAAATACTAATGAAATAATGACAACAGCAATAACAATGTGTGAATTTATTCAGCAAATTTGACCATTGGGATCTTGGCAAAACAAAAGCAGTGTTTTAAAGGACAGAGTTCCTGAATTAGGTGCACTACATGTAGAAAGTCATAATCACCCTTATTCCAGTTGGCGACATCGAAATCACGTCAGCGCAATATCAAAAAAAAAATTGGTGCTTTCGAAAACATCTGACTGATAGGCTCATGTTATTTTCTGGATCTTAAGGCCCAAATAAACCTACACAAACGGTTTGACAAACACACACTTTCCGTTTGCAAATATTCAAGCATAACTTGTATAAACACATGCACGAACACACAAACATTCAACATCCCAGCTAGACTTTTCAATCGCTGAAGAGTCTACTGCGAATCTTATGCAGAGTGTTTTTAATCGCCGACGAGCGCATTTTTTAATCGTGGAAGATACAGCGTACGGGAGAAACTGTTACATGTAGATGATTCGTCTGCGAGAGTCTTCCACAACGCAGCGAAAGACGCTTGTATTAATCGTAGATAGAATTATTGAAGATTTATTTACAGATTATCTTACAAACCTTTTAATAAGAACATGAAGAATCGTCTGAGGCTCATGCAGAGATTATTTTACAACTTCTGAACTGCTCTTCATGTTATTATTATATGAGTCATTGAAAGAGTCATAAAAGGATCATTTGATGATAATTTGTCGAACCCGGGAATGCTCGGTAGGCTACTCAGTTTGCAAGCTATGTATTAAGAAATCAATTTAATTTTTGTATTACAAATTAATTAATAAAAACATTTTTCATTTATTGAATATAAAGTACTTTATAAAAAAATTAACATAAAATATTTCATGAAACGAAAAAAAATTAATAAAGAAAACAAAAAATTAATAAAAACTATGGTATATGTAAAAAGTCATATAGATATAACAGCCTCTTTATATTGAAAAATAATGGAAGTTATGTTGTTTGATTTTGCTTTGTTAAACGTCTTTTGATACGGTCTTTAGCATGTACAAAGTGTTGCTGCAAAGTTCTGTTAATAATAGTATCATCACAATGTGCGAATTTGGAATGACAGAGATCTATAAAAAAAAAATTAATCAATCGAACTAGCTTGTTTTAAAAGTTGTTTATATACTTCTCATAATAGAAACAACGATATATGGCTGAATACCCTCTCGCTCGTTCCTCTACAAGTATGTAAATTGAACTGCAATTTCGTCGTGCATCACTTTTTTCATAGCACCTCTAAGAAAGGACGCTGGATCGACTGCTATAACCTTTCCCAATACTATTGCTTAAATTTAAAAAAATGTTTATTACTATGCATATACATACATATGTATAAATTAAGGCATGTTAACAACTTACTAATTGCTTGTACATTTCATCGTTTTTCAAATTTTCATTCATTTTCATTAATTTTTTGATATTATTTTCTTAAATCAATTTTTAGTAATAAACACGTATAATTTATAATATCTTTGATTCTTAAAAAACCACTTTACACAACCGGCACGAGTCTTAATCAAAACATTAATGCAAATATCAACGAACAGAAGAAGAAAAAATAAAAATCCTAACGGTTAATTTCATGAAAATAGAAACAATAACAAACATATTTTGGCAAAAAATCGTCGATTAAACATTGCAAGTTTAAAAACCAATCGTTTCAAAGAAAGATGAAAGATAAACCTTCAAAAGATCATCAGAAATATCTTCAAAGAGTTGTATATTAATCATTGCAAGATTAAACGGCGAATGTGCCCAAAAACTTAAAATAAACAAAAAATAAACATCGTTTTGTTATTGTAACTCGTCAAGTAATCATCAGGAGTTTCGTTTGGGAATTGTATTTTAGTCACAATCGTCTATTAAACAGCTCTTGGCTAGCTGGGATGTTTGACAAAAATCTAAAATTTTTGATTTTCGTACAAACATGCCTCAAACTTTTGTGCAAACGAGCAAGCACCCCCATAAACAACGCAAAAGGTTTGTACAAACGTAAAATTTGCACTTGCTTGTCAAACCGTTGGCTGGTTTATTTGGCCCTTTAGAGAACAGAAATATACTGCCAGTATTATTAGTCACGTTTTTTCGGCAAATATTTGGCAAGTGTGACGACCGTACCTTAAGACAAGTTGTCTTGTAGAAAATTCGACTATGACATACATAATCAGGGCGAGTGAAAAGTGTAGGGAAAAACGACAATAATATGAGCAACAAACTATGCAATAATATTGTATAATGTACGGTCTACTTTATAAAGAAAAAGTTATTCTCTTTTTTATAAAGACGAGAAAGAACACCGTTTTTTCACTGTTGTACAACATTTTAAATATATTTATGTAAGTGTACAGATTAGATATTAAATAAAATTCAGGAAAATATTCCAGAGAAAAAAATTCGTAAAAGAGGTAAAATGTTAGAAATTCCAAGTGGCTCTATTTAATATCAAAAACGATTTGCAAATTAAAATTGATTCAAGTAGTGAATGGAAGGACGGAATAATAAGAGATCGAGGTTGATTTTATCGATTAACAATTTAAAGGGGCATTAACACACAATTGACTCGTTGAAATTCTAACTCGAATAGCATTTGTGATTAAGGAAACCTATTAGTGGTTGTTAATAGCCTTGGATCCAATTCGTTCAGTCGCGCTTTTTACACAAAAACCTTTCATCAAACCCATTTAAATTACATGGGTTTGATGAAAAGTTTTTGTCTAAAACGTGGGACTGAACGAGTTGGACTCAAGTCTAGTTGTTAAGAAACAAGTGCATCCACAACTAGGCCAACTTTAATACAACCGCAGCGTAGACCAGAGAAGAAAAGATGAGGTTATGTTTTAGCTTAAATCAACGTTTTTCCCATCTGATTATAAATTCAATATCATGTATGCAATATCAGATTATCGTGCGACAGAGATAGAATATCAACAACTACAATAGCATGCAGTCCTTAAGTGATACAGCCCCCAGTAATATATACAATTCAAATATATCTTTTTATTAGATCACTCCTTTAACTCTCTGAACTACTTACAAATACTGCAAATTAATAATAACGTTACGCACCATTTGTCAACGACTATTAAGATGAGGATGATGGCGAGTTGGCGATGATGGTAATCGTATGATGGCATGCGTAAAGAAAATTAAATGATAAAACTTAAGCTTAACTGAGCATGCGTAAAATGTACAGATTTGTGCTTGTTTTCTGCACAAGGAAGAGTACTTAAATCGTGTATAAAAATTAAAGCTGAAAATAAAGCGAATGAATTGAGATACATTCATCATTTGATAGAAGTTTTTACAAAAATATTTTTATTGTTCCTGCGTAATTTCCGTTAATTTTCTTCACTTAAATTTTTCATTCTTTTTTTTTGCAGGCGGCCTTTTTTATCTGATGGTTTTGAGTGCAAAACTTCATTTTTATTACTACACATATTTTTTACTTTGGTTATTTGAATAAATTGTTTTGTTATTGTTTAGATATTTATCATAATTTCTTATGTACATTTTTAAGATGGTTCTTCCGTTGGCATAAAAAGAAGATTAACACGTTTGAGTTTTTCTGGTACTGGATTTAATACACTCCTCGTCCTTATTATAGGGACGTCAGTTTAACCTACTAAAAGTTTACAAATTTCAAAGACCTTTAATCATTTGATACGCTACATACTTTTCTTCTTTAAATACTCGTATAAGAACGATCAAGCTGGAAAATTGTATGTAAATATAATGATTCGAAATACAGATGAACTTAATGCAAGCAGTACACGTTGCGACAGTTGGTGCAAATTGCTGAGGCTGTGCCGGAGATTGTACGTTTGTGGCCTGGTTGTGTGGATCTTGGTCTTGTCTCTTGGTTGTACGAAAGATCAAAAAGTTTTGATTTTATGGAATGTTGTACAGCTCGATCGCAACGTTAATGGGCATGTCCCACAAAATTACTCTATTTTGTATTCATTTTCGAGGAGAGAGAGAGAATTATATTTGCCATATTTACTTAAAATAACTTGTTTGCAAAATTAAGTTGTGACTACGATTGTACGCATAATTGTAGTTTTTGAGCAAAAAGCCCAACTTGATTAGCAACTGTGTTGTAGTAAGGATCGCAACATATATGGCTTGCATAATAAACAATATTTCAATATGTTACAAAAGGAATGGTAAACTTGATAATGGCCTGCCCGCTCGTTTTGTTGTTGAATGTGAAGTTGAGGAAGAACATTATTTGTCTGTATGTTATTATTTATCTCACAGATCTTTTCGTTAAATGAATTTAATTTTCTATATAATTATTTTACGTCTAGCATCTGCTCAGTTATTTGTACATCGTCGTTAGCATGAGGGTTTTCTTTCCATATTATTCTGTTTGCTGTTCGCAAAAACTATTTAGTTGATAGTGTTTGGCCCGTATGCATAATAAAAAACTGATTGTTTGTGTTCTTTACTCTCTTTTTTATAATTGTATTCTAATTATTTTGCATTTCATTGAAATTTCACAAACATTAAATGCATAAATAAAAAAGCTTGTATCTTAAGACGATTTCTAGTAAATTGAAGACATAAATATTTTATGACAATCGTCTTGTTTTTTATTGTCTTTACAGATTGTTCAAAGTCATTTGCAGCTTCTTTTTTCTCTATTTGATTTAAAATCTACTAAAATGTAATTGGCCATAGTGATGATGCAGGCAGTTTAATCTTTAACTAAAAGTATAACAACTCAAATGGACTTATTGAATATACTGAAGATTAGATATGAAATAAAACGTTTAATGAATATAAAGATGAGCACATGATTTTTTATTACCTGGTTGTCAAAATGTCTAATTCGAAATTCGAATGTTTTCTTTTTAAAAAAGCAGAAAAACATTTAAAATCATAATTTTACTAATTACGAACTTTTTTCCATTATTATAGATTTGTATTCGAAAAATAACGAATTTATTAAATCCCAGCTAAAAAGTTGTATGTGAACTATATATTTTTGAATTCGAAAATTGAGTATATATGGTTCCACACATATGTACATATTTCATATGTAAATGTTCATATATATGATGCATACTTATGAAATATACATGGAACATATTTGCAGCAATATACCTTCAGTTTTCGAATCCTACGATTTCTGGTTCATATATAGCTTTTTAACTAGAATAGTATGTTATTATATCAATATCTAAAATTGATTTGACTGTAAAAGTTAACAAGCTTTAAACTTTCTTTATTAAGAAATTTATTAAAATCAAAAGTAAGTCGTAAGCGAAATTTATCGATGTGCAAACTTTATAGTAAAGAAATGCATAATTAAATGACTTTAGAAAATTTATCAATAATAAGAAAAGTTTCTATAGAAAATTTATCTATAAAAATTTTGTTGATACAACAAACATTTTTTATAGATACATAACAAAAATTTCCTATAGCATATCGAAAGCAACAAAAAAGTAAATTTATCATTAGCGAAAGAATATAGCAACAGCAGAATTTTAAAATGAAAAAAAAAAATCGGCTGAAAAATTTTTTTGTCGGTAAATATCTTTTTATAGAAGTTCGTAAATTTTTAAACAATTTTATTTTCGATTGAAATTACTAATTAATACACGAAAAAATCGTATTTGAAATTAGTATTGAAATTATCAATTAATACACAAAAAAAAATCGTATAAAGAACATAGTAAACGATATGAAAACTGTTCTGTGGCGAGTTGAGCATTGGCGAAATTTGTTCAACAAAACTTAATTAATAACAAAATTTTGTTATAGAAAATTTATGGATTACAAAAAAATATTTATTGAAAAGTTATCGGTAACAAACGTTTTCTAAACAAATTCACCAACAAAATTTCTTTATAGATAACAAATATTTGTGTAATGCCTTGTTTCCACGGTACGTGCTTCGCTCTCTATTCATACTTCAATCCCTAATCATGAGCGAAACAACTTGCTTTGCCATACAAAATTTTGAGAGCGAAGCAAGTAGATTCAATATGAATCTACTTGCGAAGCACGAAAAATTCTTGTCGTCTCTAATTTTTATCGCAAGTTTATCTGAACTAGCTGTCAAAACCAAATATTATGAAAAGAAAATTATCAATTAAAAAAGTTAATTTTTTAACAAAAATTAGGTAAAAAAAGCAATGGATACAAAAGAAAATTTAGTAAAGCGTTTGTATCCAGAATACCTTACAATTTTAACGGAGCACAGAAATAATCCAGAAAATTGAAACAAGTATGTGAGTAGTATAAACACCAAGATTCATAAACATGATTGAGAAACCGAAGCAGATGATTCAACTCGTAGTGGAAACAAGCTCTAACAAAAATTTTTGCCAGCATATATCGATGACAACAAATTTCTATAGCAAATAAATCGATAATTACAACTTTTCATCAAAGTTAAACAATAAAAAATGTGTACATACAATTTATTTACAACAGAACACCAAGGACTAAGGCATACACGAAAAAGTTCAGACTTGCTGAGTTCTGCATTATTGAAGCTCTAAATAGCTCACTTACTGCAGTTTAAGACGTTATGTTGGACCTGAAAAAAATCGCAATAATCGCATGCAAATTCATTATTCTCCAAATCTACACTTCGGCGGAAAACTTCATCATCGTTATAGAAGAAGAGGGTAATCTTAATTATAAATGTGCTACTTTCAATATGTCCACAGACGATTCAAATGGAGGAGTGGGAACTTCAGTTTACTGTCTGGAGCTTAGTATAGAACGATCATACAAACTTCCTGAAAACTACAGTGTCTTTGGGGCGAAAAATCTATGCATCCAAAATGGCTGTAGAATTATCTCTCATAACCCTGAAGCGACGAACGAGCGTGTGAATATGTACTTATATTGACAGAGATTAAGGCAACTACTGCAAAACTGTAATTACTTATTGATTGTGTAAATGTGCAAGTAATTAATTGTATGGCCTAAATTCGTTACGTGCGCGTGTATTTGTCTACAAGTACATATCTTTTGGGTCCGAGGATATGCATGCACTAATAGTAACCAAATAGCTAATGCGTGGCCAAAAGGCGATCCAACTGTCGATTGAGGAAATGCCTTGGGCTCGTATACCAATTCAACATTTGAAAGGGAACATAAGCTTTAATATAAAAGATAAAGATTAGAAAGTTTGGCGTGATATAAAAACTTAAAAAACTTTTAAAATCATGTGGAGTTCTTACGACTCTAAATCACACAATGTGAATATTCAATATTTTGAAGTAATATTCCCTATAATATAATTTTTTAGATTTTTTTAAACACATAACAAACGAAAACGCTTTTGTAAGCCCTCTCAACTAATAAATATAAAAAATATTAAAATTGTATCGCTTCCAAGAGGAAATTGTGCATATAAAAATCATGGCTTTGACTTGTTCGCGGAAGTTTTGCTTCTCTCCCTTACAAACCTGCTTATATGTAATAGCGTAGACAGACGACAGCGTTAATTTGCATTAGTAGCCTTAATTCAAATTAACTTGTGCATTAGCTCCTTCCAAATGAGTATTTATTTAACGTAAATGCACGAAATCAAATTGAATTTATACTGAATTTAGCTTATTTCAATTTGGCAATACCGTCGACAATCAGTCAGTTGTTGGAAATTCAAAATTCAAAAAAATTTTACATTTATTTTGAAATTAAAATGGATACAAAGTCAGCAAAAATAATTTTAGCTTTCTTTAAAACGAATGAATAGTGATTTTGCACCAACAGCATAGCTGCTAATCGTACTTTCCACCTTCTATCCATTTGATCGCGATGTAAATTCAAAAAAAAAATATTTTTTTAATTACTAAATTTAAAAACTATCGTCTGTCAGGGTAAAATTTAAATTCACATTAATAAGTTTTTAATGCAAATTAACTCTGCCGTCTGTCTACCCTATAAGCTTAATTTTTATTGCATTAGTACTAAATCAAAGGGAATGATTTCTAGATTTAAAAGTGTTCCTGATCAAAAAATATTAAAAAGTCCTTAGAAAAATCTTATCTTATACTTATTTTTCTTTATGAATCTTTGATAGTTTTCGTTCAAATATTTTTAGTTGCAGATACATAAATATTTTATAAAAAGTATGTCATAAGCTTAACTAAACTCTACAATAATACTTAGAAATTGTATGTATTGTTTAATTATGTATTTAAATACAACCCATTGAATTGGCATAAATGCCTGCCCTTAACCTTGATGCAATTATGAACCCTTTAACAACACAAAACTCATTTAAAGGCTTGTTAACCGATCATCATGCTAGTGAAATGTGATATCTTTAACACAAAATAATTCCAAAGTCAACATACATTTTTGCATGTTGCATTTTTCATTTGTTTGCTTGTTGTTGTTTTTTGGTAACTTCCGCTCGATTGAATGTACAAATTTATAACATGAATTTTAATCACTAAGAAACATAAAATAAATAAAAATACATGTAAATTTATGAATTTATTCGCACATTGTTTTAAAAATATGTACGACCGACGACTATTTGAATTTATTTATTTATTTTTTTTTTTGTCTCCAGCTACAAGTTTATTGACATGAATAAAACAAACATGACATTAATTTTCATATATAACTTTTCATTTTATTTTCTGTTCATGTTCACAATATTTTTCGTACTCGTACAATGATCTAATTCATGACACGTTTATGCTAAACTTGCAGTTTAAATAAGTCGCTTATGAAAAAAAAGAAAAATAATAATTTTCTTTTATTAATATTATTGCTTGCACATTTGCTCTTTTTAAGCCACACTTATGTAAGTCGCTGGCTGGTTAGTCTGTTAGTCGGTTTGTCTACCATGTTGTCTGCTTAAAGAATTGTAGAGAAAAATATAGTGAGTTTTTTTTTTGAATATATATATTTTTAAGACTTAAGCTAATATTTATTGACTTTATGAAAAAATAGCATTAAATTTAGTTTTAGTAAGGGAATTTTTCAATAAACCTTTTTTATATGTATTTACTTGCATATTTATATATAAATGTATAAAATATGAACTGGATTAAAAAAAAAAATGTGTAATTATAAAAAGCCAAAAAAAGCAAATCTTTGTTAATTATTAATTAAATAAACCAACTTTTTTCATTACAAAGAGAATTCGGGGAACCTGGAAAAAGTGTAAGCAACATAGTTGAATATTTTTTGAAAATTATTTTCAAGGAAAAATATACAAAGAAATAAAATTAATGCCATCATTCCCAGGTTTTTTACTTCAAATTTGCAGCTATGCACAGTGGGGTGGGATAAGAATATTTTGTAATTCAATCAGCTACATATATTACAAAGTGCGTAAAAAATTCTTCTGACATTCAATTGCTTATATCTTAAATAACCGGGTACTAAACACTTCTACGCAGGGAAGCCGCATATATGCAATTGCATGTTCTTCTTGGGCAGCCTATGAAGGCGCTTTAATTTTCGCAAGGATTTGCTAGTGCATATTACTGCATATTTTGCCCTTTACTGCATATATTCGTTTAGAAACATTTTTACTAATAGTGGTACTATACTATTAGTTTTCCACTGGTTTTCATTTTCAAAGTCGAATTTTGTTCTTAAAATTTTGTTCGCAAAATTTTAAATAAAACTTTTGGGCAACTGTTTTAAACTGGATTATCACATCATTTTCAATTTCATTGGTTTTTATATACAATTATACACTACTTACACAGTAAACATCATACAATGATAGATAACTTGCTTCTAATTTAATCAAACCTAAAAACCGGTCACAGCATATGTGGCAATCGGTGCTTTCATCTAATATTATTGAATAATAATAATCTTTACAAAAATTTTTAATGTCGGCAACATTTTCTGGTGTTTGTTATAGTGTTTTTTGTTGCTTTTTTTCTATTTATATTCGTTTACTAAACAATTTGCGAACCTGAAATAGCTTTTTTAAGTAAGTTATTTTTAAGTCGTCCAATATTTGGAATTGCAAATTATGGTCAGCAACTTAGTCAACTTAAATTCCAACGTTTGAAATACTTTGAAGGAAACAATATTCATGATAGAATAATGATATATGAATGCTTTTTGTTTGCAAATCTTAGTTAATATTTTGTTGCTTATTCAGTTGTTTGTTTTATTTTTATTTATTTTAAATTCAAATGTTATTGGCATCAAACAAGGGATTTTTGTTTCTATTTAAGAGCATATAAGAGCATATAGCATAGAGTATTACCGGTTTCTCTAGTTATAACCATTTTTGTAATTTTATTATTTTCATAGTTTAGGGAAAATTTATATCAAAATACTAAGGATTTGAAAAACATTGTTCAGTTATTATTCTTTTAACATAAAAAACTACAGCTTTTGGATTTTCTATAGAAGTGTCTTTGGAGGGAACTAGCGGGGTCCGCAAACTACTGACTAGCACAGCTAGTCGAGCACACTACCAAATGCTGTAGAAACGAGCATTTGTTATATACCAAAAGAAACA
This sequence comes from Gymnocheta viridis, assembly GCA_956483585.1. NCBI lineage: Eukaryota > Metazoa > Arthropoda > Insecta > Diptera > Tachinidae > Gymnocheta > Gymnocheta viridis. The sequence goes on along the minus strand of OY101443.1, from coordinate 64,486,664 downwards.
TACTTAATATGAATAAAAAGTTCGCTTAATATTATTTTAAATAGAATTAGATGAATTTTATTTATAAATATAAAGTAAAGGCCATTCTCATTACATATTATCATAGACATTCTTTGACAAAGAGGTGGCAGTGACTTTCCATTAAGAATAACAGACTAATCACTACAAACTACATACACTCTGCATTACTTTACAGCCGTTATATAACTACTTACTAGTAAATAAACAAGTAAATTATTATATTTTACATACTTTGTAAACTTTCATGATTAAAATATAATTTAATTTAATATATATTCTTATATGAATAATACGACGCAGTAGTAGACTGTCGATTATCATACAGACAAAAGGCAGTTCAGGCCGTGGTGCAACCGAGGAGATTTTTTTTTGAATTGTGTGTGCGTTCGCGATAAATTTTTATTGTGTATAGGACGCGTTCAATACTCATACTTTTAATTTTTATTGTTTCCTGTTGATTCAATGAATTTTAAACATTGAAGTTTTTATCTTGTTTTTATAAATCAACGTGCGAAGTGCATGACTCCAATGGCATCGCCATGTTAAAGTAATAAGTTAAAATCCCAAAGTACTAGTAGTGACAATACTTTGTCATCAAAGATTTTGATATGTTGTTTTAAATAGATTGGTCCCATTGTGAGTTACGTTTAAAAATAAGTAACGTAGAGTGCCTTTTCTATACACTAGATTGTAATATACGAGTGGGAGTCAATAAGCCATTGCAAAAAATTATAATAAAAAGTTTTCCTTGATTGCATTTTTTTTAATTAGTGCTCTTTTAGCTTGATATACTTCATCCTGCGATTCTTAAATTTTTTTGAGATCTCCATAAAGTAAGATTTCATAAAGTTTGTGAACCTGCAGATGTGACCTTTCCATTCGACTCTTAAACTCTTCTCACCGCATAATTTTATTGAATTTTGTAAACAGTTAAAAATCGCTGAGAATTCGAACCTAAATTTTTCTTAATGAAATTTGAAGAACACTATCCTGATTGAATGTCACTATTCGTTAAACGGAGACGTTTTTACTCGATTTTTTCGCTTAACTAAACCCGTAATGATGAATAATATTCTCCAGTTATTTTTTATTTTTTTGATGGTTTGTTTAATTTTTCTTAGGCGGCCGATGATACAGATAAATTTTAAGAGTAACACAATAGAATGAAATATATATTTAAATGATTTTTCGGGAGGTCTAGTGAAATATTTTCTTTTTCAATGTCTTGACATTTATCGGAAACCTGCTTTGTTTTGCTGCTCGTTATATGTTTTTGCAACTTATTGACTTACCCTCGTATATATAATATTTTTTGCGTAATCTTTGTGTTAAATTTTATAAAGCTTTTTAATTTAGGTCATTAGACAGACGTTTAAGTAACAAAAACCTTATAACTACTTGCAAACGATTCATACAATATTCAACTAAAGTCTAAAGATTGATTGAAAAAAAAAATAATAAGTAAAGAAAAATAGAATTGCAAATTATAGACAAATACCAACAAAAATTAAAAAGATATACATAAAAGTATAGAAAAAAGAAATATGCTAATTAGTCAATATTGTACCGCAAATGAGCTATAAAAAGAAAAAAAATAACTAAAGCATTAAGAAAAAAAATTAAAGCAAACAATGAAAAACAATAAATTGCAAATATCTGCAATTTGTAAAAGCAAAAATATTTATCTTTCGAAATTATTTAAAGAAAAATTAACTGCAAAATTTATATTTATTTTGTTTGAAAGAAATTCATTAAAAAATTATAATTTTAGTAACTATTACAAATTTCTTAGCGTTTTCCTTTAGCACGACGTCACACATATTATTTGCACAAAATTCTTTAATGCATTTTTATTAAATTTTATTTTTCTTAAAAAAAAATAAAAAATAAAATTTGGCGGTCATAAGTTTAAAAATACATTTTTATTTATTCTTTACGTAGACTGCGGATCTTTAAATATTTGTTGGTCTGTTTTTTTTAATTTTTAAAAGAAATGCAAAACTAATGAAATGTTATTTTTTTTTTGCATGAGCATATTTACAGAGACAAATATCACTTTCGAATATTTTTTGGCGTCAAGCCAGTGAAAAACTTGAACTTAGAAAGAACAATTTTGTTGCACACATTTCTAGTAAATGAACTTGAAAAAAGTAATACATAATCATAAAATGATTAGATATATTTTGACAAATTTGTAATATATTGCTTTTGTACAAAGTCAAAATATTAAAATTGCAATCAGCAACAAGAAGTTATTAAATAATAGTAAAACTGAAATGTTTTTGTCTTTCACCCAGAAAAGTCGTTTGAGATTTCCCGGACTTTTTCACGTACCGAGGAATGGCAAAGAATAAAATCCATTTCGGGGTAATTCCGGACAACTATTCATTAAAAAATAAGCGTTCGTATGGAGGTTATTTACCCAATTTCTCAACTAATTGAGAAATAAGGCCGTAATTGCACTGTACTGCCTTGGGAATGAGGCCAAATGGCGTTATTATTCAATTAAGTAGCGAAATTAGGTGATGTGATGTTGTTTCTAGAGATATTATTTTTACTCAGGCTTCTAGTGCTCTGTACAGACGGTTTTGAGATCTTACAATAATGTCATTGACAATGAGAAATTGCAATTACAAGGTGAATTATCAATTCACACGATTTCAAGCCAGAAAAGCTTACAACTTCATTGTCAGAAGATGGCCAGAAAATAACTTTATCTGCCAACGTTGTAAGAATAAAAATTATCAGTTTACCTGATTGTCAGATAGCTAAATAGCATAAAGTAGTAGATCGGTTGTCAGATATTCTCAGAGTACATAGTCTCTCATATTCTCGTAGTATAGCCTACTTTAAGGGGTAAGAGAGGAAAACTTTGCATACGTACAAATTGAAGTAATTCTCTTACTAGAAACTATTTTTCTTGCAATAAATTTTGCTCGTGGAGAAGAAAAGGTATAAAACATATTTAAAAAAAAAATATTTAAAAAACTCAAATATTACTTATATTTCTTATAAAATAATTACCAAAAACGATAGAAGTGTCTGACAATGGCATCATCAAAATAGTTTTACAAGGTCTGAAAATGAAGGGAGTTCACACGATCGTCAGATGTCTGACAATATTGATGGCAGCTGGCTGTCTTACAATAGACTGAAAATGCATTTACAGTTTACACGACTGTAATTTAGTTTTAACATATTTTAATTAGAATATTGTAAATTCCGAAAACCGTCTGTACAGAGCTTAAGGTCATTAAATTTGATTTTAAATGCAAATAAAAGACAATTTTATTTAATTTATTTTTATCCGACGTTTCGTTGGGATTCTCCCATATCTTCAAGGATAATAATTTAATTTAAATACATATATTTTATGTTTCAATGAATTTTGCTCTTAAATTTTAGCCATATAATTTCACGCGACATGACAAAATACGACATAAAACACACAACGTAAAAAATATTTAAAATTTTAAATAAAATATCACAGAATAACGTTTTTCTTTATTTTTCCAATATCACAGTTGGGAGTTATAATTTCATATGACTTTATTACTAATCGCTTTATTGCAGAGCGCCGGTGAAAATCGGCACATAGCGTCGTAAATGGAATCCTAGTTTTAGTATTTTAAACTTCTTCGTACAGATATTTATATTATTCTTTAAATTAAGCTTGAGGTCACTTTTTTATAAAAATCATCCAAATTTATTTTATCTTGATATTTCGTTACCCTTCTTCATGAGTAAAAAATCAATAAACAATTTAAATAACAAAAATTAACAAGTTATTAGTCAACAAGTTTTTTTCCGTTTTGGTTTAAAAATTGGTTGCCAATTGAAAAAATTGTTTGAAATTTTTTTTGAAAAATGAGGTATGAACTAATTCTTAAAATTTGAAAACATTCATACTGTATTATTTCATTATATTATATATTTACTCCTTTAGCCTTGTATACTAAATGTCTATAATTCTACACAAGGCCAAAGAAGTATGAAATATCGATATGAAATAAATTTGGATGACTTTTATAAAAACAGTGACGTCAAACTTAATTAAAAGAATAATATAAATATTAAAAAAATGTAGAGAAAATATATATTAAAACTTCTTCGTATAGGATATTAGCAGCAAAGTCACTTAGCTATCAAAAATTTTTTAAATTCTAACGACGCAAAAATATTATTCCGGGGTCTTAAAATAGTAGTCAATATTTCAAAACTACGAATTTAATGCAAAAACACAGAAACTAGCGATTTTAAATCGCTTCTGTGGCCGCGGCATTATGCCAATAATACTAATAATTTTTACTTACATTGCAAAACTTAAAATAAATGGTTTTAAGCTCCTTACCTGAAAAGAGAGAAATAGAAAATATTGTTAATTAAAAAGCAGTTAACAATTGAACAAAAAAAAAATTAAGAGCAATGTAATGTAATTAAACTTTGTACTCAGTTTTTTATTTCTTCATATTTTCTCCAATTTGTAGGTCCGTAAATTTTTAAAGGATACCAAATTTATAAAATAGTTTTTATATGAACATTTAATATTATATAGAAGATTAATACCAAATTAAGAAAGTTGTCCTTTGAAAAATTAGTCTTTTATACAAATGAAGACATTTTTCTAATGTGAGAGCCATTTAAATGTACATTTATTTATAACTTAGATTTGTTTTCAGGATTTGACTGGCTAAATTCTTATTAAATTACAACATTTACTTTTGTATTCATAAACAATTGTTACAGTTACAGTGCACTCTAAAATCAAGCTGTCATATTTGACTTTAGAATGATTTCATTTAATGGTTATTCAGTCCTCACAGTCTAAGAAAAACAAAGCCAAAATACAAGTTATGATTCTAAAATATCAATATCATCTTGATATCAGCATTTCTAAGTTTAGCAGACTCTCTTGATATTTTTGGCTTGCCTCAATTCCCTTTTGTATAAATATAGCTTATTTTTTTCCTGAGCATACGAATTTTGTATGAAAAATCTTGTTTTATTGTACACGTTAACTTTCACAATCATTTATGGAAAACAAAGTGTTAAATGAAATTCTAATTTCATAACTCGCATTGAAATTTTGTTGTTAAAAATATTTTTGTGCAGCAATAAAACTTTAGTCCAACCATGTTATGAACAAAAATTTGTTTACTGTGACTAAAGATTTGTTTACCTCAACCACACATTGTTTGTAGCAGCAACCATTACATAACTCCAATATAGTTGCATATTCAAAAGTTTTTTTATTTATTTCTTTTTAGGTAGATCGTAAGTGTCTTAGTCGAAAACCTTTTGATCAGGTGTTCGAGAGTTTAGATGCCATAAACACAGTTTTTAAGATTAAAAATTTCATTATATAATCAAAAGCTGTAGAAATAATCAATGAAGTTCATTCAAGTTATTTTATAAAATCTTTTAAAACTATTTTCTAATAGTTTAATATGTTTTAATAAAGAAAATGTCATTTACGTTTACAATCTCAATACGTAATTGTTTAAAAAACTACATTTTATAATTTATTTCTACGGAATTCGCTCACTTCTGCTGATGGCAACTGAATTACATCACTTAAATGTGTCATAGTTTAAATGTTATTATTTCGCCATTTAAAAGAAACTTACACAATTAAAACTGGACACAAACATTAAAAGTATTAATTAAAAACTTTTTAAGTCGGTTAATTGGTTTTACAAGTATAAAACAAATATGACAAGACAAAAAAACATTAAGGGTTTGCCAAAATTAAATTCGTAAACATGAAGTATTTTATAAAAAAAAAACAAAAAATATAGTTTAGTTGAAAAAAAGTAGCGCAGCGAAGGGTTGTAAGTATTTAACACTAAAAAACGTGGTAAATTTTTGGCAATTGGTACTATTTCTGCTTTTGCTAAAATTAATTAAAACATTGTCTTTTTATTGTTGTTTGAATAGAATAGAAAAGCCCCTTTAAGAAATATGTACGAACATGTTCAAAACGTTTTATATTTTAATTATATTTGTAATTAGTGTTTGACATTAATTGCTTTGAAATTAAATATTTTTGTTAAAAATTCTTTTTGTTAAATATTTATATACATCTTACGTTTCATTTATTTGTTTTAATATCAAGTTAATTAAATTTTAAATTGTTTATTATACAATAATCAAGTGTACATTTTTCACAGATTGTTAGTGCAGCAGCAACAGTAATAAATGTGAAAATTACGAAAGCAAATAATAAAAAATTCCTACTAATTGCAGTTTTCAATATATTTTTGCAGTACAGCATATTTAATTATTAAAGAAATAAATATCCATTTAATAGCCCTTATTAACAACTAAACTCTTATTATTTTTTACGAAATTAAATTGGATATAGTTCACTAAATAATTGTAACGAAATTGCTGGTTATAAATATGATTAAAGAAGAACGTACTATGGCGTCGATCGGCGATCGTTGATATCTACCATTTTGCAAATTCTTTAACCATATTTATTAAACCATAAATAAATATTTCCATATGACTTTAAGACAACAAACTTTTTAAGCGCCTATTAAGTACGAGTCTGAGATATTAATTAAACCTTTAACGACCAGGGGCAAATATGTTTCCCTAGCGCCTTTTGATTCCAAAAAATTCTTTAGTAAAATGTAAGACAAATGCATGCAGCAGCAAGAAAAATATGCAACTGGATGCCAAAAGATTTTCAGTACCATATCCTGGCGTATTCATGTATCCTATTAATCTCTTACTTTGGGCTTTATTTTCTACAGTTGCTCTTAAATTCTTTAAGTGATTATGTCTTTAATACAATTAGTATTTCCTATGAGCGACGTAATAGACCATTTCTAGCTATAATTAAGTAAATATTAAGCATTTGCAAAAACAAATTTCTTCCCGAATAAAACAAAACTTTAATGAACATGTACATCCATATTTAATTCTTTTCTCTTTTAATTATAATCACTTTTTCTTTCTTAACTGCACTTATTTAAAGATAAAAAATCTTATTACTCATATACATATGTAGGTGCTCTTAAACACTCTCATTCGTCTGTTTTACTTGAACCAATACTTACATACATAAGTGAATGTATGTGTGCATTTTTAGCATTTGTAGTGGTGTCAACTTTAGGAGGATTTTATTCCTTTAATACTGAACTGATTTAAATAATATACAGTCGGGTCACTAAAGCTTAACAATGTCTACCATTTGGTAAAAGAATAAAGAAAATCTGTTGGCAAACAAAGAAGAAAAAGGATCCAAAAATTTATATTTTTCTATTTATATAATGGATAGAAAAACAAAATGCAACTACTTGTAATTCAAAAAATATTATTTATATTGAATTATTGCCTATTATTAATTCTTAAAACTATATATTACTTGCTATTACCGCTTTCAGTCTGGATGACGTAGAATTAAATGATTAGCGGACACATTTTCACATTCTAATTTTAAAATTAATAATTTAATATTTATAATTTCTGTAAATTTGATGGCTTTTTTTAAAGTAACTACCCAATCTACAAGCTCTTATAGGCCGGTCAAGATAGGGAGATTGCAGAGGACACTCCAAAACATAAACATCGTGGTCGGTTAGAAATTGGCGATCTAAGCTACTTGTTCAACATCATGCTGAAATATGCTTCCAGGTACCATTTTTTCTTGAAAATGAGGAAGCATATGAATTTCCAAAATATTCACTGTTCCTTCAATTTCAATTATGGGACCTGTAGAGACCTGTACCACCACGAAAGAAAGCACCTATAAAAATATATACAGCTCAGTTATGAATAACAATTCCCTGAGAGTTTTTTCCCTATTCCCTTATTTTGAATAAAATCTCCCAGGGAATTTTTCTCTTTTCCCGGAAAGAAGGAAATTCTCCAGCCAAGTTGTGAAAATTGCCATGGAATATTTCCCCATCCAAAACAATTGTTTACGAAGAAAAAATTCATCTATTCTAAACTCCCAGGGAATAAGAAAAAAGGGAGGAAGAAAATCAGTATCAGCTCTATAAATTTTCTTAGTTTTTTTACATAAATATATTTAGAACCAACAGGTTTAACGTTGACAATCGATATCTGGGCAAATATCTTTGTGATGACGTTATTAACGCCAACACAGCCACATTAATTTGGAATCGTTGCTCCACAAATATTTGGCCCAATGCTCCTTTGATCAATGGAGATACGGTGTGGCAAATACAAGCCGTTTTTTCTTATTGACTTTAATTATAAGTGCTTCTTGGCTGGTCTTGTAGCTAATAAAATTGCCACTTTTGATCGATTTCTGGCATAGTGAACAGAAACTCTACCGTCGCCTATTGTGGTTCGATTTTTTAAGTTTTTACCAGTTTTCGGTCATGGCGGGCAGTAGATTTACATTATCTACAACATTCAGACTTTATTCCCACATTTTTTATCGGACGGCATCTCGATGCAATGTGGCAAACCGTTGTTTTTTTAATATCAAATTTATGGACAACTTCAGTCATTAGTTTACCTTATTCCAAATTTTCTATCAGCTGACAGTTGTTACTTTTATAAAATTAATTTTCAAATGTTTATTTAAATTTTTAATTTAATAGCAGAAGTTTACTTACTTTTTCTTCTAATACATTGCTTTGCGTTTTCTTTCTCGTCGAATTTATTCACATTTTTTCTTAATAAATACAGAAAAGTTAAGTTTGCAGTAAAGCAAGCAACGCTTGATGATGCTAAAGATGCTACAATTAATAAAAAAAAGCGAACGAAGAGTGGTATTGAATATCGCTATTAGTTTTGAGTCTTGATCGAATCATCATAAATCGATCATAAAGAACAGACTTGCATCTTTTTTCTCACTACTGTATGTCTAGAAGTTCTTTACAGTGTCCGACCAAACGCTCTTTTCAGATCCACCCCGGTAGCCAACAGGCAACTATTTTTGCCAATGAAAATTAAAAAGGAGGGGATTTTTTTAAATAACTAATATTTGATCATGTATCGTAAAAATAAAAATATATTAAAAACCGCTTTGATAAAAAATATTTGGCGCTCAAAGAGTTAAGTGTATTTTTTATCAAGAATAAAATTTATAAATAACAAGTTTCGAAAAGGTTCGAAAGTCTGTTTTATTAAAACGAAATAAACAGTTTCATGGCAAATTAAATATTAATTCTAGCAAACAAATTAATTTGGTAAATAATAAAATACGTCATACTATGTCGCTATGGTGATTCCGGTTGGGATTTTAATGATGCTGAAATATTTAATGTATTCAAAACATTTGCTTTTTCATTTAAGCAACATGTTTTTGTAAATTTTATGATTTAAAAAAACAAATATGTATTCATATAGAATGTGTGTTTTTTTATTGTTGTTGGTTCATAAGCAATGGTAAGCTCCTGCACCAGCCACCGATTTTTCAGAAATTTCGACAAAATAAAATTTCACACAGTATTTGACAGTGAACCATAAAGATCGTGCCAGTTATCTATACTGATAAACCAGAGACGATTGGACACCTGCAACACAATAATTCGGCGAATTATTGGCAAAATACGGCTGCAATTATTGCGAAAAGTGCAAGAAAAGTGACCGAAGCCATATTCAAACATTAATCTCATCATCAATTAAAAAGAAATTTAAAGTCTAGATTGCAAAAGTGTGCCGTTTCATGACCTTTAAATGTATATGTACTCGTATATCCTCTTTTAATTTATTCTGCTTAACGATTTGTTGATGCGAAAAGTGGGTAGTTTTTCAACCACTGAGAACTAACACCGATTCTTATGAATCTAAGCGGGCGTGTTGAAAATAAACTGTAATCCGACGACCTTTCAACGGCTTCTACTTAAGGAATTCTTATTAATCTTTGCATTTACATTCAGTTTTCCTGGAAATACACGTTTATGTTTAGATAGGCTTTTTGTTTTTTAATCTGCGAAAAATTTCTGGCTTGTGAGTAGAAACACCCACGGTCTAATCTGCATCCCCCAAGTTAACACTGTAGTAGGCTATCCACTAGTCTACGGGGATACCCCAGTGGAACGTGTCACGCCCATGAACACTACAAGCTACTTCCACTTAGCCAAGTCCAAGGGAACATTGAACACACATTCAACTCTCTTCGAAATACAATTTAATGAGTAGATAAGTGGGCAGTGCCACACCCATATACATTTAATATTATTTTTAAGCTACTTCGACTTAAGCGATTCTTATGAAACTTTGCACACACGTTGAATTCCCCTAAAAATTCTATGTTAAAATAGAAAAAGTGAGAAACGCCACGGCCCCACGAAGAAAGAATACTTATTCAACTACTCCTACTTCTTAAGCGATTCATATGAAACTGTGTACACACACATTAAGTTCACGAGACAGTACAACATTGTAGTGATAAAAGTAGGCAGTGACGTGTTCATATAAAGTAAATTAATTAATTAATTATAGCATAACTAAAGTATTTGTTTGGACAGTTTCATGTAAATAATCACGTTGTGACTTGATGAAATTATATGTGAATTTTATACGTGTTAAGTGGTCTTACAGTTTTTCTCTTATATATACAGCGGCGAGCATAACTTTATGAATGCAATTGGTTGTTAAATCCAAATCGCATTAAAAGTGTAAAAAAACAACAAAATCGTATGGACGAAATATTATAAAAGGTGCAAAAGGATTCAAATGTCTTTAAACTGCATAAAGGGCGACTTTTTAGCAACTTTCTTTTTGGCTCAGCTGTTTTCGTGTAACATGTTACTGTTAAACGTGTTCAATTTGGTCTATAATTTAATCATGAATCGACTTGCAAACGAACAACGCATGCAGATTATTGAATTTTATTATCAAAATTCATGCTCGGTTAAGAAAGTGGATCGTGCACTTCTTCCATTTTATGGTCAGCTTGGACCACCTTCTCAGACGGATAATCGCAATCTTGAAACTAAATTTCGCTCCAAACTTACATTATGGGACATTAAACCAAAAACACGCATAAGTAGAGTGCGGACAGAGGAAAATGTTGCAGCTGTAACCGCCAGTGTTATTGATGACCGTAAATTATCTATTCAGCGCTAACGTGCGATGATTACACATTTTCTTTTTACAAAATGAAAGACCTGGACCTGGTGCCGCAGACCACTTACTTGGCCGTCTATATCGTGCGATTTAACGCCTTTAGAATATTTTTTGTGGTGCTATGTTAAGACTTTTGAGTGTATGAAGAAGCACGCTACGCTTGACGCACTGGAAGCAAATATTGAAGAATTTATTCGTGAGATACCAGCCGATATGTTGAAGAGACTGTGTCAAAATTGAACCATTTGAGGCGTAGCCGCGGTCATTTACATGAAATCATCTTTAAACATTGAAGTATATACTTAGATCGATCTATCGACTCAAATAAAGATTTAATACAAATCCAAAAGCTTTTAATAAATCACCCCTTTTTTCAAATTCGTTTTCAAATATTTTCAATCATATTTACAACTCAACAAATTTATATAATATTAAATACAAAATAGAAAATGCGAAGTTACAAATTTCTAATGTGCTGTTCACAGAATCCAAGCAATCGACTCAAGAAAATATGTATGGAAACCACTCAAATAACTGAGTGGTTTTCATACAAATTGTTTACTCAATTCGATTGCTTGGGTTCTATGAACAGCACATAAGCTTCGGGTGTAATTTTAAATTCCTAAAAACGGTTACTGAATTCTGAAAAACTATTGCAAAAATAATATTATGTAAATTCTAAATAATGAAAATTTAAATACAATCAATCCTTAAATAGAAATGGAGACAGTCCAACGTAAGAGACAATTATAATACAAATTAAGCAAATGATTTCGTTATTTTTGTTTGAATATTTTGTAAATTTAAATTTTCATTAAAGTGACTAAATTCTTTTTATACTCCAGTGAACGTAAGTATGCGAGTGTGAGGCAGAAAACAAGACTGAGAATGATCATGCAAGAGTTGCTCACGATCGCATCGTATTAATTTAATTTTGAAGCATCTACAGTCAGCTATTAAATTATTTGTTTTTTGCGGTGATTTTTTCCTAATGTTGGGTTCGGGTTTTTGACTTCACTGAGTCAAGGTTACACAGAACTACAAAAAAAGATGAAATAGATACATGCATACATGTACATATTAAGGTAACGTCAGATGAGGCAAATATTTGAAAAAATAAACGCAACCCACTATTTGTGTAATAATTGCATGCAATCATAAATGACGTATTAAAGATATAATAACCGGAGTTTGATAACATAAAAATTTAAATATATTTGGCTTCACTCATAAATGATTTAGAGAGTTACAGTAGGTCTATTGTAGGATTTTTGTATGGGAAACTCGATCTTAATACACACACTAACTTTATCATCAATCGTTTATGAATAAAGCCGATTGCATTTTAATTTTAATGCAGTTCATGAATATTTATTTAAAGCAAAAAGGGGTGTATAGCATATTAGTGGTTACCCTTCTTTCGTAAATATTTGTGATGTCTGACCTAGGTTTTAGTAAATAAGAGTTTTGAAGCTTTTGAATAAGTAATTTTTAAATTTATTTTTGTCTCTTTTTTTTTGCAAACCAAACAAACTAATAAATCAAAATAAACTTAAATAAGAAAAGAAGCAACAAACATTTGCTAAATTTTTATACAAAAACTACAACAAAAGAGAATTGCTGTTTTTTATTTTGATTTTTATTAAGTGGCATTAACAATATGAATTGAAATTGTTAATGGTTTAATTTAAAACATGTTTTTTTTCTCATCATCAACATCGCAAAACATTCTACTACATCATCTGTTTAATTTAAGCTCGTCATATGGAATGAAATACCGCTTCCTTTTTTACTCTTTTGTTTTCACTATTCATCACTTCTCCAGAGAAATAAACGCAACTTCAACACGAGCATGCCGTATCTGGTTGAAGCATGCTTTTGAAATCAAATCTAAATAATACGCGAACAATAAACATTTGTTTGAAATTTTATGTGTTAAAAATTGAAATTAATTTTTTCTTATTGCAAATGTAAAATAAAAAAACTAGCACGGGTCAAGAAATAATCATTTTTTATTTGTATTAAGTGTGATTTTTGTAATGTTCAAATCTGCTTTATGTGGTATTTGTTTTAGTTTTCACACTTTTAATGCATTCAAATCAGACTCGGTCTCAATTACAAAATATGCAAATCAAATGCACTAAATTTTATGAAAATGCAAAAATAGAAAAAAAAAAAAAACAACGACGTAACTCAACAATATGTATTGTGGTCGGCATATGGGAATATTTAAGAGGTTTTGTTTAGCACAGTTTTAGAGAATGTAATCACGATAATGCAAAAAATACAGTTAAGCTTTCAATTAAAAAAATAAATATTGCAGGGATCAGGTGTCTAATCGTCGCTTTCGATTCGATCGATTATTTTATGTATTAGATTATCGCACAATATGTTTACATTGTTCGATGGCGGATGCCATAATCACACACCAAAAAAAAGACTCGATCGAATCAACTCGATACGCCTTTCGGTCTTTAAACTTTCTAAGACCCCAATCTAACTCTTATTAGGAACGTGTTTTACAAAAGAAAAAATACAAGTTTTCAGTGTATTTAATTCCACCCACAATTCAAAGTATTTTCTAGTGCTCTTCGACTTGGACACCTCAAGGAAATTTATTTCAATAACCTTTAAGTAGACAATTGTTTTGAGGGTGTCGGAATAAGTTGATATTTATTAAAAACGATAATGTAGATTAGTGCAGTTTGTAACACATGAAAAAAGCAAAATGATGAATGCACTTCCATTTACTAAATGGCTGTTGATAGAAACTAAATATATTTATGTAAATGTTGCAAATTTGTTTTTTGTATATTTTATATTAAAAAAAAAACTGTCGTAATAATACGTAGTACGTCAGCTCGCAAAAAATTAAAAAAACACTTATTTTTTTATATATTTACAATAGTCCAACCAGAAAAGCTTTAAGTAATTTAACTCAAAAGTGACTTATAATACTCGTATGTATTTTGTAATTTTGATGTTAACGTTGATAAATAACACAACTGCACATATCAATAGAACAACAATACACGTATATTTTTATACATCAGACATATAGACCGATATCTCTTAGAAAATCGGCCGTATTACAGTTGCATTGCAGTTTAACTGTTAAATCTCCTCTAATGCCTAAGCCCCAAATTTACAACCTTTAGTTAACTAATGATGGCCATTTTACCAATGACATTTATATGAAAAGTCGTTAGTTAAACCACTGCCATTAGTTAACTAAAGACTGAGAATATGGGCCTAAGATTGTCTTAAGCAGAGATGAAAAAAGTAGAGAATTTTCCATTTTTGTAGGGAATTCATTGAAAAATTTCAAGGGAAGAGGAAAATAGACAGATTTTTCATTTTAAGGCAAATGTAGCGAATTTTTTAAACTTGGCTTTTCTTCCTTTTATATTGCGATGTAATTGCGAAAAAACACCCCACAAAAGTGATAATACATATAAAAATCCAAATCTCATATAATTTTACAGTATTACGCGAGATACTTCATACAGACAGAAAACATCTTTTGGTAAGTAATATATGTATAGAGACAACGAAAGGCAAAGCAATGTCCGATTTTCTTGGGAATATAATTTGTATGAAAAATAAAAACAAATTTGAATATTTTGGATTTTTAATTAATGTTTGTAAGTTTCAATATGCATATATATTTTGCATTTTTTTTTTTTTTGGTTTGATATGGAAATTAAGACTTTTTAAAAATATATATTAAGCTATTTTATATATTCAAATGCGCTCTTATAAACAAACAAAAAAAAACCTTTAATTTTTTCTATTCCGTGTCACATTTTTTCAACTTGGATAAAATTTTATTAAGAATTCAGAATTATTTTAAAAATTTAAGAAATCTATACTAGCAATGAAATAAAAGAATGGTGCAACAGCTCTTAAGTTAGATAAAAGACTTCCCTTAAAAATTAAAAATTTTTTAAAGAAATGCAAGTAGTACAGTCGTTTGAGGACTATGATGGCACAAAGGCAGATATTGGAGGTTGTTAAAATTACAAATTTATGTTATTTTTTTATTATTATTCAATTTCTTGTCTGGCGATATAAATGTACAAAATTTTAAAACCCTAAATATAAATGTTCTTTTCACATAAAATCAATGAATTTTTAGAGTAGGAATAAATGTAGGGAACTTTTATTTTGTGTGAGTAGTGAAAAAGGGGAATTTTTTCGAGACATGTAGAGATTTTGTTAAATTTCAGCTGGCATCAGTGGCCTTAAGGCACTCTATACAAAAGTTGTATTGACACCCAATACACATTTTTCTTGTATGTAGACGTCCAAATTTTATTATGGATACATATCAGTGTTCCCAACTTATGTGTAATTATATATGTATATCATGTGCAATTTTTATTTTTATGTGTAACTCATGTGATATTTAAAATTTATCGTTTTTTAGCATTACTTTTTTTGTGATAACGACAAATAAGGATTGACTGTGATCTTTTAATTTATTTATGAACCTGTAATGCATTTTTTTGCTTTAAATTTAGAATTGGTCTATATATGTCTACAAATATAAAAAAATTCCCTGAACAAGTTGGAAAATACCAACGAAAGGTCGGAATGATATGTAAAAAATAATCTTTTATTAAATGACCTTGAAAGCCTAAATATTGAAAATATATTCATGATCTAAAAATTTTGGAATTAACCCAAAAAGAACAAATATATTTTAGCCTAAACAAATCAAAGCAAGTTATTTTGCAAAAAAAAAAACAGTATCGGAGACATGGAAACACACATGAACACTGATGATGGGAGTGTAGCGGCTCCCGAAAAACAATATTGTTTCTTTTTTGCCGTGTAAGTTTAAATTAATTGATGTTAAATGTTCCCTTGTTCCTGGGGAATACTGTCTCATGTCCAATTCTTTCTGACTAAAAATGTTACAAACTTTTGTCAGAATTATAATCACTTTGGATTAAAAACCACTAACAACCAATTTGTCGGCAAAATCAAAAGTTTATGTGAATAAGCCCCAAACGATTCAACATCTTAAAGACAATATCCGTCACAGAATTTAAGAAATTCAGCCTCAGATGTTGCAGGATGTCATGAAAAATGCCTTAAAAAGAACCAAAAGTTACATAGCGTATCGCGGTCACCACTTAGCGGATATAATTTTCCAATCATAACGAAAAAAATGTAAAGACCAAATAACCTTTTTATGAAACCCAAAGTTGCTTATTTTTTCTTTGCACAAAGTTATTTATAGGCAATCAAAATGGTAGCAGGACTTTTGCCCCACCCTGTATTAAATAACCTTTATTTACAGTGGCTAGTAGATGTAAGAAAATATTTGTAAAATATTCGAAGGCTCTTAAAAGCTTTTTTTTATCGCTTTTATTCCAATTTTTGTCAAACATAATAGTACTTTTTCTGACAGATATACTTGACTTTGATCATTTGAAAGATTGATTTTTGTTATTAAATGTTTTTTTATTACTAAATGCCCAAGGATGTTTCAAAGCACTCATTAATGTTTTCGCATCTGGAAGGTAAACGACTAATTGTACGCGATTACAAATATTTTGTTTGAAAGCAGAGGCCCGAAAATACCATTTTCAGAGACGCAGAGCATTTTAACGCACTTTTCCAAAAGGCGGCCAAAACAATCATTTCGTTTTACAAGCGATTTTAAAAATAGATAAATAAACCTTATTAAAAAAACCGCGCCCATTGGAAACGTTATGGAAAACAAATTTAAAGAGCTTTTTCGATTACAGTAGTTTTCCGATTTAACGAACATTCGATTTGATGACCAACGCATTTAACGAACACTCAAATTTTTCTATCTACAAAGTATTTATTTTTATTTATTTATTGGTATATATTCTACAAAGTAAATTTGCAGAATATGGTTGCACAAAAATGGCGCCGGTAACTAGACCATTTGTCCATGATGTTATTAACAGTACAGTAGAAACTCGATTCTTGCACGGGCTCGGTGCAAGTTTCGTGCTTGTCGCAAGTACCGAGTATTAATTTCCCATACAAAATAAAAAGCACGCACATCTGTTTAGAATCTAAGTTTAATATTTCAATTCAAAAAACATAAGTTCAACGCATTCGTATAACAATATATACATATTTTATGTTGAATTAAAGAAATTTAAAATTTTTGTTTTGTACAAAGTCGCTTGTTCAGTACTACACTGCTTCTTAGTCTCTGGAGCCTCATAATATCGTCTAATGAGGGTGGCGTTGGCTCAGGCAGTAAGCACGTTGACTACAAACCGAAGGACCTGGGTTCAAATCCAGTGTCAGACAGAGTCATGAAATAAAAACACCACGCATTTCTCTGATGTGCATTGGTGTGCCTTTGTGTCAGTTGTTGGCGGAAGATTTCAGTGGCGAAGGCATGGTCACTGGTCACTGAACAGTACCAACTTCAGCTGATACTAATCCCAATGTAACATCAGAGCGCCCTCCTTCGTTGGTACTGAGTAGCACAATCAACGGCGAAGTAAAATAAAATTAATAAAAGAAGTGGCTACTAAACTAAACACAGCTTCAAACCTCGTAATGTCCTCCTCGCCACCAGAGGCGCTGCAACACTGCTCTACGAATAAACGTGCAAAAAAAAAAAACAGAGTTGTAAAGAACGAGTGAAGCTTCACCTCCTTTCATATCTATCACTATCCCTTTCCACTAGTTCCAGCACAATGCATTGCATGTGTAGGGGTCATCCCCTGAGTGCTGGTCCAAGATAAAAAAAATCGTCTAATGAAGCATTTGTTTTGCTCCGCCCATTCTAAGCAAATGTTGAACGCTGATATAGTCTCCGCCGATGTAAGTTGCTTCGTATTGAGTACCACATCACCGGTTTCTTCACCATCAGTAAGGTCATGATCGGTACTGCTCTATCATTGTGTGATATTTGCTGCAATGGTTCTACTTTTTGAAGCAAAGTTGCAATGGATTGAATATTGACTGCATCGTCAGCTAGCTGAAAACGTAACTCTGAATGAGGAATGACATCTTCATTATCCCAGTCGGATGATTTATTAAATAGTTTTTGAAATGATGACCGAATTGAAGACTCATTAAGGGAATTCTACGCATCAGCCAAAAAACTTAAATTTTTTTCTTTGCCATTATGACACCGCACCTCTCAATAGTGAGCTTAAAACTGATTACAACATTTCATCAGCAGCATAAAACGACGGGCATTCCCCGAAATGTATTCAGTCTAAGAAAACGTAAACAAAGCAGCACGCAAGAGTAATACAAAAATGTTGCAAGTATCGAGTTCAAAATTTTCGAATGTCGCAAGTACTGAGTGCGTAATGAAAAATACTTCTATGTTGCAAGAATCGAGGTGTGCAAGAATCGAGACTGTATTTTAAAAATGTTTTTGTGACTGACTATACCCGACCTATGCCTCCACATAGGAAGTAGCAACGCGGTTGTCCACAAAATTCCGCAAAAGAATCGCAATACTATGCGGTTGTCCGTGGCAAATCAGTCAACCAGTGCGAGCGAGACTAAAAATTTTCGAAGGCCAAACAACACACGCAAGCCTGACCGCACTTAAGAAATAATTACGATGACGCGAGAGCTGTTCTTCAGCCCAGAGCTGCTTAATGACTGACTGTTTCTACAAAGTAAGTACTTTATATCACGAATAAAAATTTTATTTTGTACTCGGTTTAACGAACAAATGTAAAACAAAACGTTGAACAAAAGGAAAATGAGGAAACTGAAATTGAAATTCTAGAGACCAAAATAAACACGAAGATGTCATTAAGCACGTCGAAATTTGTATTAAATGGGCTCAGCAAAACAAGATTAGTAGCACAAATTTAATGG
Source organism: Gymnocheta viridis (assembly GCA_956483585.1). Taxonomy (NCBI): domain Eukaryota; kingdom Metazoa; phylum Arthropoda; class Insecta; order Diptera; family Tachinidae; genus Gymnocheta; species Gymnocheta viridis. The sequence goes on along the minus strand of OY101443.1, from coordinate 64,467,740 downwards.
TTTTCAAAAAAAGGTATCCAGCCATATTCCAATAAGCGACTGTGTTTATCCAATTTTTTAAATAAAAAATTTTTTTTGTATTGCAGTGATTTCATGAATTTTATTGTTTGAAATTGAATTTTATATTTTCAAAGAAATATTTATTTTAAATTACTAGAATTTTAATAAAATATAAAAAACGCTATACATATTTATAGTTATGAATAAAATAGGCGACGCTGTTAATTTTTAATTTAGTACTGGATGTAACGAACAATTCGCTTTAACGAACAGGCCTGACAACCATTAGGTTCGTTAAATCGGAAAACTACTGTATTTTCCTTTGTAAGGAAGTGTTTAAATTTTAAAGCAGCTGTAGACGACCAGCATTTTTCACTAGCATTCTTTGATTTATCTATTAGCTGTTTCGCTGCGAACTAAACTTAGTGTACATATTTTATAATCCATATTTTTTATTCGTTTAACTGATAACTTTAGTTGCTGAAACGCTAGACAGAAATCATTTAAAACCATTTCAATATTTTTATTTCAAATTTATGTTAATCTGTTCACGATTTATTAATTCAATTTGGATTCGATCTAAATACTTGCATTTCCTTACAAAGATTTTCCATTTTCCTCGCCCATAGAGAAAGAGTGAGAGAAAGGTGTTTTATATATTTTTTTAAAACATGACAGTTTTATTATAAACTATTAATTTATTTTGCAAAAACGTTTGCCACATTCAATAACATATCCACAGCTCTAAGCACTATTTGTTTGTGTGTATGTGTGCAACATGTGGCATTTATTTGTTAGTTATAACTGAAGCTTAATAACCTTTCGAATGTCATAAATTGTTGATTTTTTAATCGGCTTGAATGTCTGTTTGTTCCAGCGACATGTTGTATGATCAAACTCCCACTCAACTCCCCTCCCCATCCGCTGCTTCATGATATAAATTTGGTTATTTAGTAGTTTCAGTCGTATGTTTTCTGATTTTGGAAAAGTATACTTTGCATGTTGCATTTGGCATGAATTTTTATTTGTTTAAATATTATGAAAAATATGACACCTACACATTTGATTATTGTTAGTTGATTGTCATTTGGCCAGCGGGGCAATGGAATAAAACAAGCTAAACAAAAGCTAAAATGAGTTTATTAAAAGTATTGTCTATAACTGGAGGCAACAATAGACATGCAAATTTAATTTAATTTAGTGAAAACAGAAAAACTGGAAACTTTAACTATTAACTACAATGTTTTATAAAAGAAATTGACACACAAACATCTGTAACTGTTTCAGGCAGTTGCAACAAACGTTAGTTGTTGGGAAAGCTAATTTTTAAATATCCCGGCAATTTCGTTTTCCTATCAATTTCCTTGGAAATTCGTTTAAATTTATTGAAAGCATAACTTGTTTATTAGACCAAACAATTAATGTGCATTTATTTTTGTATGTCAATTGCTTTATTAATTTTTTATTTTCATATTCCCTTCAATATGAATTTATTACAACGTCTCAAGCAATAATTAAGTTCACCGCCAATTAATACCAACTCAATATCATAATTTAAATGAATTATTGTCTATTTGAATTGATACAGCACATTTAATTAGCGTACAAGTGAAGGTTTTCATTCCACAATTTCAAAAGTAAATATCATAAATGAAACGAAACTATTATTTCCAGTAATTTCATGAGCGATTGCTAACTAAGTTCAGACGTTATTAATTTAATAATTGAAAACAATTGATTTATTGCAATGAGAGCTTTTCGTAAACAACAACACATGCGAGTCATAACTGGGATATAGTAAATATAAACTAATTTAAATCTTTTGAAATAATTTGTGATAAGTAGCATTTTTACGCCGAGAGAGAAATGAGTTTATATGTGAGTTTAATTTTAAAGGAACGCTTTACACACTCGTGTAGAAAATTTGTAAGAAATTCAAAGTGTTTTTTTTTTGTAATAAAAATTTTCTAGACGAACTGCCAATCAGGTTTCAGTAAACACATCGAAATGACTTTATTATATTAAATAATGCATCCAAACAGACACATAACTTCACTTCGGAAATCGAAAACTCGCTCAGATCAAAATTACTTGGAAAAAAAGAATATTCGCCCTTATTCCAGTTGTCAACATCGACGTCACAATACCAAAAAATTGAGGCTTGTGTACTCGTTCTCGAGATGCTACTGACAGTTAATTTCTGTTCTCTAAGGTCTAGAATATAACAAGAGCCTATCAATAGTAGGCGGTTGTATTCGACAACGGGTAGACAAACCCCATTTTTTTGGTATTGTATTGACGTGACGACGATATTGGCAACTGGAATAAGGGCGACTGATTGAGGGTGCTGTTGGCTGAAGTAGTTAGCTCGTTGACTACAAAGCAAATAATGTCAAAGAATAGCCCAGCTTCGAGCAAGTCATAACATTTTGCAGATGTGCATTACTATACCCATTGTATTTGTTGTTGTTGGACTGTTTAAGTGACGAAGGCACTCGTCACTGAAGAGTACCGAAAGCAATTGATACTGGTGTATGCTAGCGGACATCACAGCGCCCTCCTTCTTCGGTATTGCAGAAAAAATCTTCGGCGAAGTAAAATAATTAATAAAAAAACATGGCTATACAGCTTAAAACACATTCAATGCGTCTTCTTGACATCAGAGGCGCTGCAACACTGATCGAAAAAAGAACACAATGCGCAATAGCAGAGTTGTAAAAATTAAGCTTTCTCACTTTCACCAGTATCCCTTTCCCAAAGAAGGTAACACACCTATGGGTTGGCAGGCATATTAATTGCCTGAGTGTTAATTGTTTTTTTATAACTAAAAATGCAATATTTAACACAGCAAAAGTACTCAAGATCCATTAGAAAGGCACATCTAATTTATGTATGCGTACTTTGGTAATGAATGGGTTGAGAATAATATTTCTAAGTGACGCACTTTGTGACGGATTTCTAAAACACGAGTAATAACCATAAGCTTGTATATTTTTCAATTCTGCTCTGATTACAAAATTATATAAAAGTCGTAGTCAGAAAATTATAATCTTTCCCACACTTTTGGAAAATACGTTGGACTATGTATAGATCGTCAAAGTCGAGCGCTAAAAGGTTTTGCAAAATTTGTTTCACCTCACAAGCTGCTAAAAAAATTAAACGAAATCTGACGTACATTTAACGTTACATTTTGCAGTTTTGTGTACAAAAAATAATAATTAATAGAGCTGTGACTGTTCTTTGGATTTGAACTAAATTAAGTACTTTACCAACTGCACTCTTGCCGGCTTATATTTGCAAGACCCAAAAACGTCAAAACTTGACATTTCAAGGTATAAAAAAATAAAACTTTATATTTAAAGTGATTATTTTTCGAACAAATTGGTTGTTTAGTAGTTTTATAATCCAAAGTGATTATTATTTTTTGGCTAATGTTCGTAACGTTTTTAGTCAGAAGAATTGGACATGAGACAATATTCCAAAGGAACAAGGAAAAATTTTAACATTAATTAATTTCAACTTGCACGGCAGAACATGAGCCATGAGCCACCTAAACAGTGGCGGATACATGGAAACACACATGAACACTGATGATGGGAGTGTAGCGGCTCCCGAAAAACAACGTTGTTTCTGTTCTGCCGTGTAAGTTGAAATTAATTAGTGTTAAAATTTTTCCTTGTTCCTTAGGAATATTGTCTCATATCCAATTCTTTCGGACGAAAAATGTTACGAACTTTAGCCAAAATAATAATCACTTTGAATTGAAGACTACTAAAACTTTACACTTTTATAGTTGTTCTTAATTTTTTTCAAATTATAAAACTCTAGCCTAAATTCTCTTTACTTAATACATGCGAAAGTTTCGCACAAGATCTTTCTTACTTTCAAAAATTATCTGTTCCAATCAAAATGTATTTCTTAAATTTGAATTTTTATATTTCTGTTTTTGGCCTTGAGTTTGTTTTTTTCCCCTTTCGACGAATACAGTGCACTCGCAAGAATGTGAACATTCGAAAATATGAACACTTGTGTTCTAGTTACCACTGACTTTCTTCATATATTAGGTATGCATATGAAATGTGCCGAAAATTTGAAATTATAGCACCAAATTACATGATTTTTTTTCAATTTACTGAATATTTTTCAAGGGACCTGAGAAACTGCGCCAATTATCGAGAGATTCAAATTAATAAATTTCAAATTATCGAGATTCGACTGTATATGTATACTGGGTGGTGCAAAATTAATCACCCTATCGAATGATGCTATAATTTTTGCAATTGGGGTCGTATGTTAATCATAATTGACATTTGTGAACCAGGCAGCTGCAGAATACAAACAGACAAGCACTGGAGCGCTTTACTCAGCAAAAGTGCGGAGTAATTGTGTCAAAGCATTTCCCTTGGCATGGCCAGTAAGATCGCCCGATTTAACCATCCCAGACTTCTTTCTTTGGGACTACTTGAAGTGGCAGTTTCATGCCAACAAGCCCCAAAAAAACAATATTCGACAGGAATGCGAACAGTCATCACCGAAAATTTAACAGAAAATGTAAAATGCGATAAAACGGACACAAATGTGTATAACCCCATCTAGACTGACAATACAGCAATATGGCAATAAAGCAATAACGCCGGTAGAATAGCGGAACAATATTGCTTATTGCTTTGCTATGGGAAATCGTATTTATGTTAACACACAAAATTTTCAAAAAATTTCAACGAGAAAAGTTCGCTAACAAAGAAGAAGACACTGAAAGTATTTTTAAATTTCCTTTTTATTTTATTTTTTGCGAGTGAAAAAGTAAAATATTTCAAAAAAAATCTAATTTAATGCCATTTTCTTTTCTAAAAAATTTTAATTTTTTTTTACTTTTTATCAAAAAAATTGCTATTCAAAGTTTCCTAAGGCCAAAAATTTTGCCTCGTAAGTGATGATACAATAATTTCTAATAAACTCACTATTTCAAAAAATCACTATATTGAAAATTATTTTTTATAAAAAGAACAAAAAAATGCTGCACTTTTTTTTAGAAAAGAACACGACATAATTCTTATGCAAAAAATTTTTTTATTTTTCTTGTTTTATTGCGCATCTTTTCTTTTTTTCCGTTTCCTTGCAAATGTCAACTGTTTATGGTCACAATAATTGCCAACTGTTGACAATTATTGCCAGGTACGAAAAAGATACGTCTTCACTGGAGATAACTTTTGACATTTGCTGCAATATATGTTAATGAATTTATTGCCAGTCTAGACGGGGGGATAATCACTGATGGCAGTCAATTGGCGGATATCATCTTTTCAACTTAACAGAAAAAATTGTAAAGGTCCAAATTCAAATTTCCCTCACTCAAAATTACCTTTTTTTATTTAGTAAAAAAGTTATTCAAAAACTAAATTGGATGATTAGTTTTGCGCCACCCGTTGTACTCGCAACTACACTTATTTACCTATTTAAAGATATTTAATATGTCTTTATTATTTGCTTCAAATAATATATATAAAATGGCCCCAATACCGATAACATCTAATTTTTTGCATACAATAAAAAAAGTGTGTTAAACTATTTGTTAATTCCTTAAACTATTAAAGTATTTTAAAAATGTTGCGGTTATTATTTGTATTTAGATGCGCACAAGTATGTTTTAGCATTCTTTTGTTCTAGTTAGCGAATAGAAAGAAGTATCTTTCTTTATTTTTTTTTAAATACATATAAATTGTTTTTATACAAATAAAACTTGTTTGTGCAAAAATGAATTTATTAAATAATTTTGTCCTCGAATATCACACTTAAAAATTATATATTTGTATATATATATTTGTTTTAATGTCTCAGTTTGCCAAACATCAATTCTTGGGAACATGATTTTCGGGTGTAGGTGTTTATATGAGTGTCATTAAGATTTTTTTCGCGTTTGTTTTATGATTTTAAATAATTCAGCTGACACAAAGTGTTTCATTAAAAAATAATAAAGATACTTGGAATACGAATAAATAAAATGACAAATTTATATTTTTTTTAAATAAAAAAATAGCATAATAATAAAACTCAGCTGACTTTTTTGGCGAATGTGTGTTTATGTGTGTGTGTGTGTGTCTGTGTATGTGTGTAAGTGTTTTTTGCACATTATTTAACTTTCAAAATAATTGCAGTTTTTTTTCATTTCATCGTGTTTATTTATTGTTTTTTTTTTTGTGAATCATTTTAAATAATTTTATTTATCAATATTTATTTGTTTGTCTTCTAAAGTTTGTCTGTTTTAGTTTCATAGGCACCTTTTAGTTCGTTTTGTTGATGAATGTCTAATCTAAGTAAGAATTCTATATTATGACCACTCGTATAATGAAAGGTATACCGTGTGTGTCATTTCATTTGTATCAAATGTTTGTGAATACATAAAAGGTTTATTAGCAATAAAATGCACACACACATACTCCCTTCGACAGCTGATCTCTGCTCAGTTGTCAAATTTTGTTGACAATTGAAAAAAAAATAAATAAATAAAAAAATTTCATGTGCTGTGAGAAAGTTTTTAATGAGTGAAAAAATAATTCGAAAGAAAAGGGGAAGAGGTATTGAAACAATTTGATTGGTATTTGAATGAAAATCATTGCACATATTTAGTACAAATGCTGTGGTTACTTTGGAGATGATCTTATAAACAAGAAGCTCATCTAAGTTTGCTGTTTTTTTTAATCAAAAAATCAAATAATTTGCATTTTATTTATGTGTTTTTAAGTTAATTTTAATTATATTTTTAATTAAAATGAATTTAGATGTATTTACATGACAGTTTGCTAAATTGGAAACACAAAATATTAGACTACCCGCACATGCAGTTATATTTATTTAAAGAATTTAAGAATGCATGAAATCATAAACTAAACAAAGTCATGAGATAATTTTTAAAATGTAATTTTGAGTATTTTGATTAAAAAATATGATACTGTGGCTAATTATTACGATCGTATGCAGTAATTATTTAAATTTGTATAACTATGCAATACAGTATACAATCAGAAGTTTTTATGGCTGTAAATATTAGCGGAAATCACCTTTCGTTGCACATTTGCAATTTAAGCATAATTTTCTAACAAAAAAAGTAAATGTATTTTTCAAGCGTTTAGCAAGCAAATTATAACAGCTGATTTCAGAGTTAATAGAGTTGAATGAATATCATTATTGAATTTTTATTATTTTAGCAATATTTCTTTCAGCAGTCTTAACGTTAATTTAATTCCAGCAGAGGAAATATTTGTAGCGGCTCCGTCACCGTAAACTTTTCTTTGCACAGGAGTCAAATTATTTTGAGTATAAAAATAAAATGAAAAGCACAGCTATTATAGCATTGGTAACCTTTGCAATTACCAATCTGGAATGGTTTTTGATTGTGCATATATTTTCAAGTGATGCAAATCTCAGTTTCATGTATTTTGTTGTTGAGGTCTTGCAGAGTATAGCACGTATGCTGGATTTGCAATATCTGTAAGGTTTACAAGGGTAGTTTGCAACGAAGTGTGATTTCCGCTATTATTGTAAAGTTCAAGTTGCCATCGAATATTTAATTTATAGAAATATTTTCTTTCCTCACAAAAATACACTCTTAAGAAACCCAGCAACAAATTGGCAATGACTTCCATTAAGAACAACATACTATTCAACAAAAAATTCATACTTTAGAGCAGTTATACAAGTATTTACTAGTAAATAAAAGTATAATTTATTCTCTGGATGGTACATTAGTAGAGCGTGCGCTTATCATACAGATGCTCAGCAGTTAAACTCCTGGCGAGCCACAGTGGATTTTTGGGCGTATATTGGCGTAAGTAAAATTTTAGTGTGCAATAAAATAGATGTGCAACAGATAGATAGAATGTGTGAAACACTTGACATCAAACACAACAATAATTTCAAAGACAAGAGTTCAATATTCAGAGCAGACATTTAGTGTGTATTGTGTTTTGTTTATGCAATAATTTCGAAATATTGATATTTTCAAGTCGTTATTTCTAATCGAAGGTGGTAACTACCCGCCTTCAGTGACATTGCCATGTTAAATGTAATGAGTCAAAAAGCAAAAGTAGAAGAAGTGAACAATAAGTACTTAATGTGTTTGTTAGCTTACTAATTGATTACTTTGTCATCATAGTATTTTCCGAGAAGTTGGCAGGAGCGGAAAAAAAATTTAAACGAAATCGGATTAAAAAAATGTTTTGAAGAAAATGCCATCGACTTTTATTTCCAAATCTAAGGTGTCATCAATACCTGCGCTTTACGGTTTTGAAATTTTTACAAGACAAGTTTTCTAACAAATCGGGCAGAAAAACTTTGTGTTTCTATGCCAACATGAACATTTTTAAAGAACTTTAATTTACACAAATTTTTCCTTGTGTTATTTTCGAAAATTTGCCGTTTGCCATTCTGATAATTTTAACATGTTTAATAAGCAAAGTAGGTATTAAAAAATAAATAAGATAAAATTCAATAAAATTAAATTTCGAATATCTGATTTTGCAAAAAATTTTTTCTCTTTCGAAAGTCCAATCCGAAAAACAAAAAAAATGTGCAGATAGATTATAATAATATTTAATTTAGCCTCCTGATGCAAAATAGAATGTCCCTTCGGTATCAGAGTTCTACATCGATTTTTTTAACTTTCTTTAACTCAAAATGTCAAAAAGTTATTAGCAATCCTTTTCAAGATTTCAGATTAAAATTTGAATTCAAGTTGATGTTGATTTGATATCCAATATCTTGAATATCTTGAAGATTTGTCTGAGTTAAGAAAAAATACTTTTAAAAATAATTTTTACTTAACGCTTGGTTTAGAAAAACTAACAGAACTTAATTTTAAACATGTGTATGAAAACTACTTCGTTTTTTATTATTCTTCATACAAATTGTCTAGAAAATTTTATTTGTTTTGGTCCCATAATATCCTTAAATTTAAAAAAAAATCAAGTAACAATTTCGAACATTTCGAAATTTTTATTTTCTTTAGTCTATTCAGAAGTGTCATTTGCTGCGCGGACGTTATACTTAAAAATAAATTATTTTGTAGAAAAATAGTTTATTTAAAGTTTACCAGGCTTAACTAAACATTTTTCAAGATCCTTAAATGTTGCCGGCAGCAAGTTGCTTTGCAGCATCTAGTTTGTTTTATGAATTAAGATCCTACCGAATACAGGTTTGATATTGACAAGTTATTCCAAACGAAAGCATCTTGGTAAATTGCAAATTAAGCAGGCACAACTTAAAAGCCAAAGGAAAACTAGTATCAACTTAATGTTTCAAATGTCTGGCATTATTTTAACTGCTAAGAAACATGAAATATCTTTGAAAGAATTCTTAAAAAAGGTAGAAAATGCTTTTGAGTTGATACATACATACATTGATACATAAATACACACACATGCATACTTCTATGTATAGAGAAACAACATGTTCACGAAAGCGCGATCATTCAAAGGGGGCAATAATAAGACGTTTCTCGTAGCCGTGTAGCGTCTGGTTGATGTTTCTTCGTTCTCAGCAAAACGCGCGATATTCTTGACAGATGAACCAATCTGTTGGCGACCACGCCCTACAAATTCTTTAATGGTTCCTGTCTGTTCGAGTCGACTAGCTAATAGGCGGAATGTTTATCCAGTTGGAGAGACACGATTAGGAAATCGAATTCCAATTCCACGCTCTTCTTGCGGAGTATAGCGCTCTATTGCTTGTCTGTTTGTATACTGCAGCTGTCTAGTTCACAAATGTCAAATATGATTGACGTACGACCACATTTGCAAATATTATAACATCTTCAATCAAGATGATTAACTTTGCGCCACCCTGTAGAAGAAGTTTAATTTTCAAGGAAAGTGCGTACGAAAATTTATAAAAGTGCTGAGACAGATAAGAAACAGCAAAATTACTTAAGTTACCTTGTTGATCAATTTTATCATGCAACGTTAATGCCAGGACTGTCTCTGAAAATTTTTTTTATACACAAAGAATGCTTTCTGTGTTGTGTTTTTTTACTTTTTGCTGGTAAATTTAAAGCTTTCAATATAATTATTTTTATTAAAAATTTGATGTTGCTGCATGAGTACTTGACCAGTTGGTTTGACGAGTTGACTAACCTGCGGGCTAATTTTTTGTTGTTGTTCAAAATAGTGTCTGGTTGGGTTTATTTTATTTTTAATTTTTGTTAACATTAGTACCATTTTACTACACAGCAGAAAAATTTTCAACTTTTCTGTGATGATGTTGTGTGTTTATTGAAAATATTTTTGATGTATTTTTCTAATGAATTTTTAAAAAGTTTTATTATTTTTAAATATGATATTCAAATCAACCCAGAACTTATTTGAATTTTTGTATTTGTATTTTCAATACAGACGATTGCAATTTTTTTTTCTTTTTTCTATGTACAAAAAGCATAAACATAAGTTTATACATTTTTGTTCTTTTGAATTATATTCTAGGTGAACAACGAACACCTTTTGCTAAAAAGAAACGTGCATATGTGTGTTCCTTTTTTTTTTTTGCTTCTTTGCATTCCTGAAAGTGAAATGTGTTCAGCGTGTAACAAAGAAAAAAAAACCTATTAAATAGCAATTAAAATAAATACTGAGTGAATATTAATGTCAATATATTTTCAAGTTTTATAGAATATCAATTATTTAAATGACAATTTTTTTAACTTCACAGTCTCTGAGCGAGATGTATGTAAACTTAGACAGGGCTGTTAAAAATGGAGCTAACTGAAGGAGGTATCTTTACACACATCCCATGTAATAATAGATTTTTCCTAGCTCTATTTCCATCTTTAGAACAAACTGGTTGTCCCTCCTGTATAGAAAAAATGAAAATTTGAAAATAAATTCACTATTCGAGTATTTTGATCAAAACAAAAGTTTGCCTAAATCCTTTGAAGATCACCTGACAATAAAAAATGCGAGCAAATTAAATGCAAATTGTATGTATGTAGCAGATGTTATTTCTCGTATAATTTTTTTTTTAATTTCCTTTATAACTACGACTGCATTTTAGTCATTTAGTCATATTAAATGAACTTTTTCTAATATTTCCGCTTTACGACGCTTAAAATGAAAAGTGTAAAAATGTCAAGTTTTTTTTTGTTCATGTACAAATCTATTTCATTTTAATATCTGTAATTTATTTTGTGTCAGTCTGCCTCTATATTTTTGTTTATAAATCTAAATGTTTGTTGATAAAACATTTAAGGTAAACTTGCAATTGAAATGTTTGCCTAGATTTAAGCGTGTGTGTGTGTGTGTGTGTGTTTTTTTTCATAATTTTTCCCTCTACTACAATTTGTAATGTCTAGTTCAAGTTTAGCAATTGAGTTTTTTCTTTCTTTTTGCAACTAGATTTATTTATAACAAAATTTACAAAAGCAAAAACTAAACATGATCAGCATTACAGAAAATAATTGCTTTTCCTGCTGAGTGACTAAGTTAAAGCAATTAGATTGTTTGTAGTTGAGCAAAAAACATATTGTAAAAAAAATGTGAAAAAATATATACCATATTAGGCATATTTAAATAGTAATTTGTTTGTCGATAGCAACAGCAATTTTAAGCATTCAAATAAAAACAAAAGTCCTTAAACTTGTTTTATTTGTTATCTGATGGGGCTAATTGCTTTAGTTAATAAAGTTTTTATTTCAACTTAATACTAATAGAAACTGGTGATTGAAGTTATTAGTTTTATTAGAAAGCTGTAAACTTGAAATATTTTTTTTGTAAGTCAATCAATATTTTTTTTTCATGAAATTTATGTTAATATTTTTTTAACTTTGTAGGCAAATTTATTAAGCAGGCAACATTTAACATTTGACATGTTGTATCAACATGTGAAGCTTCAAGATGTTGATAAGCACATAATGTTGTTTAAAAATTTAATTTATTTTTTACAGTTTCTAAAAAAGTTACAATTTGCTTATGACTTCATTTAAATGTGACCCAAAAACATATTTTTCTTTATATGTACTTTCATCATTTCCACAGAAACTGATATAATTTCGCGGAAGACTTTAGTAAACTTTGTAATCTCTTGCGCTAATTTAGAGTCATTGCAATATTTTATCGTAAGTGTTAAAATAGCATCCGTCTTTTATACAAACAACTTAAAAGAAGGTCTTATGGGATTTTCCAAAGGTCTTATGGGATTTTTTTTTATGGAAATCGTACAAGTTTAGCAAAATCAGAATGATTTTTTTTTCACTCAAAATTAAACAAGTACAAGTTTTTATTTACGATTACATGGAAATGGGTTTTGTACTTTGAAAATATTGTCTGAATGATATAAACAAAAGAAAAAATTCAAGCTTTAAAGATGATAAAGAGATGACTCAAGTAAACTAGTTCGGCTAGGCGATCTGGAAAGTACCGACGTGTGCGATACAAAAGAAATAAATTTTTTTCGATACTTGTTGTGGGTCAAATGATGACAACATTTAATTGATTGTTATTAATTTTCTAGTTAAGTAATTACATTATTATTATGGTTTGAATTTGTCGTGATCTGTGCAGTAAAGAGTTGGCAGCACAAAAAAATACAATTTGGTAGCTGACAGTTTAGGGTTAGTAAAAATGTGTGTTAATTTGGGGACACCTTTTGAGAAGCACGCGTACTGTTCAGATTTTTTTTATTTGTGTTTAGTTCCTTTTTTTTGCAAGAATACAACTATTTTACATTTTCAGAAAACATTCAAACATATCAAGCTTTGACTATCGGTAGGTATAGCAATGTAAGGATCATATTCCAATTTTAAATTTTTTAGCGAAAATTTTTAGAAAGCCAGTTTTTTGCAGAATACTTTTAGAATGACTCTCTTTTATGACATAAAAATAAAATTAGGAATATTATGCAGGTTTCCAAATGCAATATAAAGAAGTCAATTAGTGGAATAACATTATATGTGTTAGCAATTATGTCAGAAATTTACCAGTCTAATTAATATCAATGATTAGTGTCAGACCGAACGCACTTTTTCATACCAAAGCCGATGAAACTGATGATTATCATGATTTGATAATGTCGAAGATCATATTCGTAAATTTTTTCCTTTGCGGGTATTTGAAAGAACGTGTGTATGTGAATAAGCCACAGAGCATACCCCATGTATTTTTTTTATCGCAGAATAAAATTTTTCTTTGCCTTTTTAAAGAATAATAATTCCCAGAAAAAAAACTATATAAATCTTCCGATATAAAAACACTGGTGGCTTGGAATCAAACGTTTGGGCATGGTGAGTAACACACATCATCACAACTTGGTTCACATCTGCCTTGAAGCCAGCGCTTTGCAGATTTTCGACCAGGTAAATCATGTGTTGCCCAAGTATAAACCTTAAGAGTTATCGTAGAACAGTATATGAAGTGGAGATCTTCATTGTATCTGGCATTTGACAAGCTCATTTATAGTCCAGGATTACAGAGTACTGAATCAGATCAAATTTAGCGATTGTACAGAATTCGAAACAGATATAAGGAGGAGATGCATAATATCAGTTCTAATATTCAACATCTTTATTGACGTTATAATAAAAAAACACAGCAAATACAGCAAACTCCACTGCTATACCATGGAGTCTTTAGAAGTGGCTGGGACACATGTGGAGAAACAGCTGGAATATCTTAAATGATATAAAAAATAATAGCACATTATCCGAAATGCTTGGGTCCATAATCAAATTCCTAGTGCATAGAAAGAAGGAGTAATAGTAACGAAAAACTGTAGAGGAATTAAATTGCTAAATTATATAAGGAAAGTGGTGGCGTCGCTTATAGTAAAACACATAAATCCTGCGTTAAACGAAGTTCTAAGGAAAAAGGAAGCTGGCTTTAGACCTGACAAGTAGTCTGCAGACCACGTTAACACACTGCGCGCATAATCATTGAACAATCGTTCGAATACAACTCCCATTTATACTTGCTGTTTGTAGACTTCGAGCGGGCCTTTGATACGGTAAATCGTAGTTCTATCTGATCAATATTAATAAGGAAAGGAATAGTAGGAAAGATAGTCAGTCGATTCGTTTCGTGAGCTGTACAGAGGTGCACAACACAAGGTCTGTTTTAAGGGAAAGGATAGCAGTCCCGTCAAAACCCTCACTGGAATAAGACAAGGATGTGATGTATTATCACCGTTATTGTTCCTTCTACTCATTGATGCTGTGATGGAAGAAACAATTTGGGAAGCTCTTGTCGGCGTTCGATAGAATATTTTGGGGTATTTGAATGATATTGACTATGCCGACGACAAATCGATTAGATGACATCGAAGTAAAACTAAGAAAATGCAAAGAAAATATGGCTGAGAATAAACTTCAGCACAACAAAATTTATGCGCATAAGTAAAGCGCCGCTGACAACCGACGTTAACATTATTAAAGACGTTCAAGATTTACCTAAATAGGAAGTAAAATAACGAAGGATGGCGGATCCATGGAAGATATATGCGAACGCGAAAGTGGCCTTCCTTCAGCTACACAAAGTCTGGCGGTCAAATAACATCTCAAAGAAGAGAAAACTGAGAATATTCAAATGCAGTGTTATGTCCGTGCTGCTCTACGGCTGCTCTACAAATTCTTCCCAAAGTAAATTTCAAAGTTTTAGACATTGAAGTCTCAGGCAGATATTAACAATATACTGACCAAACTGGGAGGCAAATTGCATTCCCGTCAGTGCTGATATTATCAAAAAAAAATGCACATGGATTGGCCATATACTAGAAGCGACCCAACTTTGAGATAGGCAGAGCAACCTTGGAATGCAAGCCACAGGACCATCGTCACCAAGGACGACCACGGACATAACACCTGGAAATCTGAACTTAAAGCATTCTAGAAATGTATATTAAACATTTACACACTCAAAAGAAAAATCAATCCATCCGTACTTAAATCAATCCCAAGCGGTGTTAAATGTACGTGAATCCCAGATTTACTTAAATCAAGTAGAGAAAGGTTGATTTAAGTACGGACTTTTAACTGCTCAATTTAATTTTTTAGTTGATTCAAGATTTTTCACGTGATTAAAGAATTTTGTACTCATTTTAAAAAACTCCAGGGTTGGTTATCTAAAGTAATCTCGTTTTCGACTTGATTAAAGTATATTTTATTATTGTTTGTACTCAAGTAGAAAATATTTGAATTTAGTACGGCGTTTTTCTTTCTGTGTAATTATGTGCATACGATAAAATAAAAAAACAAAAAACATTCTACATAAACAACATAAAACTCTGTTTCATTTCTATGCAAAAGCAAATTGGACAAACACACATGCACAATTTGTTTTTTTTTTTTCAAGTTGAAGCTGATACGTGCATGTGTAACAAGTGTGCATGTGTCAGTAGTAACTTTAAAATGTTATAGATCCCTAAATATTGAACCGATTTAAGTAACATTAAGATTGTGCACATCTATGTAAAAACCCGTTTAAAAACATATAAATCTTTCCAAAATCGGTAAAGTATTGCGGCCGTCAAATGGATCGAAAAAAGTGTTTGTCTATTAATAATATAGATATGTCACACAGTACATGAAATATTGAAGATTCGATATACAAATAAATAAAGGACATATTTATATATAGGGCTCAGAGCTGAAGTGAAACAAGTCATAAAATGTAAAAAATTTCAAAAATAGTGCGAAATTCTCCGCAAAGTTTAATTGTATTTAGTTCTGTAACGGACTAAGCAAAAAGGTGCTTCGTTCCTAAGGTAACGGTAAAAACCCCAAGTCAATGGCTCTCATTTTATATTTTATTTATGGCAGATCATTTACTGAAACGCAAAATGTCTTCGAATTGTCTTTTTGCGACTTGGTTCACTTCAGCTTTGAGCCCTGCATACATATATACATAATAGCACACTATAGATCTAATTGGAATAGATTTACAATTTCCCTATTACAACGACGTGAGTAAAAATATAATAACTTTATGTTGCCAACATACCGTGGCAATAAACTTTGATACACAATTTTTATTATTAAAACTTCAAAATCGAACTCAAACTTACAGCATGCAATCACGATTTACCATCAGATACTGAATAGTAAACATTATATTCCCACAGAGACCCCGCTCTTTGAAAAGCTATTTTCGCATTGAATTTCGCCTGGTCATTTTCTAATAATTTTAACTGTCGCATCTAAGATCACGTATCATTTCACTCAATCGCGATGCCTTTAAACTTTCCAAAAGCTATTTGAATTTATTTAGAAAGCTTGTCAAAAAGCTTACAAATACCTTTCAAGATTAATTAATAGGTTGTCTTTGTTAACGTGTTGTCTGTTTGCGCATTTTAAATTATTTTCAGGATCTGCAAGCAACCCACAACATCTGATTAAATTCACTTTCAGTTCGAAGACAAATGACACATACTCGTACAACGAAAATTTTTAATTATTTCACAAAAGCTTTTTTTTTACTTTTTTCATACTTTTTCTTAGAAAACAAAATCAAGTTTATTTCATTGCTGCACAAGTTGTTATTGCATTTTAAGAAATATATATGAAACAAACAAAAAAAATATTTTGCCAAAAGCGCCGGCCGGTAAAAAAAATATATGTATATAAAAAAACTTGTTTCTTTCAATTGGGTTTTTTATTTCTTTACTTAGATGTGAAGGTTTTTTCAGATATTTTTCTTGCTGGTGATTTTTTTCAATTTTTTTTACGTGAATTTCACATGTTGTAAAAGTTTTATGTATAGATTGTTTTGCTTGGCTTTTATACAGTGGCAATCGATTTTTGTTTGCAGAAAGAAATGTGTAGGACTGGTTTTGTGATGTTTCATTTTTAGTTTTTTTTTTCGAAAACAATTTAGATGTTAGTGCTAAAAAAACAAAGTGTAGAGCTAAGTTCAGACAACACAAATATTTGATCGAAAATGCGTAACCAACCAATAAATTATGTTTTTAACAAACGTTGGTTTTTTTTTAATAAATATTCATAAAGTTTATTTAAATTAAAGTGCAATATATGTATCTATATCTACGTTTTCATATTGTTTGCCAGTCCCACGATGTCACACGTATTCGTTCTCTTGTTCAATTGCATTTAAAACAAAGACAACATTTTATAACTTGGTTTTGTTTTAAATGTAATTCTATCTTGATTATGCCGAATATGATGGTAAACAATTAACGCTTATTTCCTTAAATATTTGACACGTCGGACCATGCCTTAAAAGTAAAGCTTTTAAAAGTATTAGCTACATTTTTATATTGATCGTTAAAGCCATATGAGTGAGTTTATAGAGTAAGTATGTGGCATGAGCAGTTTTTTAAATGTTAGAAATAAAAAAATGCTAAAAAATACCAAAACCGAAAATCGTGACTAAATAAATAACTTCAAACAAAAATTTATTAAGATAAATAGATTTTTTGTTTGTTTTAATATATTTAAACAATTTTGCATATAGTCATGTTAATGATGATGAAGATGACGATGATTTAATGCAGAGAAATCACTTTTTAAAAGGTGTTCAGTTTTTATATATTTTTATATTTAATTATTTTCACGAGTTTAGCTGTATAAAGTGTGTAAACACTGATTGGCAATATCATAAAAAGTGTAAAAATACTAAACACAAATTTAATTACCTTTTTTAAGATATAAATTTCATTAAAACACTCCGGGTTTTCCTGTTTGATGGTGTTAAAAACTGTAAAGAGAGTAAAGGAAATAAAAAATAATTAAATTGATCACGATGAATTGAATTAAATTAGACGCAAATATATTTTGAGAAAAAATGTTGGCCACAAAAAATAATATGTACATAATAGTTTTCTTTTGTTTAGTTGTTACTGTTTGATTTTAATCGAATTGTTTTAGATTATTAATCGATTATTTCAAAAGTCATATAAGTCAGCCTTCTTGTGTTGTAAATTTTGCCTTGAGAAAGCATGCAGTGCAGCTGTTCGCAACTAAAACGCTAATAAATCTGTATATTCCTGTGTATTCTGTATCTTTGTCTTTTTTTAATGACTGGTTTCTTAATTTATAAAATGAATAATATAAATAAAATGAAGTACGTGCAACTCATAGCGGATCAACTCAGTTTTCAGAAAATTTAACTCTTGACTAATCCGATAAAATCCACAATGATATACAGAAGGCCAAAATCGATCACTTTAAAAAATGTCCATATAAAGGGTGTCCCAAAATCAACGCAAGATTTGAATTTGCCGACATTTGTGCAGTGAAGAGTTGTCAGCCCAGCTGACAGCTGACAGTTTAGGGTTAGTAAAAATGGATTGTTTCACGTGTCTTCATAATTGAACAATATTTCAAAAATAATAAATGCTTGGCGGCCGCAGTTCAAAAATTTCATACGAGAGTGTCCCTGACAATCCAAAAACCTCAATTCGGTGTCGTGGACAAGAATTGCAAATTTCAAGAAGCTTCCTACAGCGTATGCTCACTAAAGATCTGAGTCTCCATGCTTAAAAAATTCAATTAACAATGGAACTGAAGCCTAATGATCATTAATGAAGATCAACAAATGGCTGCTGATTTATCGAGCGAAATTATCCTAAGCGATGAAGCACATTGCCACCTTGATGGGTTTGTTAATCACGTGATTGTCGAAAAACAAATGCATCCACATCGTGTCACTGTTAGGTGTTAATTTTGGACTGAAGGCGTAAATGGATCATACTTTTTTGAAAATGAGACTGGTCAATCAGCGATTGTTACGTTACAGGTGCTCGATATCGCGATATGATGACACAATTCTTTCTCCCGAAATTGAATGAAGTTGATATGATCAATATGTGGTTTCAACAAGATGGTACCACGTGCCACAAATCCCGTGAAACAATTCAATAACTGCATGAGACATTTCCAGGTCGTGTACTGTCGCGTTTCGATGATCGGAATTGGCATCATAGATCGTGCGATTTAACATAATTAGATTTCTTTTTATGGGACTATTTAAAATTACAGGTCTATGTCCACAAGCCCACAAGCACCCGTACAACGCTGCATCAACGAAATTCAGCCACATTGATGCCAAATGATCATGGCAAATTGCGCTTAAACGACTGCGAATCTGAATGCAAAGTAGTGGAGGGTATTCGCCCGCTGAACTATTCCATAAATAATCTTATTATATGTACTTTATAATTAATTAAAAAAAAATAACAATAAAAAGACAAAAAACTGTGATTTCCATTTAATTCATATCTTGCGTTATTTTTGGAACGCCCTTTATAAACCAATTTTAATGAGCTTGAATTTGTTTGTAAGAAGTTACAGAAAAAAAACTTCAACAAAGTTCAAAGAATATTTGGTTTTGAATTTTCAAAAATCTGTTCTTGACCTTGACTTTAATTTATTTTTCGCAAATACATGTCTTTGTTAATGAAGCTTAAAAAAATCTTTAGAAAAATAATTTTCGTCTAGTCGTGCAAAATAATCAATGCATCAAAGCAAATTTTGACTGAGCACAGAACGAAG
The DNA here is from genome assembly GCA_956483585.1 of Gymnocheta viridis. Taxonomy (NCBI): domain Eukaryota; kingdom Metazoa; phylum Arthropoda; class Insecta; order Diptera; family Tachinidae; genus Gymnocheta; species Gymnocheta viridis. The sequence continues at coordinate 64,448,257 of OY101443.1, read as the reverse complement.
TCTCAATCGCATCAAGTCAGATCCAGAGAGGAAGCATTCAGTAGCAATAAAAACGTAAATAACTATACGTCTTCATTAGCCATTAACTTGGTATGAACATAATGTCGAGCATGAAATATGGCTAATGTAGACCGCTTATATCCATGCATATGGCTGAGCAACTATGTTTGATATCAAATGTAATTTCTAAAGGAGAGTAAGAGAGACAGCGCAAAAACAGAAATTTTATCTCTATTGCACAACCTGAATTTACGTGAGCAGGCAGAACATGAACATATACACGTATTCGCCACCATACAAAAACATGGACATATTATGTTCAAGTCTGTGGCTCGTGAAGACGTAGGGCTATGATTTACTACAGATAAGGGCAGCATCTTCGTTTGCCAGAGCTCTAAAATGTGTTTAAGTTGTTGCTCCCCTTCGAGATAGTAGCAGCTTTCGGTCATTCGTTAAGAGCTTAAAGGATAATGCTATTTCTTTAATTTCGACTATTTGAAAGAATGACCGAACTGGTTGATAATTAATTATTAGAAAGTATTAGAAAGTAATTCCTACTTGCCGGAAAGTAATCAACCTCATACTTGAAAGACTATCTGTAACTACACCAACAATATTTTTTCGGGGACGTGCAGTTTTTCAATGTTAATGAGTCGGCTGAGACAAATGGAATTCCAGCACTAGTCCTAAAGCAGTGCTTTTCTATGCTAATGCGTCCATTAGCCAACCTATTCAATAAATTTCACCATGCTCGAGAATTTCTAATTTGTTGGAACGGTAGGATATTAACTACCCAATTGCTATTGGTTCTATACTTTTCCAAAATAATGGAATGTCTGGTAAACTTCCATCTTGTAAAGTACTTGGAGACCAACAATTTACTTAGAGACCACCAATATGGTGTTCGTAGGTGTCGCTCAACGGGAGACCTGCTAGTGTTCATGGTTTTATTTTTTAACGAATTGAAAAATAAGAGCAAAATAAGTGTTGAGTGAGAAATAAAGACACAGTATAGAACTGAACACATAGGAAATGAACACATAAATAAATAAACGTTATCGTTGAGAAACGAATTCAAGCAGGACTTCAACAGACATTAAAGAGTTTCTCCTCTGGGTATATCGAATACAGCTTTCAATACAAAATGTGCGTTAATGCTTTAATGCTATAATGGCTTTATTTCTCAATGATACTGGGAAACACTAGTGTCTTGCGCAAAGTTATAGCCTTAATTCGCAATCCATTCTTATTTCTCAACTCGATCGAGAAATAAGGCCATATGGCGTTATCGCACTTCATCCAATTTCATTTTCTTTTTTTTTTGCGGAAAATGTTATTAAACAAACAATCAAAAAGAAAATATAAAAACTGTGCAAGACCTAATGAATAACTTTTAATATTTCTTTAGAAAAGAAACACTTAAAAACGATTTATGTCGGCTTCTTAATTGAAATGTGAAAGTATGTTACTGAAACCTTCACACAATAAAAAAATTATTTTAAAACCAAAAATAGATTTGGAAGTTCTTCTTTTTTGTGTCGCTCTACATACAAATAAAATTTGAAAAAAAAAATATTTTGCATTTAACTCAACACAAAAAAAAACTCCATTAACATGGCGAAAAAAAATTCCAAGAAATAGTCTTTCACAAAATCTGCTATAAGTACACGGACAACAATCATAATTATGTTTACTTCCATTAAAATTGTAATTAATTTTATTAGTTTTTTCTATGTTTATAACAAAAAATATAATAATTAAAAATAAAAATAATAATAACAACAATTTGAAGTAAGAAGAATAGGTCGTCATTGGTTAAAGAAAAAATATTTTAATTTATTTCATATCATTTTTAAGTGACTAAACAAAAAGTTTGATCTATAACTACTTTGCAATGATAAGCTGAAAGTATTACAAATAAAAATATTCGTATTTTTATGAATTTCAACTTTTAATAAACTTGACGTCGACTTTCTGTAATAAATTAAAGGTATCAGTAGGTCAAAGGAAATGTCAGGTATTAAGTGGTTTAAACTAAAATCTTTATTAAACACGCTTGTACACAGGGTGAGCTCTTTAAAGAACATGTAATCATGATCATCTTTCAATTAGAACTGTAATTTATTTTGTCCACAAAAATATAAATAATAGAAAAACTTTGTAACTTATTATTAGAATTTTATGATTACTCATATACGAGTATAAACAACGTTTACAATAATATATTTTGGCTAGAAATGTCTTTTTATGTAAATTCATAATCTTAAGGATAACAATAGTGTTCCGTTTTTACACTTTGTGTACGGAACCCCAAAAATGAACTGGATAAACGACAACAAAAACAGTATAATTTATTTTATGCCTTCGGCGACAGCTGATTTAAGTAAAAACAGAAGTTAACAAACAAGAAATGAGAGGAGCAAAGATCTTTCACTAGACCTAAACTTCATAATTTCTGCTGCTGTGGTGCAAAATCTGCATCCTGTGAGTCGAAAGACACAAATAAACATTGCCGGATCTTTATATTGACTGTGTTAATACCACTAAGAGTTAAGTCTTATAAAGTTGAGTACAACAGCTGTTTATTTTTACATTTAAAATCTATATGTATTATGTAGAGTTTGACGTGCGTAGTACATAAAAAATCTTCACTTTGATGGTAAAGTAATGAGTTAAAATTCCACTGAAGATATGAAGTATATACTTCTTCTTTGGCATTTTACTCGTTACTTTACATTACATTACACGACAATGTCATTGAAGGCAAGTACTTAATACCCTGAAAAACAAATGACAACTTCAAAATGTCAATGGTTGAAAACACAAATCGCAACAAACATTAAAAGTCTGCTCAGAGTATTGACGTCGTGCTTTTAAGAAAATTGTTGTGTTGAAAGTCAAGTGTTTGAATCAGGTATATTTCACAACCATTTTATTATTCGTTAAACACTTATTATCACGAACACACGCACTGTATTTAAAAAAAGTCCAGGCGGGAAATCATTCGAAATTGTATACATATCTTATACGTTGTGTTTCGAAAATATTTCTTTCGAATCGAAATACATAATAACCCCCCAGTTTGCTTCGCCAGGAGTTGAACTGCTGATCATGTGTATGATAAGTGCACCGTCTACTACTGCCCCGCTCAGAAAATAAATAACATTTTTATTTGTTCTTAAGTAATGCCAGAACAACTGAAGAGTAATGCAGACGGTATGTAGTTTGTATTGAAAAGTATGTTTTTCAGCAAAAACGTTGAAGTTATTAACAAGTTTTAGCTGGGCCGTTGAATGGATGGTATTCTACTGTCTACTGTTGGACAAAGGAGGAGACATTCTGCAGAAACTTTTCTTAAGCCTGACATATTGGTATGACGTGTGTTCATAAAATAATAATAGCAAACTTTGATTTGTTATTGTTATAAAACCGTTGGAAATCGTTTGTTTACAACTTCAACTGTTAACGAGGCTGAAAGTAACATTAAGCAGACTTTTCAACATCATGGACGAGATAAAACTGTGTCCTTGAAGGGGCATAATGCTTGGAACCCGCATAAATTTCTTCATCGATATAGTACCAATTTAAAGAACACACCGAAAAAAATACAAAAATATACGCAAATCGCACATTTTCACTTTATTTAAAGTGATTTTCACATTTAAAAACTCTTAGAGATTAGACTAAGAGCATAAAAAATTTTACTTGTTTACAATTTTCCTTTGATCTTAAGTATTAATGAATTCACATAAAATCATTGGAATTAGTGCCAACTATCGGGAATGGAATATCTTTCATTGGAATTAAATGTTGAATGCTCATAAAATCTTAATGAAAAACTTTTCTACTTTTATTTACGAGTAAATTGAAGTTAAACAGAGCTTAAAAATCATACTACACGATACTGGTATTCGCTGGCACTTCTTCTTTGGACCGTAATAGACCAAAAATAAAGTCATTAATTTTACCAATTACAAAGAATGACAGCCGCTGAATATTTGCTACAGCTCATAACGATTAAGTAAATTTTTAGGTAAATTTTAATCTAGATAGTAAAAGTATGCATTAATACCAATGAAAATACCGGATTACATTTATCTTACATTGGAAATTCTTATAATCATTGATAGCGATTGGAGATTACCACAGAAAAGAAAATATTTTCAAATGGAAAATCTTGTTAATTAAATAAAGAAGAAGAAAAAACGCACACACTAGATCGGTTTGTTTGCGGTGGTTTCTGGTTTATTTGATTTTTTTAACTCTATTGCAGTAAACATTATTTTATATCAGTATGGAAAAATAAGCTCAAACAGACAATTAGACAAAAAATTAAGTGTAATGCTCACTTACACACACACAAACACACGCTAATTCACAGACTCACTCATTCATTGATCTTTAGGAGAGGGAGACAATTTGTAGTTGGCATGTGTCAAACACACAAACGTACAACCAAAATGCATTTTAATTTCTAGGTCAATTTATGCACTGCGTGGTGCGTCTGTGTGTTGTGTGAGCGGCTGGTTGTTTTTCCATATTACTTATAAATTTTTTTGAATACAAATGTGGACAAATATATATGGACACTTTACGTTAAAAACTTTGATGGCATAATGATGAGTTAATATCTATAAATTATTTTAAATCCCTTTTACGTTCATATTACATAGCCGATTTTGACAAAATTTATATAATTTTGAAGATATTTACTTACATATGCGCACAATCTATATTTTGTTAAAATCGGTTCAGTATTTTGGGGGCTATAAGCGTTTAAAGTTGGTACCAATACATGCACACTTATTGCACATGCATGTATCAACTTCAAGTAGAAAAATAAACATAGCATGCATGTATGTTTGCAAAGAAATGAGACAGAACGATAATTCGTAAACAAAAGAGAGCTAATAAGTTTTAAGTTGTGTATTTATGTTCTTGTTTTTGTATTTAATCGTACATATTTATGTAAATGCATAATATATACATAATTACTAGAATATGGTCGATTGCGTCGGCCAAAGGAAATATTAGTACTAGATAATAAACATATGAAGTATATACTTTGCATTACTTCTAAATTGGCGTTTTAACACATTACTTTAACATGACAGTGTCATGGGAAACAAACACTCAACAATATCATTGGATTTTAAATAATGACTTCAAAATATCAATATGTATTTAGAAATCATTACAAACACAAGAAAAATTAAATGTCTGTTGCAAGTATTGAACGCGTGGTATTGTTGTGATTGAAGCCAAGTAGGGATGGGATCGTGAGTACTTTTACACTCACGCTCACGATAAAAAATATTACCCATGAAGGACTTTACATTTTTGGCTCACGTTCATGCACGCTCAGGTGATTGGAAATACAAATTTCGTCGTGATCATGAAAACTCACGCTCACAAAACACTTATTAAAAAAAATATTTTAAATAATTTAAAAATTAAATAAAAAAATTACAATAAAGCAAAAAAATCCCGAAACATGAAGCTAAAAATCTACTCATGCATGCAAAATTTTTCTACACTCACGTTCATATACGCTCACTTAATTAAAACAAAAGAAACTAATCACACATTATTCATACTAATCACGTAAGCGGGGTCCATCTCTAATGTGAAGTGATTTATTCACTGGTCTATTGCACAACTATTTTATTACGAGGTTAAAACCCTCGACAGGAGTTGAACTGCTCCTACTGTAGGAAAAAAAGGATAAATTTATTTACATGAGGCGTAAGAAAAAGTAGGAAAGCTCTTCGTTGCTTTCGTTAAAGTATACATTTATATCCCCACACTTATTTGTGAGTTTCGGGTATTCTGCTAAAAATTAATTAACCTAGTTGTGGTCTTAAAAACTTTCGTGGAATATTTTCAGTGTAAGAAAGTGAAACCAAAAATATGATTATAGATTTATGATGTGCAAGAGTGTTAGGGAAAGAATCAGAGATGACAGGTCAAACAGAAATGATCGAATTTTCAGGACTTTCTGAGAAAGAAATCAAAATATAAGAACGCAAAACACGTCAAGAGTGCGGTAAAAAAATTAAAAACAAACCGAAAGGTTCACATTTTTCTGCCTGCACTTTGTTTCTCACAGCATGTGACATTTGTGTGAATGAGTATATACTTATACAATATATCTATGTACTATATATATATATATATATATATATATATATATATAAGTATTTGTTTGAGTGAGTGGTCTTTGGGTGGGAGTTTAAGTATTTATGGTTTTCGTCAAGCAATTATTTTATATAAATTTTCTTTTATTTTTGATAGATTATTTGCTCTATTATAGTCTTTTGTTTTGAAATTTATTTATATACATGTTAGCTAGATCATTAACGAACGGAGAGTTTGTCAAATAAAATCTATTTTTTTTGTGGTCGCTCGCTGTTGCATTACAATATAAATTTTATCTAATTTTTTTACTATTCTTTTACTATTATACTCGTATATGTTTGTCTTGTGTGTATACGCTTGCACGTTCTGTTAGTTGCATGAAATTTATATCATATCAGGCGTAAACAAAAATTGTAGAAACACATTTTATGCTTTGGGTTTTATTTCTAAACTTTTTTTAGAACTACATACATTATTCTCTTCTTTTTTCTAGTTCCATTTGCAACATATGTTGACTTAAGTTGTTTAATTTTTTTATGTTCACAACTATTGATGGATTTCGTTTTAATTTTATTGCTAGAAAATTGTGTAAAAAGTAAAGGGTGTCTCATTAAAAATGAGACTTTTAAATTTAGTGTTAATTTTTTTTGCCAGCTGGTATTTATTCCGATTATTGTAAATGGACCACTTTAGGAAGTATTAACGCGTTATATGATTAATGGAGTAAATGTGAAGTCAATGCCAATTTTACGAAAAAAATTAATCTTCTCCGATGAAGCGCATTTCCATCTGAATGGCTTTTTGAATTCAAAAACTGTTGAACTTGAGGCTCAGAAAATCCTTATGCAATCCATGGAAAACAATTGCATCCACAACGAGGTACCGTCTGGTGCCGATTTCGGTTAGGCGGTGTGATTGGGGTTTAATTTTTTGAAGATGAGGCCGAAATTACAGTGATTGTGAATGGCATTCGTTACGGGAACATGATAACAAAGATCTTGTGGCCTTAACTGGACGACATGTGGTTTCAGCTAGACGGTGTCACCGGCAACACCGCGCATGAAGCAATCGATTTATTGCAGCAACGATTTCCAGAATAACTTATCTCAAGAAATTCAGATGTCAACTGGCCACCAAGATCATGCGGAATCCAACACGTCATCGCCACATCTCTGTCAAAAAGTAATAAAAAGAGAATTGACCTGTCATCAGAGCCGAGAGGGCCATTTGACGTATATTTTATTCCATCCTTAATCGGAAGATGTCTTCTTTATAACCCAATAAAAAAAAACAAAAATATTAAAAAATACGTGTTGTAACGCCGTTCAATTTTTTTATTTATTTTTTTTTTTTTGTTTTGTGAAATCTTGGGTTTATGCGAATAAACCAGAAATAGTCCAATTAAAAATCACAACTATCTCAAAAAATACGTGTTTTTATTTTAAAGAAAAAGTGCATCCTCACTGAGACACCCTTTATTTTTGCAGACACAGAAAAAATAAATGAAATACGGTTTCAATTACGAAAACTGCATATCGTTACGTTAATTTAGAAAATGCGTATTTAAGTTTAAAAAAAATACAGAGAGAGAAAACGTATAGGAAAACTTTAGAAGAGTCTTATGTCCAGTTTTTAACTATAAAAATTATAGATTCTGTATTTTTAATGCAGTAGACTCTGGCTCTGGTAATAACAGCAAAAGTTATTTTATTGAGTACTCTATAGAGGGAACCTGCAGTTTTTTTCAGGTGCAAAATATAAAGCAAAATATATACAAAAAGAAGGCAAAAGTCATTAAGAATTTATATTGGTTGTTCTAAAACAAATCCGTAACTGTTGTAATTGTCCTTGTTTTTCATTGCATGGCGAAACAAACAATCAAAAAATCTGCTGAAGTCATCAATTTTTTCGATTGGACTCAGAACAACACTAACTCGCTCGCATGCATCATTGTTCGCAAAAATATCGGAAATATCGCAGCGCAAAAATCCCTGGATGTTAAGAAACAACAACAAGAATATTTTGGGTTGATTTCCCTGATTATCTGCATTAGCAACAGAGAAATGGGGATAGGAACTAGCTATACCTCTCAATAATCAATTTCAATATCCCCTCAATCGATATTAAAAAAAAGAATATTGAAAACAAGAATATTGAAAATTGGAAAAAATGCAAGTAATATTTGTTTTAAGAAGCCCAAAATAGTACGTTGCTTTCTAAATTTCTAATAGCACTTTTTCCCAAAATTTTTATTTTACTAAATATATAAATTTAGAAAACAACGTATCTATTCTATATTATTCTTAAAATAAATATCACTCGCACTTTTTCTAATTTTCAATATTCTTTTTGTTTTAATATCGATCGAGCGGAGCTTTTGCACGACTTAGTTCCCATTATTGCAAGTCTACTGAACTTCTTAAAGTAAATGTACGAATTTTTTATAGTTCTTCTATTAAAATACTTACGAATATTGAAAGAAATTGTTTTGCTTGAGTTCAAATCTAAGTTTACACATTTTTTTAAAAGAATTTTTCCATAAATTTATTGTTTTTACTAAGAGAGTACTATTTGGAACAATTTTATTATTAAGCAGACTAGCAGAACCACTTTTGACGGTGGATACTAGTGACTAGGAACATCAACTATGTAACCGTGTAATTTTAACTTAGGAATTTGTACAGTCTATGCTTTTTTTAAATGATCGTAACGAACGATATTCAATTAATTGCGTTGTTAAAATTATATAATCAATTACTATAACTCTAATTTTCAGTTCCTCAAAATATTTGATCACATGAGTATTTGATTTAATTACGAAATTAATTCAACTCATTTTTCATTTTTGAAAATTTGCTAGGAATAATTTTTTCTGCGTACTGATAATAACATATAATAAGTTCTTATCAATATAGCTCAAGGTTTCTATAGCAAACACAAAAAATATGTACAGTGCAACTTCCCTAATCCGGACACTCGCTAATTCGTACTATCCAGTAATCCAGACATTTAAAATTTTCGGATAGTTCAGTAATTTTTCCTCCACAGTCTGGACAAGTGTTCTTTTTTCTCAGTAAAATTTGCGTGGCGAATTTTTTTCTAAGGCTATTTTATGTGCTGTGCAAACCAAAGCGACAGATAAGGATATTTTACTTTTGAAATAATTTAAAAATAGAGCTGACAAACTAAATAAAAATTCTTATTTTTCAAAATGAATATTTTTGGTCACTTTTAGTATGTTTTTTTATGTTTTCTGTAAATAAATTATACACAAATGAATTCTTATTTTTCTTTTCGGTAATAAAAATAAATTATATGTACATTTATGTATTGCGTTTAAAATTTTATTTTAACTGTAGTCCGGACGATCAACTAATCCGGAAAGTAGCTGAAACTATATCTCTCCAGATTATGGAGGTGGTACTGTACTTAAACATCAAATGTGTTAAAAAAAAAAAATTCAACAATTTTATTGATTACAAAGAATAGAGAGATTTGCTAATGAATTGAAAATGTTATTTATTAAGATTTTTTTAATACGATTTTGAAATAAAGACATAAATGTGTAATAAAAATACAAATGCTTATAAAAATTTTAATTTCTGTATTAAAAAATATGATTAATAATTGAATCGTCATTTGCGATTGCTTTTCGAAAAGATGTATTATTGTATTATTAAGAAAAAAACCCCAGTGAAATACAGCAAATATATGGGGTCCTCCAGTAAGATGTTTCATTTTGATATGAAAAAAAAAAATTGTATTTTTAAGCGAAATTATCGGATGTTTATTTGATTGTGAAGAGGAGGAGGGTATTCCATTAATAATGCAAAACAACAAATTACGAATTCCATCTTTAATGTCTTGAATTGACTGTGGTCCATTAGCATAGACCTTATCTTTCGCGTATATCTAATGAAAACAGTCTAAAGGTGTAAAGTCGCAAGATCTTGGTGGCCAATTGTGATCACCTCTTCGAGAAATCACACGGTTAGGAAACTTTTTACGCAAAATAGTGATAGTATCGTTACTTGTGTGGCACGTAGTACGCCGTCTTATTGAAGATAAAAATCGTTCACATCATTATCTTCTAATTCCGGTCATACAAAAAATTCCAACGATCGACAAGAAATGGACAAACCTGGGTTTTACTGAACACTATGAGCTACAAAGCAATATACTCCGTTGTCCTAGACTCTAAGACCTAGAGTTCGATGCTTTACATCACTAAGTTGTCCCAACAAATTTTTTGCCCCAGTTTCAGAATTGCTGGGCGAGATAATGCTTTACGACCACGCAAAATCGCTTTCGTTTTTCGACTTGAGCCCGTGAAATCTTAAAAATTTTTGTAATGAATTTTAATAATATCAACATGTTGTTGAAGCGTACACTGCTGAAGGGCACTGCTACACGTTCAATATATATTGACTGCGATCCAGTATCGTGATATATATTGAACGTTTAGTATGCTGTATTGACGCAAGTACTGATGAATCACTTAATATTTTGAAATCCGGAAAGTGAATCGCGATCCAAATACCACAACACAGTAGAATCTCACAAATTCGAACCGTCCAGAAATTAGAACTGGCCATTTCAATATATTGGACGCTCTGCAATTAGAAGTGTGATTCTAATTTCTGAAAGTGTTTCGTTTTTATTTGCTTTTATTTCCACTAGAAAATACTTTTTTTCTATGATTTCGAACGAAATAGGCGAAAAACCAAATTAAACGCTCTGAAATTAGAACAAGGGATTCTAATTTCTGGACGTTTTTTTTTGTTGTATTTTCACTACAAATTATTATTTTCTTTTTTGCTAATTAAAGTAAAAATCAAACGGGGAATCACCGAGATATTCATGGAGTGTACAATTCGGTCATATGTGTGTGAAATTTGATATGCTTGTACAAATTTGGATCAGTTGATCACCGAAGGTCAACGTGAAGTGTTCCTACGTGTGAAGGTATCAATAATTTCATAAAATGGTGTAAAACTAGTGAAATATTTTCAAGTGAACACATGTTTAACCTTTTTGACGTCAGTAAGAATATCGTTGTATCCAGCTTAAATAAATAAAAAAACAAACAATTATTACTGATTTTATATTAAAAACCAATTAAATACCTACTGCCGTATTCATAAAAAAAATAATTTGGGTTTGACATGTATTTTAAAGAAATTTTGTATAAAAAATTTGTCTTAAAATACATTTCAAATACAAATTATTTTTTATGAATACCTTCCCTTATAATTAAAAAACTTTTTAAAAGTTTTTCTATGAATTTAATATGTTCAAAAAATTAAATGTTAATAAATAAAAACTCTTTTGTCTTAAAATAAAGCTTACATAAATAACTAGTTTTATTAAAATTTTATAATTTTCTGCAAAAAAAAAACAATGTCCAGAAATTCGAACTTTTAGGAAATTTGAACTGCGCGGTTCCCACAGTGGTTCTAATTTGTGAGATTCTACTGTATATATTAAAGAACATTGCCCTATATCGTTTAAATTTTATTCAGGGTGTAGTTTTTACTGGTCATCTGTCAATTAGTTACAGGCTGAGTCATGAAAATTGTTCAGATGGCGGGCTATTGAAAATGTTATTGAAACTACCCGGTAGACCCACAAAATAACTTTTCAAACAAATTATTTGTTTTGACTCCGTAAACGTAAATATAAAAAAATAATACATCAAAATTAATAAACAAGCAAAAGAACCTCCCCTACCCTTTTTCACCTCTTTCGAAGTCGGACAATTATCAACTGATTTGCATAGGCGGCATTTTTGATAATGATGTATATGGTACCTATTTTATTGGCCACATCTGTATACAGTAGTTTTCCGGTTTAGCGAGCATTCGTTTTTACGTTGTATAACGAACAAAAAAGCATATTTTGTGGTCACTTCCAACGAACAAATACACAAAATAAAATTATACACAAATACTAGAAAAGATATGAATGATTGTTGATGGTGGAATACAACGCCAAAATTATTGATGACACTTTACAATGAAATCGAAATTTGTTTGACTTGTTTTGATGGATGCGCCTAAAGAAAAATATACGTTTATCAAAATTTTGAAAGCTTACACCCAAAAACTACTTTAGGGGGAGCTAAAGTTCCCCGTTTTTGAATTTCGAATCACTTTAAGAAATCTTGTGAACCTTTACTTTTACCTAATAGGTGTGTTAAATGGAAGAATGTAAAACGCTACAAGAAACATTTTTGTGAAACGTTTTAATGATCTAACTCTTCGCTGTGTGAGTCTCTTTGTTCCTTTTTGTTGTCTTATTTCTGAAGGTCAAGTCACATTTTGAGCCTTGTTGCATTCAGAGATTTATTCTATGAAAAATATTTTTGTAGAACATTTCAATCCGCTATATCCCCGTTTAAGGTTATATTTGTGCACTTTCTTTAAAAAAAAAAGATACAAAAACGTAAAGACGCTGTAGAAGGTTAAAGTGTCCCACAAAAATATTCGTCTTCAAAATCGACTATAATTCTTCGGGAAAAAAAACGCTGATCAAGTTTTTAAACAAACCATCCGGATTTTTCAAGGGACTTGCTCTTTTAAATTTACTGTTTTATATTTTACTTCCTAATTTTATATGAATTGCTCCTTTTTATTACATTTTATGAAACATTTCCTTAACTATTATTCCTTAATTATTTGTCGTCGCCAATACGATCAAAAACCAAAAAATAGACACTTGTCTACCTGCTGTCGTCAACAATTAACGGTCTGTTGCCATTTGCCAGGTCTTCGACAACGAGTAGACAAGTTGGTGTGGAATTATATCGCTGGCGACTAGTGTTGTAAAAGTATTGAGTATTTGAGTACCGGGTAGTCAATACCGTATATATTTTGCGGTACTCATCAATACCCAAAACTAACTACTCAATACTTTTAGAGATGAATTTTCATATACAAATACGAAAATTTAGTTTTGCAGTAATGCAACTCGGTTTTGAGGAAAGTTAAGCGAAAATGATTTAACCTTTTGCACCAATTAATAAGCCTGGCCGCTTAGTTAGATATTTTAAATGGATTATTAAATTTATTAATCCTGTAATTATTATACAGTACGTATAATAATAAAATCATATTTTAACTTTTAAATATATTTACTTTGGATTAAACAAAACGTTAAAAGTACTGCAGCGGCATGCCGACAAGCAGTTACAGAATAAGGAGTAGTTTCATTGGGAGCTATTTCAAATAAAATTCTGCCGGTTGCAGCTCAGTTAAGTGTAAACTTCTGTCAATTCAGCTCACTAAAATGAAATAGTTCCTTCTTCTAATTCAGTTGCACATTTATTCAGTCAATGTGTTTCAAGTACAATTTCTTATTTTATTTCAGCAGCTCTTTTGTTTTCCTTGAGTCGCAGTGTTGGCATTTGAGTTATTTACACTCTAAATTGCTTATTTGTAGGCTATAGAGAAGTGAATTTTTTTTATTTCGCTAATATTAATTTTTGGATTTTTTTAAATATGTGCTGATTATAGAATCCAAGCAATCGACTTGAGTAAAAAATATGTATAGAAACTACTCGAATAACTGAGTGGTTTTCATACAAATTGTTCACTCAATTCGATTGCTTGGATTCTATGAATAGCACATTAATTTTTAAATAACCAAAGTATTTTTATCTATTCTAAATTGCCGCCTCTCATTATATTTTCTTTTAAATTTATATTACAAAAATGTTAAGTCACTGATCAGCTGGCAACATCAGCTCTAATATAAACAAGATGTCATAAACATGCCACTGAACAATTTTGTCGAACTTGTAAAGACACTCTACTCTGCAGAAGTTCGGTCACAAAACCTAACGAAAATCCTATGAGTGATTGACTAGAAATCGAATCTTTTTCTGAAGATATGTTACAAAACTTTTTTCAAACCTGCCGTATTAAAGTTGGAGAAAACTTTCGCATAAAATTTAGAAAATTTTCAGAATTGTCTCGAGCTATTTTACGCAAACCCGTATTAATGTCGTTTAAAAATCTCAAATAGTGATAACAAATTAAAAGACTTCTCTGACTATACTTGCGCCACGTATTTTGCCGGCACTTATGCTGCCTCATCAACAAACAGTCATAACCGTCATGCAATAACTCTCAAAAAATAATTAATACAAAAGCTAAAATCAGGCATTGTGAAGACATGTCGGTTAAAAATCTTAACTGCATTTTCCACAATCCAGACGGTTTTCTTGACTAAAAAAAATTTATCTGGAAATCACTCAAACCACTGAGTGCTTTTAATATAACTTCTATTCTGGATTGTGGAAGCCGCACTTTATGCTATTTTATAAAACAGTTTATAAAATATGCAAACAGTACTGTTGAATTCTGAAAAATAGAAATGTCTGTTTTTTTAAAGAAAAAGGAGCAGAAACGACTGATGAAACAGTTCAGTAAACGGTGAGAATTTTCCGATCAATACACAAAGGAAATTAAATATCTCTCCGACAATGTGACAACTAATCCGATATTGATGGGATAATATTCTAAAGAATTTGCGGAGAATTTGCCGACTATTCTTCTAAATATTTAAAGAAATTTTAAAACACTCGGTTGAATGTCTGTTTATATTTCCGATCTTTTCTAACATTAAAAATGTGGGCAGCAAAAGCTGTTCTCGTGAATGCATAATAAATACAACCACGTTTTATTTTGTTGCTGATCTATCAAACTGCATGAATAAAAATACTGTAATATCAATTGGAATACAAAATTGAATAATGGGATTCCAAAAGCGTTCAGCACTGAAAAAAAAAATTTACTTAAGAGCGTTTTCCACAACCGACACGATCAGCTTGAGTGCAAAATTTATATGAAAAACAATCAGGGCTGTCACAGAATTCAATGTGATCGGAATGGGATTTTAAAAGACGACAAAAAATAATTTTTGCGTGATGTGATGAATCGCAATGTTATCGGTTTTATGTGCAATTTAGAATTACTACCTGTTTTGAACATAAGACCGATAACATTGAAATTCATCACACAAAACTATTTTATTGTCGTCTTTTGAAATCCAATTCCGACAACATTGGATTCTATTGCAACCCTGATTATTTTTTTTTATTTTTTTCGTCTGGACTGTGGAATTCGCAGTTTGGTACAGTGAGCATTTCGCATCGCTCAGTTGCCTAAATCGTGCAATTGAACTGGCTCGTTCAGAAACTTTACAACTCCACTAAATATTACAGAAATTGAGATTGCGTTAACTATTCAGTTTAAAGAACAATCCTGGCATCTTAACGGTTCGTTAAATCGGGAAACTACTGTAACAGTAAATTTCAAAAGATATCGTTCTTCGTAATAAAACAATTGCCTAGAAAACTTTCTTATGAACAAAGACAATATATTGAAAAAAATTAAGGACTTTAATCCAAAGTAATTTATATGAAGCAAAAGTTCGTAACCCGTAACAGGAAAAAATTCCTAACTACACGGCAGAGTTCGGAGGCCGCAACACCATCATATCAACAGTGTGCATGTATTTCATTGCTTTATAGATATTGTCGATTGAATGGATATTAAATGCGTGTTTATACAAATTATACATGAGAAAAGCGTAAGAGAATTATGATTACTTTATTTCAACTTAAAAAATTTCTTAAGTCACTTGACAAATTAAAATTTACCATCATTTATTAAATAATGTTAAATTTATTTATATTTTTCTGTGTTAACAACAATCAAAAACTGGTTGCAGTCTTAACAACCCACAAGATGTTAATAAAAAAAAGTTAAGCTTTGATTTGATTTTTCGTTAACAATAATAATTAAATTAATTTCTTTGCGCACAACTAAATAAAAATAACATGAGTCATCGATGACATAATAGTTTTTTGTAGTGAACTTTGTTTTAAAAATAAAACTTTTAAATAAATTTAATTCGGCAAAAGTTTCGGCTGTAATAATATATTTACGTCTGTGCACATAATAAAGGGTGTCGCAAAATTAACGAAAGATTTTTATTTTCCGTCATTTGTGCAGTAAAGTGTTATTTAGTAAGCGAGAAGAACATGTAAACATGATGCGTTACACGGCAGAACAACCTGCTTTCATTTCATTTCATACCCCAAAAGTTATGATAAAAGAAAAATTGTAATATCTATTTATTTTAAATCGTGCGGTAATTCTGGAACACCCTTTATTAACCTCAAGTTCAATGTCCCATTAAATAAACACATGCAAGCATTTCAACAGTTTGATTTTGATTTATTTCTTTTTTATATCCTCAGTTTATAATAATATAGAATATTAAAACAAGCAAATAAAATTGCAATTGTTTATGCAAAGTTTTCTGTTTGATGATTAAATCCAAATGCCCTTTAAAAATTTTCTATAAAAAAATTCCTACACATTGTATCTCTTAGTTTAAGTGCATAATATTTTTTTTATAATTTTCATTCATTCATTGATAAAAAAAAGAAATAAACAGCGGACAGTTGTGCACTTATTGACATGTTTTGCATACTGATATTAAAAGTTACTAGGAATTCGAAAGAATTTACATAATAAACTGTTAGTTTGCTTTAAGAATGATAGAAGAGTTTATTTCCATTGTAGTTTGTAAAAGATTTTCTAGTGAAAATTACACATACCTTTAATTTCTAAGAAAATGTCAATCAAATAGTTGAACAATTTCAAATAGTTTGTATTACATATACATGTATCAATATATTTGATGTACTAGAATTAAAAATAGATAAGTTATTTAACTTGCAAGTTATTTTAAACGAAATCTTAACAATAAACTCATAAAGGTCGCAAAAACTTTCCTAAATTCAATGGGAATTAAATGCTTTAATATTACCGGTGTGGTGTGTTATTTGAAATTAACAATCTATCAATGGTGTACACACGTACGTAGGCAGTTCCAAAAGAATACTCGAAAAATATACTATAGTTGTGAGTGCTTGCTAAACAAGCAGATAAAAAATCATGCTTCCTTCCAGCACATGCTAAGTCGTAGGTCACACACGACGACTTTAATTGCCCAACTTTTTTAGAGTTTTCTTTTGAACTTGCTTTTATGTTCTCACACGACAATTTCTTCGGCAATTTGTCTGTTTTGTTTAGCTTTTATTTTCTTACAATTTGACATTTGTGCTTTAGCCGTAAAGAACAATAATAAATTAATTTAACTAGTTTCTACACTAAAATAATTTGCTTGTGCTTTTTTATTTTTAAATATTTAAAGCATTTAATTTTTGTGTTTAATTCAATTAAGAAATTCTTAAGTCACCATGAAGCGAAACAGCGAATGAAAAGAAATGTCAAATATTCAAGTAAAAAAAATTAATGAGAGAATTTCTTAAAATAGTCGAGTACCGCCGATTATTTTTCCCTTTTATTCCCCTCAGAGCAAACTAAAACAAACATCTATAAACTGAAGAATTGCCCAGCTAAAATCGTCGTGTGTGAACTTAGACTATCTGCAACTAAAAAATTATTTATTAAATTAACTTAAAAACAATTCTGCGGTCAAAGATAAATAAAAAGCAAAAATTGCGCAGGATATAGTGAGCTGTGTGTTATTATTCTAAAAATAATTTAAGCGAATTCGCGATTTAGCACACGATCATTTGTTTTCCATTGAGCACTCCATATAATAAATATACTATCCTGAAATATCTGAAAAGTTAGGAGAAAATTTTTAAAAAATCAACTTATTCGCTGAATCTATCAATATCTTCTAGTTCGCAGCACTTACTAAAGGATTTATATAGTTTTCTATTTAACTGGAAAACAGAATAGTTTAGTAAAATTCATAATTGATGATGTCATTGTGGATGAGAAGTCTTGCTTGCTTGCTGAACAGTAAACGAAAATGAAATACGAAATAGGAGAGATTAATCGATGAAGATGGGCATCAAACACAAGAGGAGCGGATTTATTCGCAACAATGCAACAACAATAAGTTTCCGTTTGATTGATACCACAGAAATGATTTGAAAGTTCGCCAATTACTACAACTTTGGCTTGTTTAAATGAAATAATGCGCAATAATTTTCTTATAGAATAAGTTCCAATTAAATAAATAACTCCCAATAAAATACAACCTAAAAAAATTGAATGAAATGAAAGTCCCAACAAAATTCAATGAAATAGATCCCATAAAAAATTATATAAATCCCAAAACTCGAAATGAAATGTTCTAAATTTTGTGATTTATTTTTTTTTTTTATTAAAACAGCCCAATGAAGTAACTCCAAAAAAAATTAATTACATAAGTCCAAAGTAGGTACATTATGTTCTTGTGAAATACAAGAAAAAAATATGCAAAAAATTTTATATGGGTGTTCGGAATACAGTAGAGTTTAGCCGGACGAATGCTGGAAATTAAGAAATGCTTTAGTAAGCGAAACCGGCTTCGGACATACCGGCGTAGAAAACAATTGTGCACTGCCGAAGACTGGCAATGAAGAAATACTTCTGTTATCGAAGCCGTTTTTGGACATACTTCTGCATTGAAAATTCTTTCGCCCAGCCAAAGGCCGGCAATACAGAAATACTTTAGTAAGCGGCAATGTTAAAATGTTAAGATGTATTCAACTAAATGTTTCTGAGCAACTAACGAACGAACAGAAAATTAAATAAGTCCAAATAAATTAAATAAGTCACAAATTCTTAAATTTTTTAACAAAATGAAACACATAATTCCAAAAAATAAATAAAATTATTCCCATCAAAATTAAACAAATACTATAAGTCTGGGAATTATTTTATATGTATGAAAATTTTTTGGAAGTAATTTCATTATTTTTTGGGCATTTTTGTTTTGGGCGCTATTGAGAGAACAAATTTAAAAAGGCAGCCTCTACGTTCGGCAAAAAAAACCATTAAATTTTTACAAATAGTTCTGCTGGAATTGTCGAAATACTTCCGTAGCAAAAGTTTAATGATTTTTTGCGAGCTTTAATTTTCTGATATTAGGGTGGTACATTACGGTTGTAGTAACTGAGAACTGGTGGTTAAATACTGGAACAGGATAATTGAGGTCAATGACTATTGAAGGAAAACATTGGTCTTCTCGAGACAAAAACATCGATATATCACACTTTAAAACTGTAAATGATATAACAAAATATTTACTTTAGCGACCCCTACGTTCGACAAAAGAAATATTTTTTTTCGAAACTGCCTTGCAACAATACTTGATATTCGTTGGTGTACGGCGAACTTTTTTGTGATACACCTTAATGTGCGTTCATGTACAAGGTATACTTTCATGAATTATTTTCATACATATTTTTAAAAATACTTCAATTTCCTATTTCCTGATGATGCTAACCAAAGGCTTACGAAATATAGAAAATAAATAAAGTTAATGTTTAATATGTATTAAATTATAATTGAAAAAGTCAAACAAGATTTATTAATTATATGATAAAAATAAATCAACTGAGAAAATTAACAAATATTTAAGAATTGTTGTGACGGGACTCCCCAGAAATATGAGGTCCAAATTTAAGGCTTAAATTCGCATACAATACTGCTTTTGAAGGAGCAGATAGAACTCACATAAAAAGATTTTCTGCAGTATGGTCCAGTTCTGCGCTACAAATGCACAACATCGATAAACCCTGTTTATCAGCTTTAACAAATGTTTTTATAAAGCAAAAAAAAAACAAACATGTGAATATTTATTTTGAAGCTTTTAAATATCACTAAGAGTGAGTTTGTGATACAAAAAAAAAATGTTATAAACAAAAAGTTTTTCTACTCCAAATAAATTGTAGGATTGCATTCGTATAGGAATTCCCTTTGTATTTGCAATTTAAGAAAAAAAGTGTAATTCGTTTAAAATAAATATATATTTATTTCTTAAATTCTATACAAAAACTGCCAACTCATGCTGTAAAGTTCAAAAGAAATAATTCTATAAAAAAACAACACCCAATAAAATAAATATACTTGTGTGTTTAATTTTTGCTGATTCAATGGAAAATTGATGAAGTGTAACTTTAAACAAAAATAGACAATTAAACAACGAAACTTTGCGGTTGTCCGTCGAGTTTGTGTTTCTATGTGTTGAGAGAACGTCGTCGTCGTCGACGTCTGATTTGTTTTAAGCAGGCAATTAAGCATGCGGGTCTAATAAAATAAACAATTTTTAAATTAACAAAAAATTAAATGAACTAAATAAATAATCCAATAGAAAAGGTGAGTGAGTATGTTTAAATAAAAATTATTGAAACAAAAGTATATCTAAAAATAAAAAAAGTAAATACTAAACTTTATATACAGAAGACACAAACAAATAAAAAAATTGTATCAGTGAATCATTGCACAGTGGGGCGGATTTTAGTTTACTTGCATTTTTAACATTTTCTATTTTTTAATTTTAATTTGAAATAATTACTTAAACTGTTTTCGATTGGAGTGTGAAATCGGAAGAGCATAGAACATGAAGACTCCTTCTGCACAGCAAACAAAATTTGCTAACTGGTATGGAAAAAAGTGTACTAAAAACTAACTACACACTAGCAATTTGACTGAAAATATATTTCCTTTTCTTTAAGAATTTAAATATATAAGGGTTATTTACCCCTTACAAATACGCTTACATTTGCACAGCAATTAACTAGTTAGTATTCTACTTACTTATGGCTAAATAAATGTATAAAAATTAAATGGGAAAAAATTGAATTTAAATTTGGTCCACCTAAAAAGTGCAATAAGCAAACGCGGCCTCCAAAAACAGCAGGTCGTTCTATTCTGTACTAGTGTTGCCAGAATTATTGAACTTCTGTCGTGTTTCTTATTAAAAATAAAAATTTGTTTTTACTACATTAAGAGTAACTAAACAGAGGGGAAAAACTAGTGCCTAATAAATTTGTACGTTTAAAAACTTTCACTTTGTAATACAATAACAATTAAGCGTTCCACTATTATTTTAATAAAAATTATATGAATGCATTTGCTACAAAAATAGAAATAAAAAATATATGCATTTAATAAGCACTTTAATTGTTCGAAATGAATGAATGGCATTCATAAACAATTACAATAAAAAATTAATTATTATATTCATAATATATATTATTATGTAAAATATAACAACAGCAAAAATAATAATATACTACGAGTACAATTCAGCTAAAACTTAGTTAAGTTTTAGATTCACAAGGTTTATAAAATAAATAAGTTAAAAGAAAAACAAACAATGGGAAAACAAATTATTGTATAATAAATTTATTTACTCTCTTTGAATATTAGAAATTAGTTTTAAATGTTCTTATAACGGATGGATATATTCTAACAAAATGTCATGATACTTCGTCTGATGTCATTTCAAAATATACACAACATAAAGAAATTTTATGTTTTATGGCGTTCTGAATGTTGTAAAAATTCCATAATAAATACTCGTAATTTGCTTTTTTTTCAATGCCTATAAATAAACAATGAAAAAATCAGAATTCCTATCAAAAAAAAATTAATTCGCATAATTTAGAATTTGTAATTAATTGAACTTAATTGCAAAGAAATAAATTATAAAATAGTTAAATTTTAAAAAAAAAAATTTATAAAAATAAAAAATCCAGTATTTTAAGAAATAGGGATAGAATGCTGAAACTAGTTTTGAATAAAAATGTTATTAAACAAATGTAAATGACAGCAGACGCAATTAAATAAACCGGGCAAACTTCGCAAGTTATGGGCAGACGGCGTAATACTTGAAGAAACTAGTGTAACCAGTAAATAATTTATACTCTCCCAAATAAAGGTCAACAACACACTAGACACAAAATTAGATTTGTTTAATTCCAAACCAATTGTAGGAGTTGTATAAATCTAACTAAACATTTGTTTAGCAACATGCTTATTACAAAATCATTAGCAACATTTATAAAGAGGTTGTGCATTGAACAGTTCATTGTACATTATTTTATCTGATTGTTTATGTCATGAAGATAAAATAAATATTTCTGTTTTATGTTAACGTTACATGCAACACCTATGTGTTTTATTTGTATTTTTATTAAGATATTTTTGTTGAAAAACAGTAAGCTATCAAGATTTGCGCTTAATAATCTTGATTAATCCAGAACCACCATGTTAAGTCACATATTTGCGCGGTTTGATCATACATTTAAAGCATGATTGATAGATTAAAAATTAACACCAATTCGGCCTTGCAATAATGAACGACTTCTTGCAAGATTAAACAAAATTTTAGATGTAACGTCAAATCAATGTGAAATATGGAACATGCTTTTGAGCAAAACAAATTAGATTTAAAAATAAGTATATAAACTATACTAAACTAAACTAAACTAAACTACTTACAGAAAATGTACAAAAATGAAATGCCCACTAGAAGAAAAGAAAATTTATTTTTAATATTATTATTTGTTAAAAAAAATAGTGTACTATTAGCTAAAAACAGGGCAAATTTTTTAGGTAACATTTAATTTATTCGTAAAAAAATCTTTTTTAAATCACCCTTGAAATATATCATTTGTATAGTCTTCTGTTTTTTAACGAAAACAACATTAACTAAATTACAAGCCATCCCAACTGCACAAGTAGGCTTGCACTGAACAACAGATACAGGCAAAAATTATTAAAACCCGTCTTCGAAAATGATAATTATAACTCATACGATTTCAAAAATGCCCTAAGTAAAAAAATTTTAAATCAACTTATTGATTGATTGATTGTGATGCACCAATTACAAATACGTTTTTCTGGAAAATTTTACATATTAAAATTTTACTAATTCCCTAATAATTAATAAGCTTATTAAAGGCTTACACGATCAAGTTTTGTTTATTAAGCTTCAATGCACTCACACCTTTTTACTAATTCACTCATACTTTTAAAACTTGATACGAACTTGCTTTTGAATTCTCTTTCCATCGATCGAGTCTTTCA
The DNA here is from genome assembly GCA_956483585.1 of Gymnocheta viridis. Lineage (NCBI taxonomy): Eukaryota > Metazoa > Arthropoda > Insecta > Diptera > Tachinidae > Gymnocheta > Gymnocheta viridis. The sequence continues at coordinate 64,425,206 of OY101443.1, read as the reverse complement.
ATTTACAATCAAGAAAACAATTTTTGGTTTGTTTTTTAACGAATATTCTGCCGGAATTTGAAACAACTAATTAAAATCAAATAAAATAGGTTTGTGAATAAAAGTAATAAGTGGAATGATGTTGTGCGATGATGTTGAGCATTCATTTGAAGCTGTTTTCTTGACGATGACATCTAGAGAAATAAAATTGCTTTAAAATTGCGTGCAGCCTAAGCCACAGCCTAAATGAATTCTTATAAGCAGTATGTGTGAAAAACTTTAGCGTGTGGCTGCAGAGTTAAACTGAAAAAAAAATTTTAAAATTTTGGTTAACTTTTCATATTAGAGTTTTTCCCTTGCCCTGTAAAACCTTTTCCATGTAACTTAGGGATTTATGAATTCATATGACGATTCATCTTTACTATTCGAAAATGTTTAGTTATCGAATAGGCGAATTCCTTTGTTTGATTTATGGAAGAATATTTAATAAAATTCTCGCTTTTGGGGAAGTTTCCAGTACTAAGATACAGTATTTAAGAATTCAAAACTTTTAGGCGACGTAAATTTATCTGTTTTTGGGTCTGCGATGGATGTCTAACTCTTTATAAAATATGAAGCAAAATGTCAACAAGACTAAAAATCACTTTTTACTAATGAAGTTTGTCGTCCGTTGAACACCACAAGGCCAATTTAATTCGCCCCTGATATCACGTCATAATATTATTTCACCATACCAAAAAAAAACACCTGAACTTTTACACCAAAAAAATATGTGGGACATAAACAGAAAACGTTCGTCTAAGTTTTAATATAGTAAAACTAGAAAAATATACAAAACGATAAGTATTCGACTGAGCCGGGTTTTTAATTATAAAAAAATCTGGTGGCAAATTACGGCATTCGATATCGAACGAAATTTCCATACAAATACAAAGAATTTTATATGGGATTTCGTTCGATATCGAATGCTGTAATTTGCCCCCAGACTATTAAACATTCAAAAAATCATAATTTTTAAAAAACCGACAACCGAACTGTAAAAAGCTGGTTTAGAAACCGGTTGATAAGCCGAGTATATCCTCCTAGGATATATTCAAGGTGCCTGCAAATAATTGTTTTCCTAGATTGAATACATATTTCATTTAAAAAGGAATTTTCATATATTGAAATTGAAACACGTATGCACTGACTACAGCAAAAAAGAATACATATTGTAAAAAAAGAAATCGAATCCATGAAGTGAGAGTTTATTTTCATCTCAATTAAATGCATTCAAAACTGCTGTAGTAAAATCCATCGCAACGTGTATCAACTGTTCTGTGTAACAATTGAAGGTCACTTCTTTCTCACCCAACATAAAAAAGTACATGACTGTACTGTAGAATCAAAGTTTAATCAAATAACATTTTATTAAATCTCAATATTTTTTATATTGTTTATATATATTTATATTGTATATTTCTGTGCCGTTTTTACGCTCTTTAATCCAATTAATGCCATTTTGCATAACTTTTTAAAAAATGTTATGTAAAAAAAATAAAAATTAATTTTTAAACAAAAACAATTTTGAAAGCAAGTTTTTGTTATAAAAGGTTATCATTATCAGATAAGGTACGATTTACAGTCTGCTTCTTTCTATACGAGATTAAATTAACATTTGGTAATCTTTAATAAACAAACTTTTTATCAAAGGTACCTTTTGTTAAAACTATTCTTGACTTTACAAAAGAGAAATTTTATACGGGACACTTTTTAGAAAATATATATAGGGGAATTTTTAAAAAAGTGTCCCCTTTTTAAATATGTAATTTTTATAATAGGTACTTTTTATAAAAGGTACTAAAAAGTAGGTTATAAAAAGTACTTTTTATAATAGGTACTTTTTATAAAAGGTACTCTTACAAAAGGTACTTTTTACAAAAGGTACTTTTTACAAAAGGTACTTATTATAAAAGGTACTTTTACAAAAGGTACTTTTACAAAAGGTACTTTTTATAAAAGGTACTCTTTATAAAATGTACTTTTCATAAAAGGTACTTTTTATAAAAGGTACTTTTTATGAAAGGTACTTTTTATAAAGGTATAAAAGGTATTTCTTATAAAACGTACTTCCTACAAAAGGTATCAACAATTTTAATAAGTTAACGTTAAGGGCTACATAATTATATTTAAGTAATATTTTTGGTTATTTTGTTTTCTTATTATTTTCAAATTAAAATTTCTAAAAATGTCATTGCCTTGAAGTTTTTTTTTTTGTGATCGCTTATCATTGTCGGTTTTTAAAAGTTTTTTATTTGTCTATCAAAATAAAAAACTAAGTGTGCAAATGTTAATAAAATAGTATTAAATTAAATTTAAAAAAATAATAATCACTAATTCTTATCTCAAGGCCTGAAACGTATTTGTTACTACCGCGTAAAGAAAATAATCGAAAAATTATGTTTTATGCTAAACACAACTGGTACGAACGACGAATTTTCCAATGCGAATATTCGTTGTAGGAAATAAAACAGTCATCTGCGCATGAAAATGCGCACAATCAGAGTAGAATTCTTTGAGCGAACAAACTCTACTATATATTTAATTTCTTATGTTTTTAAAAAATTAAGTTAATTGTTTTTATACATATATCGCAAAAATCAAAAGAAAGAAAAAAGGAAAAAAAGCAAATGCAGAAAATGCAAAAATTTTAAAAAATCGCAAAAACCGCTATTGTGAAAATTTGCAAAAAATGTACGAAAGTGGAAACAAGTCATAAAATATATTAACCGGCGCTAAAAAAGAAAATGCCAAAAAACTGGGAAAAATTTATGAAGATTCACAAAAACTTGTGAATATCGGAAAGACTGCTAATATTGATAATATTGACTATAAACCGTTACAACTATAAAAAGACCAAAAATATTAAAAAAATAATTGCTATAGCAAAAATTAGGAATCTCACGAAAAATGGCAAAATTGCTTTCTATATAAAGTTCAAAGGTCTTTTTTTTAGATTTTGCCAATTTTTCGCTAATATTATTGCGATAGAAATAATTGTTTAAAGCATCAAGGAAGTGAAAGAACGAGTAGTTGGTATAACATTTTATCCAAAGACTATACAAATAACTAAATAAAATCAGCGGATTGATAAACGATTGTAATTGTAGATTCGTTAGATTTCGATCGTGTTTCATTAGAGAAATCTGCTCAAAGAATTCGTCACGTTGTGCAAAGTCTGCTCTTCGTATCAGTTGTGTTTATACCATTAAGAAAGCATATCACATTGAATTAAAAAAAATAATATAATAACTAAAACAAGAAAAATTTTAAATTTTGATATATTCAGTGTTGCCGAAAAAAATTTTCTAATATAAAATCTTTTTTCATATCATTCATCACCTTTGGTGCTTGAAAAAAGTTTCTTATATCAGGTTTTTTCTTATATACGAAAATTATTTGTATGCAAAGTATAGAAAAAGACATTTGTTTTGGTCCACTTTCTTATAAGCGAGTTTTTCTTATATGCGATGTGCTTATATCCGGTATCTACTGTATAGCCAAAATGACAAAAATTACAGACCAACCTATATAAGTGCATCAAGCGTACCGGTTTCCAGCGTCTAGGTTAAGCTTTTTAAACGCGTCTGGAGGCCTTTACGCTGAAACGACTTAAATAAATAAAAGCATAAACGCTGTGTCATAAACAGTAATGTTAACTTATCTTATTTATTAGAACCCACAAAATATAAATAAAAAATTGAGATAAAACCGCTAGATTGGCCTAAAACTAGCTAAATTGCCATAACAAAAGAAAACAACAAAAGAGAGTTTTTTACAGCCAATTTCACTACTTAACGCGCTGTCAAAAACGGATTTTCCAATTGCAAAGCCTTGAAGCCGCTTCATATATTTTACATAAGCATGAGAATTTCTGACAGATAGAAAACGCTTGACAAGCTTATTTAGGTTTGGTTGTTAGAAAAAATTTATGAAAAATTACCAAAAAAAAAAAAAAAAGAATTGAAAAAAATTTTAATTGTTTCAAAAATCTAACATGGAAAAAATAATCAATAACTTAAGCTATGTACAGACGATTGGCAGATCTTACAATATTGTAAGATATGGCAATATGCTGACAACGTACTGACAATGAAAAATTTTTACCAAATGGTAAATTGTCAGTTCAGACGATTGTAAGAAAACCTTACAATTTCATTGCCAGACAATTGTCAGCCAATAAATTTATCTGCCAACAAAAATTGTCAGTTTTCACGGTTGTCAGATTGTTGTGTGGAAAAATTGCCAGATGTGTTGTTAAACTTTGTCATTTATTATTTATGGACAGCGTTGCCACTAAAAAAATTATCTGACAATGGTGCCATTGTCAGATGTATTAAATTAAACACATCTGCCAATAAAACGAGAGCTTACAATGTCTGACAATTATCTGACAATGGCAAAGTAGAGTGTTCTCACGATTGTGAGATGTCTGACAATATTATTGTCTTACAATGAACTGACAATGCTTTTTCTGGCAACGTTGTAAGACAAAAATTGTAAGTTCAGATGGTTGTCAGACATTTTCTGAACATTTTTCTGGCAATATTGTAAGATCTGCCAATCGTCTGTACATAGCTTTAGTTTCTTGGGAACAAATCTACTACTACATTTAAATGGCAATATAAAAAAATTTGTTTAAGTAGTCCCCTGGGGATTTACGAAAGCATTTGTTGAACTCAATAATGTAAATATGTACTTATGTATGTATTTTTGGGCCTTTTGTCTTTTTGAAAGATAAGGCTCGATATTGATTTTCTGTAACATAATTTCTTTTATAATATTTACTCAATCTAGATTAAATATAATAGAACATTTTGTATATAATGCAACTTTCCCAGGTCATTGACTTTGAAGCCCCAAAAGCATTTTTAGTGTGTTTTACAATACAACTGAAATTTAAAATGCCCTCCAAAATATTTAGTGATGATTTCTAAAAATACCGCAAACATGCAGAAATTAAATCCACACACACACACACACACACACACACACAAAGAAACATTTCAAATAGAATGATTAAAGGTTTGAAATCGTTCACGTTTTATCAACATGTTTATCTACTCATATGGAATTGTAAGAAAAAACTTATTTAGAACATAATATGGCGCCCAAAATATGATATTAGAATGAAAAAGCAAAGTCAGGTCATAAATGAGTTTTATTCTTAGAATAATTTCTCATAAAGACTGCGATCAGTCATTGTTGTGTTATTATTTGAAAGAACTTATTAAGTGTCGAAAGTGATCAAAAGAAATGAAACTTTAGCAATTAGGGTGATCGATTCTTCGGCATTTTCCAGAAACCGCTTTTCCAATAGTTCGAATATTTGAAATTTTGAAAAACCCGATTAGGTTTCTAAAATTCAGGAAACCCGGTCAACCTGTTTTTTTTTTCTTAAGAAAAGTTTTGATTTTTATTCGCTTTATTAAAAAAGGAGCGAACAGTTCATGTAAATAGTATAAAATAATATAAAAATTAAAGGTTAAGCATAAAAACTAGCTTCATATCGTTCATATTGTAGATTGATTATGGTTTGTCAAACTACATGTGCACGGAAAATTTTAGACTCCTACGATCACGAAAACAGACCCTTTTTACAGAAATTCGAACGGGAGTAAATACAAGTGACTGTATTTTTTATATTTATTATATATACAATACTAAGTATTGAGTTGTCTTATTAAAAAGTAGATAAGTCTCTATATCAGTGCCATTCAACCTATGGTACGCGTACCACTTGGTGGTACGCGAAAAATTTCCAGGTGGTGCGCGAAATCTTTTAAAATTTTTACGATTTCTATTTTGCAATTGGAAACAAAAAGAAAAATCATCATAAAAGAATACCTTTTTTGTAAAATTTTGAATTTTTAAATTTAAGTAACACTCTCATCTACATACATTTAATAAAAAATTAAATGAAAGATTTCCTTATTAAAATATATTTTTAATGTACATGTTCTTGTTATGTTTTTTGTGATTTTTATTATTTTTTTTTAATTTTATTGTTTTTTATTATTAATAAATAAAATGGATTAAAAATTTTAAAATTGTTTGGTATTTATTGATCTAATTATTTTTTCAGTACATTATATTTTTTTTGGTGGTACGCGAAAAGTTTGTCGTGAATTTAGTGGTACACGAGCCAAAAAGGTTGAATAGCACTGCTCTATATTATAAAAAAAGAAAATTAAGGAGTTGCAAGGAACACTCTCGGCGAATTCCTTTGTTTCATTTATGAAAGATAAGTTAAAAAAAATTCTCGCTTCTGGTGAATTTTCCAGTTCTGAGATATACTTATTATTAAAGTATTCAGACCTTTTAGCCGAAGTTCATTTATTCGTTTTTGGTCTGCAATGGATGTTTATATAAAATATGAAGCAAAATGTCAACAAAACTAAATAACGATTTTCAAATATGAAGTTTGATATCCATCCATTACACGCAACAAGGCCAATTTAATTCGCCCCTGCTACCACCTCATGAAATTATTTCGCCGTCAAAAAACACATGGAACTTTTACATTGCAAAACAAATACTTGGAATAATCAACAGAAAACTTTCGTCTCAGTTTTAATATAGTAAAAAGTAATTTTATTTGAAAAATATAAAAAGTGAAAAGTATTCGACTGAAACGGTTTTTTAATTGTAAAAAAACCGGACTATTCGACATTGGAAAAATCAACATTTTGAAAAAACCGACAACCGTATTGTAGAACAACCGGTTGAAAACCCGAGTCGATCACCCTATTAGCAATAAAATAAAAGTAAGCAATTGCTTTTGTTAAAGGGAAAGAACTGGTGAAACAAAAAAATAATTACTGGTATTTTCGAATTATTATTATTTATTTTCATTCTTGCTTACTAATTATTAATTTTCAAGTTTTGACAGCCTTTGAGAAATTCTTCGCTTTTTGATAATAAAAATAATAAACACTTCTTACAAGCAGGTACCACAGCATATTTTTTTGAGAGTTGCAAGTAGTCGTCTATAATGAAAATAAAATAAATCAATTTCTTTATTCTTACTGCCATTTTGTCACTACAATTCCTTATCATAGAGAGTTTTCTTTCAAGAAAACACAATAAATAAATACTTGAAATATTAAGCCACAAAAAAATAAATAAGCAAATATAATTTATAATTTTCTTATTTATGCACAAGTGTCGTGTGTATAAAAATAACACTTGTACCTTCCTTCGTTTCATTTGTTCATTATTTCAAATCCAAAACTTGTGACTTAAATTAAATTTCACTTACAGTCTCAACACTTTAAGTTGTTTGAGACTCATTATGCCAATAAAACGAAATGACACTACAAAAGTAAATAAATATTAACAAAATAGACCTGAATGAAAACAAAAATAAATTTGAACTTATAAAAATAATCATAATCAAGACACAGAAAAAAATGTAAAAATAAAAAATACCCGTTCGTAATAACTATAAATGAAAGACAATTTTATTTATTTGTTTAGTAATAGAAATATTTTTTAGAATTCTGAAATTAAAAATTTTTGCACTAGAAGGTTTCTAGTATTTCAAACAATCTTCATAACGCTCGTGCAAATAAATGCTGATAAGAATTTCTATAAGTATTTAAGTTTTATTTTAAAGGCAGTGGGAAGAGACTTGGCCCAATGTTCTGCAGTTGTGAAGAAAATTAATTTTATAAAGTAAAACTTGAATATTGTTACTAAAGGTCGAGCGAGGCACATAGAATCCATCGTACGTTATATGTCGCTTTTTTAAGTTGAAGTACAAGTTTTCTTATGAGCTTTGTCCCATTCGCTACGTCTCCGCCAATGCAAAGCACTAAAGTTGGGCAACTTTTAATACGTTGAGTAGTTTGACAGCTGTCAGTTTTTTGCTTTGTTTTTATTTAGCTTTTTTTGTTGTGTGTGTTGACAAAATTAAATTAGCTGCCAGGCCCACGATGTCACTCGTATTCGTTCTTTCATACAATTACATTTGAAACAAAAACAAAATTGTAGAATTTGTTTTTGTTTTAAATGTAATGTCATGAAAGGAAGAATTCGTTCGACATAGTGGACCAGGTACTAAAAAAAATTAAATAAAAAAATATACAATAAAATAAACTCCAGAATATCCTCGAATTCCATTGAAAATCTGTACTTTAATCAAATCAAACTGATTTAATATCCGTCAACAAAGTACTCATTGTGTCAACCTCCGCCGTCATTACTTTAATGTCAGTTGAAAAAAGCAACGTATAACGTACGACGGATTCTATGTGTGTGGGTCATAAACAATTTTTAAGAATCTTTTAAAAGAAGTATTGTTTTGATATATTTTATCGTAATATATCTGGTATTCTTCATCATCGAAGAAAACGGCTAAATAGTTGATATTCGTAGTAACTATTAGTTGCTTAAATAGTGCAAAAACCGAAATCCGCATGCAAATGAGAAGGTGTTGCGATTTCCACGAAACATAATCTTTCAGTTCTTGTTTTATCAGGACCAACTAGTTTTTCCCGTATTCGATTCTTAACAAATTTCGAATACACGAACTCAAGCTAGATTTATTCAAATAAACGAATACATCGACCCCTTAGCGCGAAATTATCGTAAGCGACATTTACTTAATTCCCAAAAAGAAAGTTTTTATCCTAACTGAAAATTACTTTTAAAATAGCGTCTAATAAAGGGTGTCCGCAAATTAACACAAGATTTGAATTTTCCGCCATTTGTGCAGTAGTGTTAGTATGTATATATAAAAATAATTCGACAGCTGCCAGTTTATTACTTGTAAAAATGAAGCGTTACATGGTTGAATAACGTGATTTCATTTCATTGAAAAATCTCAAAAATAATATTAAAAAAAACTGAAAACTTTGTTATCGCAAGCGACAAATTATGTAAACAACACATATCGCAAGAATCTCGCCCCTTAATAAACTAACTTCATGTTTTTCATTTACACCTTCATGGAAAAATACAAAAATATACTCTCCTCAAGAGATGAGTACACAAGATATTTGCTTGAGTTTTTTTACACCAGATAAAGAACGACATGACGAATAATTCGGCATTCTTAAGTCAAAAACCAAGTTTTTCAGATATGACTATGCTGCATTAAAGGAATGATTTATAGTACATATAAATAAATAAATAAATATATATATATATATATATATATATATATATATATATATATATATATATATATATATATATATATATATATACATATAATAGATATAAAAAAAAAAAATGATAAAATAACTTCACCAGAAAAATTTTAATTTTGTCGCTTATGATTATTTAATGCTGAGGCCAAAGCATTAAACAGAAATATTTATGATTCAAATCATTACTTTAAAAGAATCCATGTGCATCACAGCTGAAATACGAACATCAATGCAACCAACACCCAATTATTGTTAAATATTTAAATTCCAAAAAGTCATTTACCTGCCTGGTCTTATTTCACAGTTGCTATCAATAAATATCTACTTAAATGTAATTTATTATTTCTATGGTATTTAGTTTATGCAACTCAAAAAATACAGAAACACAAACAAAAAACACACTCATTCGCTCCTTATTTTTCCGCACTCACTCTCTCCAAAGTATCCCATGGTTTTTCCAACAAAATATTTCCACTGTGATTTATAATCATGAAAACAAAATTTTTGATTTGTTCAAAAAACAAAACAAATAAAATCAAATAATTACACTTAATTAACAAATAATTGAAAATTGAAACAAAATCAAAATCAAAACATGGCATATTTATGAACTAAACCAAATAAAAAAAATTAAACTAAATAAAAAGTTGTGGCCACAAGATATTTAACAAAAATAAATTTTGATCAATAGGAAAAATGCAAGAAGCAGTAAAACTTAACGTTTTCCTGTTGTTTTTGTTTTTTTTTTAAAGCACGCAAACTACCAAAAAAATTTATAAACAATTTCCTCTTAATTTTCATTTACACTTTAAATGAAATTAAGAAAAAGAAAAACAAGCAAGCGAAACAAATGTACGATCATCTTGAACTTGTTGCGGAAGAGCAAAGCAATGAAGAGAGCGGTCATTTCCTTAAGAATTTATCATTTCTGGCTTTTAGTGGTGCTAAAAAAATGAGGCAAATAAAATTTCAAACATAAAAATAAAATATCTTTTATCTTCAACAAGCAAGAGATCGCCTGAATATAACTAAGAAAAAAAAAGAGTGGAAAAATACAAATTTTGCAAAATAGATAAATTAGCGTATGATTAATACATATTTATGACATTCAAATCAAAAATCAAATTTAACTTGCCGATATATCGAAATACTCGTACTAATAAAATATTTTTAATTAAACTTTATACCCTTCACCACCAGCGCAGATCTCTCTAGATGCAGACTTCGTCAAATACACAGATAAGAAAATTATTGTGTAAGGCCAAAGGTCAGCTATTGACGTCTACACAACTATCCGAAGGCCGGCTAGAGAGAACATGTTAATCAGCTAAGTCGCTAATTGAAATAGCCCGAGATACGGTATTGAAGGACCGTTTAAGCCAACGAAATTTTAGCATAGATATTTTTACGAAAAATGTTTGAAAAAAAGTTAAAGTTTTTTTTAATGTTACATAATCAAATTTTGATACACATTTTAATGATTGAAAAATAAACAAGAATTAATTTTTATGTAAGCAAATCTTGCTGAATATTTCTGTTTTATTTGACGATCATTAATTTTTGCTTGATTTTATTACAAATGGATTATAACTATTTGCATAAATTTCAAAAGTATTTTTATAGATATGTAAATTTTTTTTAGCAATAAAATATTCAATCACGAATATCGCACTTTTAGGTCTACATGTTTGCCAAACCAATCATTTTTAATATTTAACAATAGCAATTGTTGATAAAAAAAACTTCTTGATTGATTTAGTCTTGCAAACCGTTTGTTTCGTGACTTAAGGTAAAATTTTATTTTTATTTGATTTTTTTTAATATTGCTAAAAATATTTTTGTTAAGTCGTTTGTAGCAAATTAGAAAGAAAGAAATTTGGTTTAAATCGACTTAAAATATGACTTTTTTAAATCAATTTACAGTGATGTTACCTAATGTACATATCATTTGCCAGATGTAGAAGAACATGCTTCACGATTTTTTTAACCGCTTCCGAATATACCAGAAAAGATTAAGAAAGCAGTTTCGCATAAAAACGAAATACATCCGTTTGCTATATGTATTACATTAACGATAGTACTGTATACTTATGGCGTTCTCTTTTCTAAAAAAAATGTGTAACATTTTTTCCCCTTTTTATCGAAAATTTTAAATATAATGATTATTTTTAAATAGTGAGTTTGTTAGAAATGATTGTATCATCACTTACAAGGAAACAATTTTGTCTTAAGAAAACTTTGAATTGCATTTTTTTATGTAAAGAGTAAAAGAAATTTTAATTTTTTTTAGGAAGGAAAACGGCATGAAACTCAATATACAAATGATTTTTAATTTTTCTATTTCAAATACAATATACAAAATGGGGTTTAATAAAAGTATTTGAAACACAAAATTCAAAATACATATTTTAAAATATTTTATTGAAATAATTGTTCAATTCAAATCAAAGGTTTATGATGACTGTTCTTACGACATTTTCGTATTCTTTACATTTTAAAGCAATTTTGCTTTATTTCCATTTTCGTATTTTTTGTGAATTTTCGTATGTCATTTTATGACAAAGCAGATTAAAAAAGGCCTTTTTGGGAAATAATTGAAGAAAAAATGGCAAATGCTATTGAAAGCGGTATATGCCGTAAAAAACTTGTACCGCTCATGTTTTACAATCACGTGAGCGTGCATGAAGGTGCATGAGCAGTAAACTTTTTCAAGCGTTTATGACCATCATGAGTTAAAAGTTACTCACTTTTCCACGGCAAAGGCCAAATGGACGTAGGATTTAGCATAGCACCATTTCTTTATTTTTTTTAAGTTACGGTCACACTTACCAAATATTTGCCGAAAAAAACGTGACCAACAGACAAGCTAAATTTACATTTTCTTTAATTCGCATTTATTAAAATTAACGTAAAAATATCATTTTGCGGCATAATTGATTTCATTTTGTGATATAACTCTAAGCAAAAGTAGTGGTTACGTTTTGTTTTGATTTGATTCATATTGTCAAAGTATCAAAATTGATGTTAAAGGCTTTTTCCACTGACCTACATCTTTCATCAATTTGCTATAAAAATAGGAAGTATACAGAGCAAAAATTCTACATCTTTATACATCTACAGAAGATTATATTTTCCCACTTGGTTTCACCTTACATTTTTCGTTATTTTAAGTGTCACCACTAAAAAAATGGCAAAAATCTATTTTCTTTATGGATTTTTTCTTGTGACATTGCAGAAAATAAACAAAAGAAATTTATTCACAGAGGAAAATTTTATATTAATTATAAATAAAATAATTTCTATTTTTAGTGAAAAAGAAAGCTGGTGTTCGCATCGTATGGTCCATTGACATGGAAAATATGTTGCTTGATTTGTGGATACGGTATTCTGCCGAGGATCCAAGGGTGTATAAAGCTTTTACTACTCGCTTTTCTAAAGGTATAGCTTTCCTTAAATTTGTGTACTTTTCTCTCAAATTTTTCGGTCGGCCCGAAAGTTTTCTTTAAAATATTCGCCGCTATTATTAGTATATGGAACTAGGAACTAGTGTGTGAAAATCAAGTTTTGAGAAAAACGCATTTAAAGTTTCATAACGCATTATCACTTTGAACACACCTTCTGTTGGGAGATGCAATTTGGTATGATTAGTTATGATTGGGTGCAGACATTGGTGACGTCGTGCCTATGTGGTGACGTATTTTTTTCGCTTTTAGTGTGACAATACCTTTGCTATCGTTGCTGCTCTGTAGACATTGTTAAAAAACCTATAAGAAAGGAAAAGAATAATGTGCCAACTGTATAACGAGTGTTATCTATATCTCAAAACTTGTTTCGCAATTTTGGTTCTTTTGTAATTTTGTCACTAAGCTGATGTGAATTTGAAGTAATTTTTATAAAAATTGATATTTCTGACAGTGTTGGTGAGGATTTAAAAAGAATACACTCGGTTTATGGCGATGATGAGATCGATATGACGTTATCTGAAAGTGTCGGTGCTAATAATTCGGGACTAACTGAAAATCAAAGTTTTTTGCATGATGTTTCCGAATCCAATATTATATACGAATTGGAGGAATCCGTTGAAGATAATCAAGAGCCGATGAACATCGATTTGATGTACGGAGAATAATCCGAAGCATGTTGTTCGAAAGAATGTAATAAGATAATTCCAGAAAATCTTGCTATAAAAAGCCGGCAATTTTTCCAAGAATTAAGTAAACCAGAACAATATTTAAACCATTTGAGCCATTTGGAATTTCATCGAGAACATTTATCGCTCGAAAACGTTTATAATGCTGAAAGTCGGAAGAAGTGTAACCAAAGGGTAAAAAATAAATCCAGAGTTGATACAATGTACTTATTTCGTGGCATTCATATTTGTAGAGAGATGTTTTGTTTTATTTACGATGTTGGTTTAAAACGTTATAAAAATTTGATTCGACATAGTGGCAATGTTGGCTTTCCTCAACGAAAACATGAACTAAGTGACAAGTCTTCAAAACGGCAATCGCTTGTGTTACCACCGTAATCAAATGTATGTATGTATATTTTGGTATTTGTTATATTCATACCTTATAATATCATAGTGCCACTCGGTCTAAAGCTCATGTGGTGAGAATTTTAGCCAAATCGAAGAACTCTAAGTTGTATCACAGTTTGTGAAATTCATCAAATGTCACATAATTATCTTCTATATCAAAAATCAGTATCAGCTATTTTTATTTTGAATTTTTTAAAAATTTTTTATCAAATTAACTACTTTGTATTGCAGAGCTCAAAACGACCGCTATAATCATTTTGAGTTTTTAGCCAATGCTAATAAAAACCAGTAACCAAATCATAAGAATTTTTAAAACTAAAGAAATATTTAATCCTCATACTCACACAGATCAAGATGATCGAGTCAGTGGTCTAGTAAATTTATATGGAAATCAATGGAAAATCTTATCATACAAATACTCTAAACGATCGGACCGTACCGTTCGGTTTGTGAGAACCGCACTTAAGGTAGAGGCAACATAATTATGATCTTTGTATGTGTAGTGGTGAACGCCATTCATTGTGGACGAATTTTCAATGAATCTTTTTTTTTTTTTGTTTTTCATCCTTTATTTGAATATTTTTTACATGTGGATTTCTAAAACATTATGTGGTTCGATAAGCAACAGGAAACCCCTGCATAACATGGTGTTATTATAACACACACATTTGCTTAATATCTTAAGATAGATTGCAAATAAAGAATACATTAAAAAAAAGGATTCTATCTAAAACGTCCTGAGAACTGGTAACATATCACTTGTATTTTTGTAAATGCAACTCTCATGTTATTGGTGGGTTGCCTGTATAATGATGTAATTGTGTTTATGAATGTAAATTTCAATTGCTCGGATTTAATGCGGTTGTTTTTTGTTTCACTTGTCGATGATGTCGTCGTTGGTTGTAGTTACCACATTATTGCGGTATATATTATGTATATATTTTTGTTTTTTGTTTCATATTTTTGTTGTAATGTTTAATCTTTTATTGATGTTTTCTTAATGTTTGTTTTTATTTATGTTTGTTATTGTTGTTGTTATATTTTTATGTCTGATTTTTCTTTTGAGCTGTTTTAATGAATTTTTGATTTTGCAAATGTTTGTTTGTTTGTTAATATTGTTGCATCTACCCGTACTTTATTTTATTACATTTTCCATTATTGCATTATAGTTTTGAGTGTTTTTGCATGTTTTGTAATATGTATTTGATGAGGTAATTAAACATACATACATATATTTTTTTTCTTCTTACAATAGTAGATTTTATGACTTAGGCTTATGTTGTTTACCTGTTTGAATCGCAATTGTTTTTATGGTTGCTGTTGTACTTGTAGTCCTTAAGTAATTCACAGTGTGAACATTGCAATTCAAGGTTAGGAGATATGGAAAAAAAATTCTAGTTAAATGAACATTTGAAAACCGATGGGCAACTACTAAAATGAACGTCGAACAACCATACATATGTAATGCAAAGTGCTTAAAAATGTCAGGTTGACAGATTAAATTATACACTAAATATCTAATGAAAATCGAGAGTTGTTTTTAATTGAAGAAGAAAGTAAAAAGAGAAGGTAATTGCGATTTAATGGAAAAATAATGACAAAAGTCTAGGGCATGTTTTTGTCATACTTAAAAGGAAACACAGTTGAATTTTATTATTCAATTGCATTGAAGCTGACTTATTTTAAAGGAAATATGCTCTGCCATTTCTGTTTGCACACAATTTTTGGTAAGGCTGCCATGACTGATTTGGATGTATGTATGTACTCGTATGTATCTATGTATGCATGCATGTAATGTAGAACAACATTATAGCCAGCCCGCCCGGTTTAGCATAAATAACGATCGATGATTTCAACAGCCCATAAATGAATCAGTCACTTTAGCT